>JADMLL010000008.1:8976647-9475263 GCA_016920875.1 Columbicola columbae
AAAGGCGATGGGTTTATGTCGTTGCTATAAATTGCTCGCAGGGACTTAGGTGGGATTGAGTACCCTAAACAATTTTTATAGCATCAAGTGGAATGAATTCTTCTCCAAACTGTGCGATATTTTTGAAAACTGTTACTCCCGACAATGGGATACGTTCTATATTGTTTGACTTGACTCTTCTACAAAAGTGAGCAATGTAATATCCAACCATTTTCGTACGTGATGAGTTTATTACAAACCGCATAAAAAAAATCACCAATCTAACTCGTTTTCATAATAAAAAATTCCTTTTGGCTGTGACTTTTTTTTACGCGGTTTGTTAATAAAATAAGTAGTGTTATGTTACAATGGATGACGGCTGTGAAAGTTTAAATAATATTTTAAGTGTGCAATACTTTTGAAATGGGCTCTTAGATTAAAGTGCGACATACTTATGAAATGGGCTGTGAGATTAAAGTGTGCAATACTTATGAAATGGGTTGTTAGATTAAAGTGTGCAATACTTATGAAGGAAGTCAGATTAAAGTGTGCATTACTTTTGAAATGGACTGTTAGATTACAGTGTGCAATACTTTTGAAAGAAGTTAGTTAGTGTTACTTTGAAAGATAGATTACAGTGTGCAATACTTTTGAAAGAAGGTAGATTACAGTGTGCAATACTTTTGAAAGAAGTTAGGCTGAAGTGTGCATTACTTTTGAAATGAGTTGTTAGAATAAATCCGATCTTCCATTTTAAACTGATTTCAGTACAGTTCTGAGTCTTTTTACGTTCAGAAAACGAGTCAAATATAGCGTAGCACATTTTGTGAAGTGAATACCGATTATCTGTTTTCCTACAGACCACAACGAAAAATTAATTTGGAAAAATTAAAAATTGCTTAAAATGTAACTTTAATTTAGACAAAAACAAGATCCGAAAAACCTTCATCAAACTATAACCTAAAACCCATTTTATAGCTAACCATTTTATAGCCAAATCTTTGGAGTGGATTTTCGGTGTTTCTATTAATTTTCAAGAGTTGGAACAAAATGAGAGGTGGCATCTATCCCTTTGGTCCAAGAGCGAACAAAAGGAAATGTTACAAAAAAGTTTGAAACAGGAAAAAGTCGTACACAAAGAACATCCACGTGCAATTTCAAGGAACAAAAAGAGAAAAAGGAAAAACAGGTTCCACCGCCTTCCTTACGTTTCGACTTACAACCTCAATACTCTCTCACATAAAAACCTAATAATAATAAGCCGTATTATTAATTCTACTTTAAAAGATTCTGTCAACGAAATGAAATTCAAGGTATCACATGACGGAGTATGGTCAGGTATGCGTCGTTTTAGGTGAGAATAATTCAATTAAACGCACACACGAGGGAATAAATATCAGGCATCATGCGGAGGACGTGCCTTATCACGTTTCCTCATTTGATTATCTTCGATCACAATGTTTCCCCGTAAAATAATTAAGCTTCTGTCGCATTTCTTCTCCATTTTCATTGCTTATTTAAACCTTATCAGCTATGAGCCATGTTGAAAGCATTTTCGTTTATACTACTCCTACTCCGTTGCTAAATCTATCCCCATCGCCCACTTTATAGACTTTTGGTATCAAACTGCGGCCCACCAAGCTATACTATTGTGCCCGGTGGAAATCAGCTGAATGAAATTTGTGAGAAGGTCGATTGCTCATTGTTAAGTCTGAACTATAGTGCCTGACCAGTACGAAAATGTTCGAGCCTGTGCTCAGGCACTGCTAACATAGTTTGCCTCAACATATCTTTGCCAGGCAATATACAGAAAATACATACAGAAACAGACTGACAGATGTACATACAAATGATGCCCTGAGGTTGGACTGTACGTGGACTTGTAAAACCTTTTTTTTGGTAAGTTCTGGGTCGTGTGGCCCAGTCGCAATGGTCACAATGGAAATTTGGCCCAAAAAGCTTGAGTACCAAGGCTACAGACTGTACCTTCAGTTAAATTCGACACCGGTCTGTTCTCTAGATTTAAAGCCCCCATAAACCCAGAACAACTATTCTGGGAGGACCAGGACCAACCTTAAGATTTACTGATGAGTTTTGAGAAATTTGCTGCCCTGGACACCTCAAAGCATCAAATATACAAAACCCAACACATAGAGAAAGAAAGAGTGCACCTAAGGACAATATCAGATACAGTAAACCACACCTGGGCCTTAATGTTGTGCATTATTTATGAAACTAATCCTGTGATGAGCCAAGAACAAAGGTAATAGTTCCCAATTTACCTTGTTTACAAACTACTGTATATTGAATATAATATTATCTCACAGACACTAATCTCTCACCAATATTCTAATACTAAAATACCAGAATCTAGCTAAGGTTCGTACAAATTCTATTAGGTTCATCTTTAAACACTTGTAATATTAATTACTATTCGTTACACTCCACAACGTCACAAAAATCTATTACGAAAGTGTGCACTATTTATGAAATAAGACCAAAGTGAAAAACTTAAAAGACAATTAAAACTGTGCATTACTTTTGAGATAAGTCCTTTCTAAAACTGTGACTCACTTACAAAATAAGCTCTCTCATGATGATGATGATGAACAAGTACGTAGGAGACCAAATACATCATCAAATCCAATTCGGAAGGAGTGAAGATGATGAAGTAACACGTTAAGTAGGTGGTAACCAGAGGTAATAAGAACCTGAAAGTTGAGGTACGGATTCCTATTAGAGAAAAGGAAATAGGAAAGCAAATGATTAAATTAAGAAGCGGGGATTCGGTTCGAATCAAGAGGCAGCCAACATCTCCTCATCAACACAACACACTACACACACTCACACACAACACACAAAACGATATTAATGACATATCGCAGACAAGTACAAAATTATGTTTATCTAACATGTTGCGGTCATTAAATTTGAGTAATGAATTTATCGCAATGCCCTTTTGTATTCTCACACTTTAATTAAGTTTGCCTTTGAATTCTTCTTCTCCTTCTCCATCTCCTTGCCTCCAGCTTGAACACAGGTAGATGGTTTGACTTCAGGTTGGAAATGAAAATTATTGTGAAAATATCCTTAGGCAACCTTCGACATGCGCACATCCATGTGTATTAAAACGTCTTTATTTAGCTCCTTTTTAATACAGTTAGACAGAAATTTTCTCCTCTAGCAAAGTGTGATGTCTTTTTTTAGAAGCGATTAGGTTCTGCTGTATTCACACTAGTGACAGTGGATGTTTGAGAAAGTCTAGTGCCTTGGTAATCGACTGGTTTCCTTCCCGGGCCAAATTTCCATTGTGACCATTGCGACTGGGCCACACAACCCAGAACTTACCAAAAAATGGTTATACAAGTCCACGTACAGTCCACCCTCAGGGTATCGTCTGTATGTATTTTCTGTATATTGCCTCATGAAGATATGTTGAAGCAAGCAATGTTGGCAGTCTCTGGGCATAGGCCCAAACATTTTCGTACTGGTCAGGTACTATAGTTCAGACTTAACAATGAGCAATCGAACTTTCACAAATTTTCATTCAGCCGATTTCCACTGGGCACAAAGTATAGCTTAGTGGGCCGCAGTTTGAGTACCAAGGGTCTAGTGTAATAAACTGTACGTGGATGCAATTGACGACAGTCTAACCCACTTCTGACACCATTTTATATAAAGAAAGGACGAGATAGAACATTTCAAATCTGACAACACATTAAAATGTAATGTATATAACCTATACTACAATATTATTTGGCTATACAGTTCGCTTTATCTCTATTTTGCACTATTCACTATATTCCTATAGCTGGAGGTACTCTCAACTTATACTCTCAGCTCTACTATTCTAAACTGTGATGTGATGGTTAAGTGCCGGACTATGAATTTATAGTCGTGAGTGCAAAATCCTCCTCCTGTATCCTGTTATACTATAACTATAGCTATTCTGAACTCTATAAACCTACGACTCTGTACTAACTACTCTTGACCCAGACTGACTGATTACTGAACTCTAACTAACTACACTGTGGTAACTACAGACTTCGAAAGTATTTTTATGGAAAGGGATGAGACTTCTCCCCAGATACAAGGGTTGAAAACGTTTGCTTTTCTCACCCTTGACTATAGGTAACATCATCTTGTCCAAATTTCATCGATGGCCAACCCCAGCGATTCACAGAAATGTCTTCCTTCCTTACTTCACCCTCAGTCGTCAGGGTCAATCATTATCTTATCTCGTACTAGAAGAACATTACACTAGTGTGCATTATTTATGAAACAAGATCTAATTTAAAAAGTCCATCACCTACTGAAAATTAGCAGAATCCTCATTTATTTTATGAAGACTTGGAGATACGCGAAATTCCTAAACGAATTTACAAAATAACGTTGCATGACTTCTCACATTTGGAATCGAGAATCAAAAAATTGAATTCAAGACAAGGGTAGGGGTGTAAAGTGAGGGAGGACACCTTCACAAAACTCAAAAATGATTTTCAAAAATCCTTTTTACAAAAGCCTTCTTTTACCCGGATTCTGGGAAACGAAGATGGACGTGACGGTTTTTAAAGACTTCCTTTATTTGAGAGAAAGATGGTTACACTTCCTCCGCCTCCATTTTTGTTCTTCTTCTTTTTGAGTGCGGTATTGTAAAATTACAACCCTTCATTATTAAATTCATGCATTTAATCATTTGATTGATTGAAAGAACCAAAAAAAAAATTCGAAATTGGGAGATGGAAGGGTTGGAGCCACGTCACAAAGAATTAATTCGTGTAATCAGGTATATGATATGATGTACGAGGAGGAGTCGAAATCTCAATTAAGGTTCAGATCAAGAAACGAAGACGGGGCCACATCAATTCGGTTTATCAAACGTCGAGGCTATTCTTCGGGCGGTTATGTCAAAAAGAGGGCCCGCACACATGCTCGCCCATTGAACAAATAAACGTCCAACAATTTTTTTTTGTTTTCTTCAGCCGTTTTACAAAAGTTAGATTTAGCGCCAAGTCTTCTACTGACACGAAAACTTTAACTGGAAAACAAAGGAGAGTAGGAGAGAAGAAGGAAGGAAGTGTGAAATCAATTCTTCTTGAAAGTGTGCATTATTTATGAAATGGATTCTCGTTTAAAGTGTGCATTACTTTTGAAATAAGCAGAACTTCCGATAGAGTTGTCATAAACTCAATAGACAATTCGCGTAAATCAAAATCTGACTGTAAATATACAGTAAAATGGTTTATGGTTGGTTCGAGGGGCTTGTGACTATAACCCAACGTCTTCCTCGATCAGTATAATTGCCAGAGCTCAACGCTGTAGGGAGTTTTAGAGCAGAGATTCAGGAAGAGATTCCCACCTCCAACATCACTGAAGGATGATTTGATACAAGAATGGGACAACGTTTCGCTGGAAACTATTCATACACCTCAAAGAATTTGTAGTTCTAGAAATGGTGTACTGTATATACCGTCAAGCGTTTTTTGTCCAAGTCCTGGCACATTAGAGTCATAGCTTTGAATGTTAAAAATCATGTTGATGATTCACGGTACCAAAAAATTTGCTGACTGCTCTGTTCATCATCCAACTTTAAAAGTTGGAAACAATCACGAAGAACAATTTGATGGAGTCTCGAGTCTTAAACTATAACAGAGAGGATGAGAGAGAAGAGACAATGGGAACCAGGGTTTCGACAGAGAGAGAACCGTTTTAAGACTCCATTTTCTACTTCCCCGACGGAAATCGGAAAAATCTGATAAATGAAAAATGAAGAAAGTAAATTAATTGGTCATGAACCTCACAATGAGAAATATTAATCAAATTCTCACGGACGTATCAGATCACGTTTCGAGAACGCATTCGAAGGAATAATTTACAGTTGAAATAAATGGGTTATGAGCTCATATTAAGGCCCTTAGAATTCCAATAAAAAAAAAGTCCGGGGACTCTCCTGCCCCCTTCCCCCCGCACTCTCCGAAGTCTCTCTTTTAGTGTTTTTATGTTGGGCCCAAAAACGAAGCCGTGTTTTTTAAATTACCCGCCTTCGTGCCAGTAAGTGACATTTATCATGTAACATGGTCCAAACATTGTATAAGCCACGATAATATTTTATTCCTTTCGAGCGCCTTCATTTAGATTTTGGGGGCTGGAGTGGGGAGTTGATGATAGAGGTATAAACCGTGTTATACGAGGATGAACATCCAATTTAACCTCACTATGCGGGGATGGTGTGAATTGTGATTAACGCCTTTGTTGTGTTAACGAAACACAAGAAATCGTCGTGTTTTGGGTTAAAAATTTTTTATTTTTGCAATGATACATAATAGTGTGCATTATTTATGAAATGAGTGTTATCTGATAAATAAATCCTCGTTGAATTTTTGTAGTATTTAGGCAAATAGATCCCTGGTGGAAGTGTGCATTATTTGTGAAATGAGCTGTATGCAAAAATATACGCAGTTGCTTGTACAGAATACAACGAAAGGAAGTAACAGTTGAAGCAGAAGACAATTTAAGTGTACGGGACAAACTACACCCAAAAGAATAATCCTAATACACAGGAAGAGTAGACAATAAATACAGAAGACGATCTAATTAAGAGATGATTGAGAACCCAACAAACTAGACTTCAACACAACAAACCTTTAGCTTGATTGAATTCAGTCAGACAGTAAAACGTAGTCTTGGAAAATTTTTTGAGCACCGAAAAACTACGTATCATCGATTTTAAATTTAAATTTTCGCGGTAAAACTGTTCTTAAGTAACTGAAGGGGTACTTACCGCATTTATAGCTGAAAAAAAAACACAAAACAGACACTGTCACTGTTTAAAAACAATAACACACTTGATAGATTGGTCACCTCCAGCAGACTGAGTATTCCTGCCACGAAAATTCGCTTTTATACCTGAAGAGACACCGCAGATGGAGCCACTGTCGTTCGTGGAAGTAGAAATGGCGACAAATATCCCACTGCTTGTAAACAACATTACGTCATAGAGGGAATATTGTTAGCAACCTGAAATTGCAAAAGTGGCAGAAGGCGCCAATGACGTCACAAAACGATTGAGGAAACCAGAGTACAGTTGTGATTGTAATGAGAGAGTAGCTGTAGTTTGTTAGTTTGCCTTAAATATTTTTCAGCTCACTCCAACGGGGTTGTATAACTACAACAGTATAAATTTTCAAACGTGGTTGATGAGGAAACTTTTTAGAAGAACCAAACAACAGCGTACATATACAATAGCGTTCTTCTTCGCAAAGAAAAATTCGAAACAATTTTCGTAGTCTAAAACCTTGGTACTCAAACTACGGCCCACCAACCTCTGCTGAGTGACCCAGTGGCCCAGTGGAAACCGACTCAGTGAAAGGTCGATGGCTCGTTGTTAAGTCTGAACTATAGTGCCTGACCAGTACGAAAATGTTCGGGCCTGTCCTCAGAAACTGCCAACATTGTTTGCCTCAACATATCTTCATGAACCAATATACAGAAAACAAACTGACAGACGTACATACAGATAATGCCTGAGGGTGGACTATACGTGAACTTGTAAAATCTTTTTTTCGGTAAGTTCTGGGTTGTGTGGCCCAGTGGCAATGGAAATTTGACCCGGGAACGGAAAACCTTGAGTACCAACGTTCTAACACCAACTTCGACAGCACCATCAGGGTACATGAAACAGGAAAATAACAAAGCCAAATAAAAATCAATTTTTAAAATACATCAAGAATTTTATTTTATTACAAAAATTGTTCATTTTACATGTAATTACGATTACATAAATTTGTACAGAAGATGATACAGAACATCTTTTTAAACTAGAGAAAGGTCATAAAATAAAAAATTAAAATAAATTTCTAATTTTTGTTATTACTCCACTACGTTTAACTACAATTTAAATTTTTTGTGCATTTTATACAAATAGATTAGCGGGCGGTACAAACAAAAATTATTTATCTATTAAAAGCATAACAAATGAAAAATCCCATCTTTCTGTCTTACTCCCACAGTATATCTCCATACAGATGACTGTTTTCCTTGAACTGGCATAAATTGAAATGAATTTGGGAGAGTTTTGTCCGATTTTCTTGTCGACAGGAGAAAAAAAATTTCTGACAAATTTTTGATTGGCTGGTTGGTTGGTTATCTGGCAAAAGAAGCTTTCGAAAAAATTTCGATCCCGTCCGACTTTGTTTCCCGACAGAGATAACCTTACAATCTTATCAGCTTTCATCATTTTTTTTAAGTATTTCTTGTGTAGAGCTTGGCGCCTGGCTTGTCACGACAAGTTCCAGAAATAGATTTCGGTGTGGATTTGACTTTTTATTTATTTATTGCCTAACGGAAACAAACGGGGGTCCGGGGGCATAAATTCGAACGGAAATTAAAAAAGAAAAAAAGGCTATCACGTGACCCGTTCCAAAACAACTCTCCCGACGTTTTTCCAACCGCCATGTTCACACATTCACTCACTCAAGAACTCACGCACACGGGTGCCAACCAAAAAGTTTCTTAAAACATTATTTACGACCTTATTTATTTTATAAGAAACAGAGTGACATGACCAGCTTTATGCAAAAATGCTACTATAAATAAATCTGTTGGTTTGAATATATATACTCTCCTTATACCCCCCGCATCCCTCCTCTTCCTCCGCCTCCTTCCATGAATTCGTGCGCACTAATTACAAGCCTGAAGAAACGAATCTTTTTTCTTTCTCCCAGTGATTTGAAACAGCAGCAAAATGACATGACTATACATAAATTTATTAAGTTTTATTTTTATTTAACACATAAATATGAACAAACATAGTAATTAATAATAATGATAATGATAATAAGCGTTTCTTAATATCTTACATAAGAGCTCTCTTGTATGTTCTTGCTTTGTTGTTGCTGTTGTTGCTGTTATACATTCCTGTATTTACTCACTGCTGAGGAGTATTATTGGCATAAACATAAATATAATAATGCGATCTATTAATTGGATTACATTAATAAGAAGTCGATACGTCCATAACTATAAGACGAAAGTGGTGTGTTTGGTTGTGATTGACCCACAGGAAGGCAAGCTCACCGACCAAAGCAAAACCTTCAAAAAATGATATGCTATCTAATACCTTCGAATTGTATTTATGTATTTATTTATATATATACTAAATCGAGTCATAAATAATTTCCCATGAAAGTTTTATGTATATAACCGCAGAACGTTTTTCACAAACTGTGCAACAAAAATTTGTTTCATACACAATTTCAAACGAGAAGAGAATTTGATAAGCAAGTTGATTAAGACAGTAAATTTCATAAATAATGCACACGATAGACAAAAACTGATACATAAGTACCACTCACTTTTCCAAAGATATTCTTTTATAAGTAAAGCGCACCTACTAAGGAATCCGTTTCAAAAGTAATCAACAACTCGATAAACAGCTCAACTCTTTAGGTATGAGTATTGTAGAGAATTTATTTCATAAATAATGCACACTTATTAACCGAAAAAATGTATAAACAGACATAGTTTCGATAAATGAAGCTGCAAATGGATTTGGTCTCAGGAAACTAAACACAAGGAATTAATTAGATAAATAAGGAAGCAACACCAAATAATTTTCATAAAAAAGTAAACAAAGGAAGTGTGCATTATTTATGAAATTAACCCCCACATGAGTGCATTATTTGTGAAATCAACACCTCCACAAGTGTGCATTATTTTTGAAATAAAGCCTTCCGACAATCGTACGACATTTACGAAACAAGAGGATTGTGTGTCTTAACCACAACAAGAATCTGATTAATTAGCGGAAGTTATTTATGACTCAAGAGTGTATTATTTATGAAATTAATTTCCCTCCCAAAAGTGTGCATTATTTTTGAAATAAAGCCTTCGAACAATCTTACAACATCAACGAAACAAGAGGATTATGTATCCTTACCGGAACAAGAATTAGATTTAAAAGTGGAAGTTATTTATGACTCAAAGTGTGCATTATTTATGAAATTAACCCCCCCTTTCACAGAAGTGCATCATTTTTTAAACTAATCCCTCCACAAGTGTGCATTATTTTTGAAATAAAGCCTTCGGACAATTTTACAACATTAACGAAACAAGTGAATTATGTGTCTTACCCACAACAAGAATCTGATTAATTAGCGGAAGTTATTTATGACTCAAAGTGTATTATTTATGAAATTAACCCCCTTCACAAAAGTGCATTATTTGTGAAACTAACCCCTCCACAAGTGTGCATTATTTTTGAAATAAAGCCTTCGGACAATCGTACAACATTTACGAAACAAGAGGCACCGTGAGTCTTAACCAAAACAAGAATCTGATTACAAAGCGGAAGTTATTTATGACTCAACCTAATATCAGCCACGATAATAATGATAACAGTTAAAAAATTATTCGTAAAAATCAAAATCCAGCTTAAACACAAGAAAGGAGTCAAAATGTCTTTTATCCATAAAGAATAGTGAAGCTCTTATCGGAGATGTCTACCTGGGGTGCAAGTGGTGCAAGACACCAAGGAGGAAACCAGTCAGGGGCGGCGCTCCAAGGGAAGTCATAAATTTCCTTTCATGATTTGTCTAATTGATATTTTTTATATATAATTCCAGGACGGTGTTTGCGTGCGCCAGAAATCCACAACATCTCCTCGGTCAATCAGTGGCGGTTTCCAGTTAAACCTGCCATGGATTATCTATGATTTAAGGAAATCGGCGTTTTGTCGAGTAAAAAAAACAAAACTGTGGGTTATGGAATTATAATAATTATTAACCACAATCAATAACCTTGGATTAACTGGGTTGGAATGTAGGAAACTTGCTTAATTGCTTAATTTTTAATCCTCCAGCAGTCATTTTGTTTTCCCCAACTCCCTCCCTGATTGATACACGATGCTGTATGCACGATAATGGATGCTTTTCAGTCTAGCCAGATAATGTGTGTACAAGACTCCTGGATAACTGTACACCAGATAAGTTACCTTAGTTCCACGACACAAAAACAATTTAATAAGTTACATAAATGATACTAACGATAACATATTCAAAAGGAAACTTTAATAAGTTCAGAGAAATCCAAAGAATTCTTCACCGAACACAGGTAGAGTGAGTGGAATATTTAAAACAGCTCCACTACAAGTCTCGACTACAACGACGCGGTTGTTAATTTATATAAAAAAAGGCCTTAGACAAACAATGACAACAAAGAAGAAAAGATTAATAATGTTCCAGAACATGATAACTAAAACAAAAGCCTGAGTGAGAAGAATGAAGAAGGTGTCGGTGCCACACGATACGCTACAACCAAGCAAACATCAATCGAACCCATTTTAATGCCTCGTTTTAATTAGTTAATAACAATCGAGATTCGTTTTACGCGTATTCTATACTCATGGGATTTGGTTAATTGTTGTCTTAAGGAAGTAGGTCGATAACTTAACAAAAAATGTCAGGTTATAATTGATTCATTCTGTGAGTGTGAGAAGATGATGTTGTCTATGGGAATCACATCGATATACTGTTTACGTCATCTTGAAATAAATTTTTTTGGTTTTGTTTAGTTTTGGAAATGAAAGGTAGTCTGCTTCTTAATCGCGTAACTTAAAATCTCCCCAAAATCAGACTACAACACTATTTTTCCTGTTTAGTTTTTAGATGATATTTCTCGGTCTTTTTTTACGCGGATGGTTTGAGGTTGTTTGCGCCAATTTCTGAAGGAGACAGAGTAGAGAGAATACGCAAGCGTTTGAGGTGTTAGCTGAATGCTTACAGGTTTGCGGGTGTCTAGCCGTCACATATAGTCTTTCTCAGTGACTGTCTCAAGTAGTTTCACAGTTCTCGAAGTCTCTGAGCAGCTCAGTGATAGCACGTGGTCGACTTTTCCCACAACATGTCGTACCTGTCAATAAGTACGCGATCGCGTAATACCTACTGACGGAGTGCTGATTGTAAGGGTAAGCTGCTCAGGGGATCCTTTCTCTACCTATCCTTTCAGCTGCCAAGTAAATATCAGGAACGAACTCAGGTCATTTTCGTTATCTCTCATTACTCTCGCTGCTGGGATCGAGAACCAGCACCCCTCTGCCGCAACAGAGGTGTTATGCCTCTGTCATCTATTTGAGTTTATATTCTCATATTCAGTCTACAGTATAACAAGGTGTAGAACGGGCTTTTGATACTTATTACTAATTTCCACCACTCAAACCAAGGCTTTATTTAGTCTCAATGTTCTTAAAGTTATGCGTCTTTGTCTTTGTGTTACTCCCTCCTTTTTGGCAGATACCACTAACTGTTGGTGTGGTTATTCGGTAAGCTATCACTCTCCCCAAGTTCAATTCTGAGTCTTCTTCAGCTTCAAAATTTAGTTTTAGCTTTAACCCTTGGGTACGAGGATTTAAACTCACAACCATAACTCCTACAGTCGAGCACTCTAACCACTACACCAAAGGTTTCAACAAGATATGACACGATTCTCCACTCCCATCCAAATTCATAACCTCCAACCAAACAACAACACTTTTATATTAGCCTAGACAACAAGAAAACATGGCGCACGGTCTCTCTAACATAACGACAACAGCAACAACAACAACCACAACCAAACATTCACGATTATGAAGAGAAATCCATAATTAACCATTTCACATGAATTAATTAATAATAAAAAGTTATCCGGCAAAAAACTGGATAAACATCTCGCTAACATTTCCAAAACTAAAAATTGAAACTCGTGCAAAATCGTTTTCGAAAACGGTTTTCCTTAAATAATCGACTGAGCCTGGGGGGCAAATTTACGAGTTCAATGAACTATTAGAATGAATATTAATAAAAATTAATTAAAAAACAAACTTTAGGAAACCTGATATTAAACCTCGGTAACGTTGGTGGCGATTCGTTTCCAAATTAATAGTCTCTTCACTCTCCGCTATTCGGTATATAAAAATTTAAATTATAAAATTATGTCATAGAGATAAAAAACCACAAATTTTACAAGCAGAAGAAAAAAATCTGGCGCCCGCCATTCCAAGAATTCAAATTCAAATTTTTATATTTTTATATTTTTATGATCCACCTTTTCGGATGGTTGAGTATTGCGAGGTAAACACCTAAACTATTTTCCAATTAAAGAAAAAATTTTTTCAATTTCCGGCAAGTCAAATTCCTCTATTTTCCTTTAATTTACATAAAACTATTTATTTATTGAAAGCTCATCCTAATAAAAAGAATAGAATTCAAGATGGCGTGCTAGTGAACATTTTTTTGTTTATATATATTACAAATTCATTCTAATAATAAGTCTAATTAAGTCGCTTTTCATGTAAAAAACAAAAACAAAATGGCGATTTTTAATAAATAAAAATAAAAATCTGAAATCTTATTTAATACCTTTTAATAAATAAATTTTTATTTATCTGGCAAGCATTTGCTAAAAGAGAAAAATAGTCATCCCAAAATCGATATCTGGGAATAGTCCTTTTCAGATTTTCTATCTGTTAACTTTTATAATAATTTTTTTTGTACAAAAATTTTTTGGAATTATTATAATGACGGGTGTCAAACTAATTAAAAAGCATTTGATGAGTCACGTGACACTTTTTTTAAAAATCCCCTCGAAATGAGTCTGTTGGACTCATCTCGAATGGAGTATGTTTTGAGTAGACATACAAATGAAGGATGAGAGTTAAACAATCTTTGCGGAGGAGTGCAGATACAGAAGAAAAGAACAAAAAAAATTTTTAGAGAAATGATTTTTGACGTAGCAATAGCTAAAAGAGTTAGACAAGGGTATATAAGTATAACAATTCGTTAATACAGAAACATCACAAACAAAGCTGTAAGAATGACTCCTAACTTATAGCAAGAACAATACAGAACGGATCAAGAAAAATAAAAAAAGTAAATGCGGGTTATATATACCAATAAATACTTATACAAATGTCTAATCTATGTATATACGCCTATAAGTGAGCGAATATAAATGGGAGCCCTTTATACAAAGTCACAAATGCAATTTATAATCCTCAATAACGAAAGCTGAAGGTATAAATTATAGGCCAACTATATTATAACTGGTATATTTATTAATATTAATATTTCATATATTCATTTTGATTATGACTGAGGGACTAAAACGTCAAAACATAAAAACGGACGGGCTTAGTAGATTAGTTTAGTACGTTGCACTGCTCTAAAGTAACATCTCCACAAAATGGACCAGAAAATGTTCTCAAAGTCTAGCACGTTAGTCTAAAAATAAGCCAAATATTAAAAATTGATATAATTATATTGTTATACTATAAGTTTTTTTTGTATGTTTAACTGTATTTTAAAAATATAAACACAATTTTCAGTATGTTGGATTAGAGTTTTCATTTATGCACTATCTTCCTGTTGATACTGGTTTAGAGTTCTGGTTTTGTATAAATATATTTAAATAATATTATAACCGTAAAGTTGGCAAGGAGAAAAGAGTTATCTGCGAAAGGTGAGGAAATTTATGCGTATAACGTGCTGCTGAATTTGAGAATTTTGACAAAGTGATGACAGGGAATGTTTTCTTCACATAAGTTACCTTCTTCAGAGAGTAGATTTGATGATTATAACATCAGAGCAGACACAACCCGTCCGTTAAGTATTAAATATATACTAGAAAGTAGATAAAATAAAGAAGACAATACAAAGAACACAAGAAACACAAAGAAGGAGAAACTAAACAAGAAGAAATTCTAAAAACTCATACGAGCTTAACAATTTCGGCTACCTACTTATGTAGTTATGTATATCATTCGGTCTCTCTTAGGTCTTGTTATAAATATAACCCATCGTCCTGTTTTTAGTACTCTTGATCAAAACCTAACTTCGGGGGCCGACATATCAATCTAGTTTGACACCCTTAACTATTCCGAGTCTTTAAAAGGTATAAATAAGAACCAATCAATCAATGGCACCTAATTCATCGGGGGACAGATCAAAACATAGCCATACAGCTAAACAACACTTAACAGACAATACAGATAAATTCAATATCCTCCTCTGTATAGTAGGTGACAAACAGACCCACCCATATTGTCCATGTTAGGTGTTATTGACTACCAAACACATCCCCGGCTGTCCCCCGAATGTACTGAATAAAGAATCGTCATGTGAATAGACTTAATTCCAGTTAATAATTAATTAATTACATAGAAATTTATGTTATTAATAAGAGACATACATATTGTGACTGTCGTTTCTTGAGCAAACGAAACAAAAATTTGAAAAATTCAGAACGCACGCAACCTTTTTCAAATTTTTGTTTTGACGATTGCACCGATTACAAACTAAAATATATTCTTCAGACTTTCATCGCGTTTAAACATGTCCCCTCTATACTGGGTTACTAATCTTTTGTTAACCAAAAAAACGTTACATTATAATAAATAATATCTACATAAATCACCACCTAATTTAAGTTAAATAAATTGTTCATACAGTTGAATTCACCTTCCGTCGACAAATTCCGCGGTATTTGTCTGTCTCCATCGATAACATATACACAGATGAGAGTTTGACAAACGAAACTGTTACTGGTAACACAAGAACTGACATTGAACACACTGTATATGGATTCCTTCTTTCCTATTTCCGTCTTTTTCACGTTTTAAAGCTTTTATAGAACCGGGTTCAAAAAAAAATAAATAGACGACTACACTTTAGTTTAGTTTATACTAAAAATTTTTTAAACAAAAATAAAACTCACACGACTCAGTTCGTGAGATTCACACACGTAAATAAAACGAACGAAAGAAGAAGATGATAACAGTCTGGATAGTTTTAATACTTAGTTGTCACTTCCTCGTTTAGTTTACGTTATTCCGTCTGGTTTTCCTGTTGGATCGAGGTTTTAGTAAGCATTTCCCTCGACAGTTCTTCTTTTTCGATAGTCATGCCTTCCGCTTCCTGCCTTTGTGCCGTCTCGAATGCGAGCTTTCTTTGTAATACCACCGCGCTAGATCCTGGATTTGGTTATTACCACCCGCTACCTTTGAATTATGTCTCGTTATGTTAAAACTCATATCGATTTTCACAAAGTTTATACAGTTTTCCTCGTAGCCCATAGAGAGACGCGGATTATACCTAAGAGGCTTTCCTTTTGAGTTAAACGCGAGGAAATGAGTTCCGTTGGCTATGGACCGGTAGCGGCTGTAGCCTCTCGATTCTACCGTTTCCAGAAATTCACACATGGCACCTTTTCTCCTTTTGTCCCGCTGGAAAAGAACACGAAAAACCAAATTAGTTCGCTTATCTACACCAAGAGGGAAATGGAGGGAGAGAAAGCTCAAAAGCTACATCTTCCAAAGACATCATCATTTCTTTATCAACAGTCTGACACACTTATGCTACATATGTCGTATAAAATAGAAAATCGAATAACTTCTGTTGGGAAGATATCGAAGGGAACAGCTTTCCCAGATTTGGGGGAAAAATATTATTAAAATCGCTTTCTACTCTATTTCCGGAAACATTTTATTAAAAGCCTCTTTCCATCCCCCCGCCCCGCCCATCCATCCCACATCCTGTTTCCTTGTCAACACCTCAACGAATGTAGATTCCCATTTCACATAAAATCAAACACCACCCTCTCACCATTGATTTTATCTAATTACAACTTGGGAGGATGATGGATAATTACAGACTTCCTACGAAGATGACAACCGACAGAGCTAATTAGATAATTTCAGAAGCGTTTCAATCGGGAAAAGAAATCGTCTCGATTTTCCCTCGTTACCATTCCATCTCCCACCTCGAATTTTCAAAATCTCTGATTCAGACAACACATCTAACTACAAGAAAATGATTAACAACGTTGTTGTAGTCAGAATATTTACGTCCACCTTGTAGATAATTTGTTTTAAAAGACAAAGAGATACGAAAGATGGGTGAGGATGTTCAAGCGGAGAGACATGATCACAGCTGATCCATATATATGCATAATACGAAGAGAAGCTACGTATTGTTGCATATGTTACAGATTCTGTCGCTCGTAGTCAAATTATATGCAGCCCCTCTCATCTGAGTTTTGAGATTTTCACTGTTACGATGAGACATCCAAGGCTTTTGGCGGCTATCTCACTCAAGCAGCCGCCAAAGTTTAACAATACTACCAACCCCTTCCATCAATTTTATCCAGACACAACCGATCTGGATAACTAAACTGATGATTAAAGACTCAAAAAGTTAATAAAATTTCATGTAACTCATGTTCGTTTCTTTACAACCTATCCACTACCCCCCTTTCGAGATATAATCACGGAATCTCCACACAGCATCCCTATCAGAATATGTCATATCCACGCCCCTGAGCTGGGATAAAGTTGTAGCCCCTTCTCGCTCGGCGAAAAACTTCCGAAGAGTAGATAGACAGACAGATAACTAAACAAACAAATAATACAAACTTACCATTCCCACTAATTTCCAACTCTTATTAAAGCAAAGGTATCTTCCAGCGTGCTCTGAATAAATGTTAAGTCTTGACCTGAAGTCAATTGAACGGATAGTTAAATTTACTGAAAAGATAAAAACAAAACCAAAAATTATTATTATTATAACCGTGTAGATAACACCTACTTCTATCTATTCGAAGGTTTCAAGTTAAAGTGAAAACCCAGCCACGAAACCCCTCCCATCCTCTGTCAGTTGGCTCCAAGAGGAAGATGATTCTCTTCAACACCCTTCGACGAATCTTCTCTATCTTGATAAATCGCCCCCATTAGACATCAGATACCATCAAAAATCAAACAGATTCTTCATAAAGTGTCGGATTTCCTTTTTTAAACCCCCTCCATTATATATACAATAGATAGATAACTAATACAGCTAACGGACGCTCACCCTTCTACAACCGTCAGACGGCGGATAAAAACGCCGAATAACCGTTACTCCACTTAAGAGTTATTTATTCCTTATTATCTATGTTCTCGTTTGTTTTTGCACATGTTTCTCATGGTCTCTAGATAAAGGATACAAGTTTGCCATGATTTGTGGAGAAAGGTGGGACAGGATTTGAAATCAGAGAAAGCTTGAGCTCCGAGTTCAAAAACCAAAAAGCAGGTAACTGAATAATTATCTATAGAATTAGAGACAATAGATATTAATTTGAGTTAAAAAATGAGACTTGAAGTAGATAAGAAACAACTTTTAACGTTTTCGGATCTGTCCGAGAAGATTTTTCGCGGTCATAAGTTATAGTCTTAATGGAACTATGTCGTAGGCAGGAACTGTTTAGATAAAAACGGTTGAAAGAGATCTGTGACAAGACTTTGCAGAAACGAGAAAACCGAAACCTCGTACCTGAGAACATTATTCACCACAACGTGGAAAACCTTAAACAAAGACCTCCACTCTTCCGTGGTGGTTGTAATTAACCTCCTATCTCGAGGCAGCCATCTAAAAAAATTCTGCAGACAGATGACACCATTTTTGAAACACGTGAATTACTATGATTCGGCTAACCGGTCAAGGTTTTGTTTTACGCGTTTACAAAATCAGAAAGAAAAAGTTTCAACGAACTCTCTACTCCTCTCATTTGTAATTTACACTTTTACGAAGTGAATTCATTTCAAAAATGATGCACACTTTCAATGCACTAATAACTTGATTGGTTAATAGTTATGTCCGGGTTTTATGCGATTTATGGTTGTTGTTGCTAAGAACTCATTTTAGTAGTAACCAACACTTTCACAAAAGATTTATTTCATAAGTACTGCACACTTGGGTGAAAAACCAGTTTCATAAACATTTTAGAAATCACTCACAACAGAATTAAACAAAATTTTACAAAACGAAAATTTATTTCAACGACTAACACCTTCAAGAACGAATTCATTTCATAAATAATGCACACTTTTAAAAATTATCTGTTTCAAAAATAGCGCACAATGATGAGAACTTAAATCCAGAGCGTATATACACTTTGTTAATTAATTCATTTCATTAACACTTTGATGAATTGATTTCAAAAGTACTGCACACTTTCACAAAATTTAATTCACATCTGATACACAGGTGTTCATTTCATAAATGATGAGCAAACGTATGAAATATTCTTCTTAAGAATCCAGTAACCAATTACATAAATTCTGTTATGAGAACTTGCTGGTGTCGCCCTCCTACTTATTTATTCACATTCAGATTTCATTTACGCGAATTATTTTTGTGCGTTTTTAAATAAAACCAGAATTCATTCACCGAACATTAAAACTTAATCTGGCAATCACTATCTCAAGATGGATAGCCAGAAAAAAAAATGGAATCAGACGACAGATCCACCAACCTCTTTGTTTTGTCCACTTCCAACAAGACGCCATGTTTCAAACAAAACACAAACACCACCACTAACAACAACAACAACCACAACGATTTAAAATTGGTAATTTATGTCTTCCTCAGACCTCAAACAACTACCCGTTTGCACCGTATCTGTTGTGAGAAATAAATTTTTAAATATGGGCCCCCTTCTAACCCCAAAAGGATTTAGTGTTACCGAAAACATACCCAAAATTTTTTTCTTACCGGACTCCCAAAAGTTATTTATGTTGTGAAACGGGTGGTGAGAATGAATGAGGTACCCACAATCAGGTTTCCCAGGTTCCCGAGTTCTATCCACAAATTATTTTTATTAAAATTAATCTAAGGATCTATCCGCTTCTCGATTTTAATAAAAAATGGCGGCTGTCTACCTAGTCAAATAACCTCAGACAATCCTCCAGGAACAGATACACCAACCGGCCGTGACATAAAAAAGCAAAACAAAACGACATCCAGTGTCAGCTTTGATATTTGTGATTCCGATCGTAAAACGGAAACGGATATAGAGGGAGAAGAGAGAAGAAGAAGAAGAACAAGACCGAAAACCTTAATAACATAACAGCGTTTAGGTTTCTGATTGAAAAACAAAACGAAATCCTCTAAAAAAAATTTTTTTTTTAAAGAAAATCATGAGGAAGGCGGTGTTTACTGACAGAATGATTATCAGGTAGTGGCCGTTGGTTGCCGCTATCACCGTCTGTCCGTCCGTCCGTCCGTCTTTCTACCCTATCTATCTATTGGCTATTGTGTGTCGGAAAGGTAGAATAATGGTGATGATGACGATAAGGTGAGCAATTATAGTTTTAATTAAAACGCGAGTAAATATTGAAAATTTTTTACTCTTCGGGGGGGTAGTGCATTGGGGGTGAGGAGAGGGTAAGGGGGTTGGATTTTTATTAAAACTACCATCCTCGTGGAATTAGAACTTTTGAAATCGTCAGAATGTTCGTTTCTGATTACTGTATGTCTGAGTTTTGAAAGACAGATGCCTACTCAAATCTTGGTTTGTTGACGCCATCATGGATTTTACCTTTTTTGGGTGTTACAGGATGCGTCTACGTCACTAACTTCGTATAAGATTCAAGAGAGAAAGTTACGCTCTAAAAAGGACAACAGAAATCAGTAAAAAATATTCGCAATAAATACCTAGGACACAGCAGATACTTCACTAGCATAGTGAGCTACTCGAAGGTACGAGATAAAACCAAAAACCTAAACACACAGGCTAAACAAACAACGACAAAATGATACCTTAGTATAAACGTTTTCACAAGGTTTTAACCTTCGTCTCGTGTTCATAAATGTGGGTCGGAAATTATCAGTGAGAATGATGCTGAGAGCTCCAAAACTGTTCATTTCGAATTCCAGCGATCAAACCTGCTAATTGAAACAGGTCAAAAATCAACACGCTCACTCATTCAACTTATTTATTAAATAAAAGAAGGTGATAAGTGAGAGTTTTCCATTGGCATCCATCGCTGCTTAAACTCATTAAATCATTACATAAGATTCTGGTTCGAGTTTTTTTTCCCTTCCTCCTCCTCCTCCTCCTCCTCTTCTTCTTATTCTTCCACTGACTTTGAAGAAAAAAAAACGCGGTGAATTCGAAGGTCAGCATTAAAGTAGATTTCATTTCAAGAGTAACATCTCATCGTACCGACACAACACCCAAGTGTTACCTTAAACCCCGTTTCTCATTCTTTAGAGAGCCGTTATGGTTGTTTAGGTAGCTTTCTTGAACATAATCGTTCACCTTGTCCAAGAACTGGAGGAAAGCAAGGCTCCGCATGTGAACAACAGGCCCGACCCGGTATTTTACGACTTGGTGAGCATGCTACATATTGAATATAATTTACAGAACCAATGAACTGGTGATTAGTGAGACCTGGTTTTACATGATTGTAAACTTTAATGTATACTAAATCAATTTGACGTGTAGGGTGCAAATTAAGAAAAATAGATCCATAAACCTCTAACCCTCGCCACGATATTATATCCACATTTAGCCATATTGTTAATGGTTAACTGAATCCTACGAAATGTCTTCTTATACTCAGTTATACTTTACGTTCTCGCCGTCTCTTTATTGATGACAGTAGCAGTTCTCCAATAATAACGCACATACAAGGAAGTACTGTATCTAACCTTGAATTTGAGTGTATGGTTGTTCACTTTTGTGCTAAGTAATTTTTTATCAGTTCTGAAAATGTACACTTGCATTACTCTACTCAACAGAAATCTGCAGCTAAAGCACATAAAATACTTCTTCAGACTTATGGCGGCAATGATCTGCTAGAAACGACATGGAGAGACTGATTCCGACGTCTCAAAAATTTGAACTTGAGGGTAAAGAACGTTCTGGCGTACCAAAAATTTGAATTCGATAAAAGTGTGCATTACTTTTGAAATAAGTCCATCAATACATGCATTACTTCTAGAATAAATCGTTCATTCAGATGTGCATTATTTATGAAATGAATTTTTCGCAAGGATCTACATTACTCCTCAAACCATTCGTTCTAGGTGTGCATTATTTATGAATAATAATTCCTCCAGCGTGGATTAATTACTTTATTTATGTCGATTGACCCATTAATACTGTATTTATTGATGGACATATTTCAAAAGTAATGCACACTTTTATAATTCATTTCAAACATAGTATAACTGTATGAAGAAGACATTTTCATAAGTAATGCATAGGCTACTCTTTTAAAACACCCGAACACCCGATAACAACATGCCTAAACATTATTTATACTGAAATAATATAATTTAATGAATAAATTTAATATAAGAGAGTTATAGTGTGCATTACTTATGAAATCGGTCCGTTTTCGAGTGTCTGCACGAATTTTTCATTGAACCGTTGTATGTTTGATACAACTTTCTTGTGCGTTTGGCTCGTCTTGGCCTAAATCAGAACAACCTTCGACGGGTGTGCGATGAAGTGAACCATGAAACCTGGCAAATCGCACAATTCAAAGGAGCACCGACGTCAAAACTCGTGAGGGGATTGTTTAAGTGATTCGTAAGCTATGAGTTTGTGATAACATGAGCTTGCATACATTTGTCTTAATTCTTTCAAAGACACATGTCTTCATGGAGTGTATATATATATATACAAAAGTGAATGTGTCGTGGGCCATTCTTAGTTCCATTAAATTCCATGGTCATCCGTGACCAAAATTTTTTTTTTAATTCTAACCCTGGAAAGATATTCACAATTTAATAATAAAAATTCTTCTTGTTGTTCTCTTCTCTGTCTTTCCATTCATTGATAGATAATCTTCGGTCCATTAAAGGGTTTATCTTGTTCCCCCTTTTTATAGTGGCGTAAATATTCGAGATTCTTCTTTTTAAGAAGAAAAATCGTTTTTACGACATTCAATTATGTCGTTTGAAATCGTCATCACCATCACCTTCGCCACCCATGGCCAGGTACAAAGAAAACCAATGGAGACATTTGAAGGTCCAAGTCCTCATTATTAACATTGTCCGGTCCATTTATTATCTCCTCTCTTCGGAGGCCCTTCTTCTTCTTTTTAAAGGGAAACGTTTCTCGGTCGATTTAACGGTGAAAATCAGGTGTCCAATTA
The DNA here is from genome assembly GCA_016920875.1 of Columbicola columbae. Taxonomy (NCBI): domain Eukaryota; kingdom Metazoa; phylum Arthropoda; class Insecta; order Psocodea; family Philopteridae; genus Columbicola; species Columbicola columbae. The sequence continues at coordinate 8,999,581 of JADMLL010000008.1, forward strand.
TGAAAAGAAATGGTGAGCAGGTTGGTTTTAAGACAGCCATCAACATCTCCTCTGGAATTTTGTTTTTCTTAATTTTGATCAATGAAAGTGAACATTTTTTCAAATATTTTTATGAATAACTTTGATGAAAGGTTTCGTACTTGGGGAGGTTGTCAAGAATTTGAAGGTTTCCGTGTTCCCCTTAGCATGTCTTAGAGAAAGTAAACAACTCCATGTGCAATAGTAAATAAATTTGAGATGAGAATGTTATACTATAGGGTTCAAGATTTCTTTTTTACTCGTTTGAACTACTACGACACTTATTCGAATGACTAGCTTTCATAAATACTGCACAATTTGTCATCGATAAAATAATTTGAATCGATATTGAATCATTTGAGGTCCTGTGAGCTCCTGTTCAAAATTATACTGAACACAAATTGATGAAAAATTCTTATAAACAACGCAGACTTACGAAAACAAATTGATTTCATAAATATTGCACACTTTGGCGAAGGATTATAATAATCCACTCAGGAGGAATATTATTCAAAAATGTTGCACAACCGTATGGTTTTAGGGAATTACACTGACGAATTTATTTTGCTTACGTGACCTACTAAGACACTAACTCGAACGAATAGCTATCATTTCATCCTTGACTAAGATTTATACTTTAAATTATGCACAATTGGTTAAAGAATTTATTTCATAAATATTGCACACTTAAAAAAAAGTTTTCGTATAAATAGTGCACACCCTTGCGGAGAGTTTGTTTCTTACTTAAAGTAAGCACATATAAACCCATACTGAAAGTTGTTTATGAATCTCGCACATCTCTAAGACCCCCAAAATCGCAAACCTACTTATACTATGTGATAATAAGAGGTCTGTGGTGTGGTGGTTAAAGTAACAGACTAAGAAGTTATAGTCTCGAGTTCAAATCCTGTTGTATCCAAAAAAGGGTGAAAAATGGGATTAAAACTCAACTATAACTACAACTATACTATATAATATAGTGGGTTGGCAACTCTGCGAAACATTTTTTACACAGTTTTAAATAAAAGCTTCAGACTTGGCATTTAAACAAAAACAATTCTGACGACATCCCCAAACTAACTCCAACACTCTCGTTAGGTTATACAAAGCTAAGTATCACTCCAATCCCGATATACCGCATAAAAAGACCTAATCCTATGACTAACATTCAAATTTCTCCAGTATTTTGATCGCGTTTACTTAGCAAGGTTTCGAAAATGAGACTCGATAACAGTTTTAGTGTTTGTGACGTAATTAACCGCCACTGACGTCAAATTCTTTTCCACCCTTTCACATTTATTGACAAAATTCCAAGACAAACAAACAAACAAACAAAATCGAAAAGTTATTAACAGAAAGAGAGAGAGAGAGAGAGAGAGAGACTTTTCCCCTTCTAATTTATGTTGAGAATCAAGAAATTAAAGGAAAACATTTTCAGGTTGAATAGACCGATGTCAACTAGTTTAACAGGTTCATGTCGAACTGGAATTGTGAAATTAAAATAATGGATCAAGAGGAATTTGTTTACATGATATTTGTTTTATAGCATGATTAAACACAATAAAACATTGTGAGATATAATAAGAGACCTGAAAGTATCAAACTGTGATGGTACCTCGTTTAATATTCGTCTAAACAAAATGAACTTTCTCTGAAAAGTCAAAAGGGTTCACTGGAGCCAAAGCAAAAATCAAATTCAAAGGATCCACCGACCACAGGTTCAAGGTTTCTCACTCAGAAGGTGAGAGCCAAATCCTCTCAACCAATTTTTGACTTTCTGGTTACCCACTACAAATATCAAAATAAAAAATTTAAGCAAAATGCCGGGAAGGTTTCACTTTGATAGGGTCATGATCGAGCCCTTTCCAATCACTACACCAAAGGTCTTCCTCCGAAACCATGATTCGATTCACCTTTCTAACTAACTCGCGGAGTAACTTTTACGATATTATTCAAAACCATGATAGTCCGTTCTCACCTTGACCTCTGGCTCTCATCCTCCCACACCTCTCTTTACCACCAAACCGAGAAAAATAAAATAATAATAACAATAATAATAAACAACCATAATGACCGAAAGGTGACTCAATTACAATAATCAGTGCCGTAATCGATTGAAATTATTTTTATTTTAATTATCGGTATTAATTACTTTAATCGTCGAGTTTCGCCTATCTTTCATCTATGAGAGACCAGCCTCCCAATTTAAATTTCGAGGATGAAAGTTTGGATAGATTAGAAGTTTTTGAAGATTTCGAGGATACATTTTGGAAGGCCCATCCCGATTAAAATTTATATTAAAACTTACTCCCGGCACCAGATAATTGAAAACGTACGAAAAATAATTTTTATATCTCGAATTATAGAAGCGAGGTGTGATTAGCACACGTTGTTGAGAGTGTCTGTGTCAAGAAGGAAACGAATCGCACGGTTCCATTATTTTTAACGTTTAATTAATAGCTCGAGTTATTTATTTATTTTTTCTTATAAATTTAATGTTGTGAAGCAAAGGAAAACGCATAAACGAGTCGTTTGCGTCTCACTTAATTCCTTCTCAGCTTATTTTTCTCTCTCTAAATAAAATTTATTAAACTTATTTAAATAAATAACGAAATCGTTTCGCCTGCCTCGTATTTTATTTGATTTTTTCAAGTAGCCAGAATATGAAACAGAAAATTTGTTTCTGGCACGTGTGAGATGATTCGGTTCTACAACCACCTAGAAGTATAGCAGATATGTGTAAGAGTGGTGTAGCCATTGAAGGCTTTACAACACTCCTCCATCCTGGAGACTATTCCTTAAGTCATATCCGTTTACTCAATCCACTGTTAAGGCACTGATCTGTTGCCTAATACAAAGCCAGTCCAACAACTTAATGTCTCGATGGGGGATAGGTCTCAAAACACCCTTTTGGAGGTCGCAACAACTGTTTCCTGTTAGCTCCATTCTAGGATAATTTGAGAGATGAGATGTCGCCATGAATTTGTTGTTGACATAGCGTTACAAAAAAATCCAAAACCCACTAACATCTTTGATGTTAGTTAATCAAAGGAGTTGATGACACTCTTTTCTCGAGTTGAAATGGGAAAAGAAGCCAAAGCGGATGTTTGCACATCGACTAAGACGTTTTAATGTAATATTTATTGAGGATTTACCACACGATTTTCCACCGGATTAATTGAGACCTAATCCCCGTTCCCCCCGTTCGAGATAATTAATTACATCTTACGTATTCATTACACTTTGCATACTTAATTGGACAAAGATTTAAAGTCAGGTTACATTGTCCGTAATATAAATATATTCTTGTTCCACCCAGCGGGGTTTCCTACCTCCTATCATCGGATCCGCTAACATACTCAACACCCAAATCACTCGTACCAACTTTTAACATATTAATTTGTACAATTTTTCCCTTCTTTCCTCCAGTCAGTCAGCAAACGTTCCAATCCCTATTAAGACATTAACGTCAGTTTGTGTAACAGTTAATTAATCACTGAGTAGGGACTGTTAATTGGTTGCTTGGTGATTTATTCCAACATCGTTGCTATTTCTCTGGAGAAAAGTGAGCGCTCAGTGCCGGCGATCATCAGGTCAGACAACAGAACCACCTCGACCTATCGTTTGAGCAAATAATGGCCGAGGGCTAGAACGTGCGGGTGCACCATCATTTTAATTTCCACGTCACGATTCTTCGAGGGAGAACCAACAATTTTCAAATCCGCAAAAGAAACTCTTTACTTGTGCCACTTTTCCCCCATTTGATTCCCGCTAAGAGACTAACAGTTCCAATTTCAAAAATTAGGATCTTCGAGTACACGTAGGAATCTCATTAGTACACAAAACACACGTACGTACAACGGTTCACCTTGATTTAAGTCTGTGAGACAAAGGGCCCCATCGTCAGTTTCAACCTTTGGAAGGGTGGTAATCGTGGTGGTGGGTAGCGCCAAAGACAACTTTCCAATCTTCGATTGTTCTTTTAATTTATCCTTCCATTGTTAACGGGTTTCCATCGGTAAACTCGTAGGTGGACAGAAATTTTTCAACGAGTTAGTCTAACGTCCATGCGCCCCAGATTATGACAGAGCTATTGACCTAATTAACAAGCCTGCTTTTAATAAATAACAGAAAAACCTTTTGTGTGATACTCTTGGCCACCTTTTGAATTTTAATTAGTCAGAGAAAAAAAAAAGTTAATTACAAGTTATTTATTTAAGTATGGTTTCAAATAAGAAATTATTATTCTGTACACACATGAATAATAAATAAAAAGGAAGTCATATTTTAATGAGTGAAAAGATTTTTGTTTTTCTTCACCTTCGAACGTTAAAGGTTACTCTCCTGGTCCTAACAAACCTTTTAATTATAAACAAAACAAAAATGGACTCCGCTTTTCATTCGACTCTCTGTTTCTGTTAACTGTGAGAATAATGGTTTTATTGTTCTACTTTTACTACTTTCAGGGAACGCTTTCCTCTTGTTTTTTTTATGGTCACTACCGTTTGTTGATTAAGTGATAAAAAACATTGGTGCATGGATATTGTAATTCAAATCCTACGGGTGCGGTAACCTTTCCAAGCACGAAACACTTTTTTCATGTTTCCGTGCAAACCTTTACAGAGAGGGTGATATTCCTTACACAGATGAGAAAATTTTTCTTTTTGATTACGACAAATGTCACGATGTATAATTTTGTTCGTGTGAGCCAATTTGACTCATGTAACGAAAGTTAAGTTTTCGCGCAGAAAAAACAGCTGGAAATCTCTGAGACGACTACATGGGTTTATTCAGCCAAATTGAGGGTTATGTGTGAAATGATTTGTTGATGAGATCGTGCAATATTTTTGAAATGATTTCCTCATCGTGTTGTGTATCAGATAGAAAATGACACCCTCATAAAAAATGTGCATCATTTCTGAAAGAAAGTGCTTTAAAAAGTCTTCAATACTTCTGAAATGACTTTTACTAGAATGTGTGCAATATTTTTGAAACGACTATCACAAGAATGTTTGCATTACTTTTGAAATGAATTTTACTAGAATGAGTGCAATACTTTTGAAATGACTCATCAAGAATGTGGGCATTACTTTTGAACGACTATCATAAGAATGTTTGTATTACTTTTGAAATGAATTTTACTAGAATGAGTGCAATACTTTTGAAATTACCTCATCAAGAATGTGTGCATTACTTTTGAAACGACTTCATCAAAACGAGGGCATTACTTTTGAAACGACTTTTACTAGAATGCGATAACTTGAAATGACCTCATCAAGAATGCGTGCAATACTTTTGAAATGAATTTTACTAGAAAATGTGCAATACTTTTGAAATGGCAACATCAAGACAGGAAATGGCAACATGTGCATTACTTTAGAAACGACTTCATCAAGAACGTGTGCAATATTTTTGAAACGACTATTACAAGAATGTGTGCATTACTTTTGAAATGAATTTTAACTAGAATGCGTGCAATACTTTTGAAACGGCTTTTACAAGAATTTGTGAAGATTTATGAAATGAACACTTCACAAAAGCCCATTAGGTCTATACATTAAGTGCTACGAATTGAGTTGGAGATCGTGCATTATTTATGAAAGGAATTTTCGAAACGAAACTCTCTCGATACGAAATTCAAAACAAATATTTACAACTAGACAACTACTATTTTCGATTTACAGATGTTCATTATCTACAATATTCTGGATAAAGAAAATCAAATTGATTCCAGTAGTCCTCCGTATTCAGACTGAAGTTTAGAAAAAGAAAATTTGACACCCAAGTAACCTTGATGATGACTTGTGACTGATACAAATTTCCAAAATTTGAGTTTTAGCTAATTTTGATAAACCCATAACTCCAGATAAATCCACGACCATAACCCCTATAGTTGAGGACTCCAACTACTACACCAGGCCTCCTGCCAAAATTTATGATTTAGCTACGAAACACATGAAAGAGTTGAAGATCTCCACCTAGGAGCGGTAACAGACACAAGACTAATTGGGCCATCCCCATGCCATGCTGACAGGCAATTCATAAAAGACCGACATTTGCAATCAGAGGATTTAAATGAGTCAATTTCGCTCAGTCCGTAAATCAAGCAGTAAGACACCGATTTGAAATTTACAACAAAACAAATTCATTACGGAGAATAAAAACGACAACGGTTTAATTATATACTCACAGTAAGCGTCTTTTTCATTGTAGTCTGCTGCATACACGTGCCCTGACATGTTTATCCTAACAAATTTATTGCTGCTCTCTCCGAAGAGCTTCACTGAGCGAACCATAGAAGGTACTGCCCCGCAGATCACCACCTGTAAATACAGTTACGGGATTAGTGAGGGACACCATGAAGATGTTTAAGCGAACACAAAAGACGATTAACACGAGAGAGAGAGGAAAAGAAGAAAACTGGGTCTCTCATTTCCCTTTTATTTATTTATTTATATTTTCTAACAGAACCCGACACAAAGCTTAAATTAAAAATGAATTATGAAAGACGCATAAAAAAAATCCTCTATTGATATTCATGGATAGATCATTAAAAATGTTTTAATGAGCTACTTCACAAAATTATTATTAAAAAATGGTATGTTCGTGGGCTTGAATATGCTCATTTACACAAAAAGATTGGAATGCATGCATAAAAATAAATAAGAATAAGCGTGTGTGTGTTGTGTTGTGTTGTGAGAGTGTGTGTGTGAGGTAGTGTGTTTCGGCGGAAGTCAAGACTTGAGAATATAATTTTTTTTTTTGGGTATGAAAGGATAAAAGCATTTATGGCCATCTTCTTTTGAATTTAACGGTCCTCTCGAGTCACGAGGTTCCTTCTTTTTGTGTACAACCGAGTAATGTGTCCTATTTATTTGTCCAACTCTTCAAAAGACTCCCGGACGAAAATAAAAAGTCAAAGAAACCTATTAAGTTAGAAGGACAAAAATTTCTGGAAGGGAATTCAACACGTTCACATGCTATAAATTGAAAGTTAGGCACAAAGAAAACAACGCGACAAGGACTTCTATAATCACGAGCGAATATCTAAAAGGAATTTGACTTGACTTAGAAAATATTTTAAAACCAGTCAGACAAAAATTTGATTCCACATAATTTGTTACAGATACAGATAAATAAATATCGTCTCTCTTAGATTCGATTCGTCTGACTATATGTTGTTGCTGCTCATAATCAAGCTGTATACACTTGATACAATTTCCGGTCTTTACAAGCCATGTTTGGTACCTTCAACTGGTCACTCAAACACTCTAAAACATTTTTTTACAAGACGTTTCGAGAACGTAAGAGCTGTTGTTATATATACTGTCACTGTTACTTCTAATTGTTTCCCATGACAATCAATATAAGCTGTCAGCGCTTTGTATATAGCTACACAGCACACACACTATACGCTATATACACTTTGTATTTGTTTTGTGCAAACAGTGACCAACAACAGACACCACTGACGATGACAACAGCTCTCACGGTCTGGTAAAAAATGTTTTTCTACAAATTCGCCTCGTTTTGTGCTTGTACACTCATTTTACAGTGTTTGAGTGACCGGTTGAAAATGGTTGTAAGTGTATACAGCTTGATTATGAGCAGCCAGAACACCAACAACCAATATAGTCAGGCTACTAAATAACAATATTAGTGGGTTAAGAGGAAAAGTGATAAGATGAGTAGACTAAACCCAATGGGAAGACATCTAGAAGGCATGTACCTGAATAAGAAGAGTAAAGAGGAAGTGATGATGATGATGAAAAGCCACGACCCAATTTTAAAGGGAGAGACACCCAACACTCGTGGAAAACTCATCATGATTCCATTGCAACAAGTTATTTTTGGCATTGGTGCTAACGTAACGATAGCATCGATGATGCAAAACTTGTTTAAAATTTAAATTAATACTACTAAAATTTTTAACTTTTAAATTAGTTTCGAATTATTTTAATTAGGCTTCGTAACATGTTTATTAAAACTACAAATATTTAAATGTGTAAGAAAAAAAAATTTTTTTCCTTCTCTCACTTTAACACGTGCACCAAGAGTCCAGTCAATCCATTTTTACATTTATCCCGAACTCAGCTTAACTACTCCCTAACTTCTTCTCCCAACATCTTTCACCTTTTATGTTATTTAATACCAAAGTTACGTAATTTGTTATGTCACCTAGCTTGGATTAAAAGTCCACCAGCCGCCATCTGGATATTTATTTTGTGGGGCTTGAAGAATCGTTTGTCTTCCGTCCGCAGACGATGACAAAAAAGTCTCCGCTCGCCGGATTTATGTTTCTCATAATTGTAGAAGGCATTCGAAACACGCAAAATAAATTAATTCACCAAAAACACTTTAATAATTTGTCAATAACATAAACAAAACGACGCGCAGGCACACATCAACTCATCAAACTTCCATGACAAAGCCGTCATCTGCTTTCCCTGCTTCCACGTCAACCTCACACTCCTCCCACGCTCCCGCAATTGTTTTCTTTTCAAATCTTTCACATTCTTCGAAAAATTTATGAAATCCTTTTATATCAGATATTTTATGGATTTTTATTTATTTATTTATCTGTAGAAAAGATTATTAATTAATAAATTAACAATCTATGTCGTGATAAATCCATAAAAACTCGTGAGGGATATTTTTTTAAATACTTTTAACAAGAGCTGGATTTATATTTATAACAAATATATTAATGCACATTGCCAAATACACACTTACTGTATATATATACAGGTATCGCTTATACAGATATCACCAAAACGCATACTATGGGTATTATTACCAATCTCTACTCAAATATTAATATTAAATTTGGCTTCCTGCATGCCATGATAGCTGGTGGTGATACTTTCAAACTTTTAGAAAATTTATTTGTTTATGTTTATTATTATACATTTATACTGTTTGTACAGTATTTAACTAGAATGTGAATGATTAACACATTTTCAGTGTTCCTTCTCTCCTCTCAAGATCCCTTTATTCTTTACTGTTTCGACATTTTCTCCGTTTTCCTGTGTTCTTTTACTGCAAATTTGTAAGTCTGCTGTTGTTAATTCTACAAACGTCTCCATGGAACTCGGCATTTTCTGATGATACCTGTCTGTGAGTTCGTATAATTCTTTGGTTAGTCCAGAGTTTCCCAAACTTTTTGGTGTCGTAGACCCGTTGCCATGTTTTTCGGTTTTGGGTAGACCCCCTAGTTACCTGATATTAATTTTTGTAAATTTCTCGCTGTAGTGAAGTAAATTTTTGACTTCATAGGTACTTTGTATATGTCTTTATATTATAAGATAGTATAATGTAAGTAAACAGGTACTATCAGTGTATGTTGAGACCCCTGAATTTTTCGCTGACGTAGACAACTTGCAAGATGTCACAGACCTCTGTGGGTCGATATAGACCACTTTGGGAATCACTGGGTTAGTCTCCTCAACCATATACTATCTCTATATACTTCTCCAAAATTTTTCTGAGGATTTTGGGTTTCATTTTTGCTGTCTTTGTGATGCCCGATGCCCAATTGTGATTGTTTCTGATGCGTAGACTGATTCTGGTAGTACAATAGTATTATACTGTATGAGTTTTGCTTGTATTAAAATGTTTCTTTTATTGCCGCGCGTCCATGTCATGTTACAAAATTTATTTACATTTATATAATTATCCTTAGATTGTTTAGAGATCATTACCGAGACCTCTTGATAGATATACTAATTAAAAATTTGTTTTGCATGGTTCCTTCTAAAACAATAAATCGAACAAACAATCAAGATTTGAAAAAAAATTGGCAGATCTCGTGAATTTTGAACTTTGGAATGAAAATTTAAAAAATCAAATAGTTTGTAATGATAAACATGAGCCTATAACACTCAAAACACTCGATCGGGATTTGAATCTACACACACGGACGTTTAATAAATTATTCCATTATTGATGAGAGAGAGTGAGTGAGTAAAAAAAAAATTCTTTCTAGAACCGTTAAACTAAGCCGCAACAGAGACACAAAAATTAGATAAAACAAAATAATCGCTTATCATAAGAGGATTTTCTTAATAAAAAGAAGACATGTGAAGAAAACAATATAGGATGCGTGTTCGCTGTCACTATCACACAATCCCACAAATGACACTAAAAAAACTAATAACAATGACGACAATAACAACAACAATGCTTTATAATTACTGTAATTAATGGAAAGTTAAGAAAGAATTTGGACGGGAGATTTTGTTTTTGTTTTTCAAATTTGTTCCCAACAAGGAAACAACGAATCTGAATTTCTGTTTTAGGATTTTGAGTTCGAGCCGCTCAAGGTTGAAACGTCTTTTTGCGTTCTCACCTTCTTCCCACCATCTTCTTTTTGAATTTCATTTTGTTGTTGTTCAATCCTCCTCCGGTAGTGCAAAGTTTGCGTGACCCTGAACGGTGTTAAGATCATTCCCACCACCACCTCCCCGTACTACCCCGCTTCCTCTCTCAACTATGGTTTATAATAGTTTTGTTAGATAACTCACCATCAGGAGGCACAGTAACTTCGCTGAGACGGCAAGCTGTGGTAACCTGTAACAAGCAGAGAAATTTAATTGGTTACGACATCTAATTAGAGGTAGTTGGTTATGTCATGATCCTTTTCCGAAGAATCCGCCCCCCCCGATTTCGAGAAAAGGTTGAGTGGGCATTTTTCTTCCACGTAGAGGCAATCAAGCAATGATCAGCTTATTAGTGGAAGATTTATTGTAAATATATTTTCAAAATGGAAGGTCAAGATCACGAGAACCTTAATTCATACCATCCACTTAGAACGCGGATGATGGAATTGTGTTTAACAGAAACTGGTAGCTGAATCAAATATGGCACTTAATGGCGCCAAAAGAATAGCAAAGATGTTTAAATATTATTATAGGATTAGGTCATTTAACTCGTTTGTAGTTATTTTTTTTGCAGTAAATAAATCAACAGTTGTTCATCGCCGCCATTTTTTTTCCTCTTCTAAAGACAGTCTTCCTTCATCGGTTACCATCTATGGCGAATCGATCATTCCGAATCAATCAATCACTCAAATTATAGTGATTCATTTGTTTTTCACGTTTGTTTTTTTTTTTTTTGGTTATACTAGTGAAAAATATGTGTCACTCAATACTGGTTAGTTTAATGAATATTTATAATCAAGTCAAACAACGCCCCATTGGTGGAGTGAGTCAATTTGACTCATTTTAAATTTTATTTCTATTTAAAATAAACAAAAAAATCGAACGTTTATTCTGATTTTACGAATACTCTGGTTTGTTTTATTTACATGATGACGAACGTTTTGTTAAGGGTTCATTTCAAAAGTAATGCACAGTCTAAAATAAAATTTATTTCAAAAGTCTGGGACACCTGTGTTGATGTTGACACACCGAGAAATTTTCCTAGTCGAATTAATGTTATTCGATTAAGGTATTGAGTGTAGCCGGCTGTCGTAGAGTATTTTTCAAAAGTAATGCACAGTCGTATACTGAAATGATTTTGTATGTAGCGGACAAGGCTACAAGCTTAGAGTTTAAGTCACAGGGACGCAGAAACTTGAGGGAAGGGCTGATGAGACTTGTAGGAAGAGAGTGTACACGAAGCATATGTATAGAACACATGACTACTGTCTGTCAGTGGAGTCGGTGAAGCAACTCGAACGGCTATCAAAACTACGGCGCTACTATTTGTAGATATTCTTGTTTGGGATTCGTGTAGTTTGTCTTATCGATACACCTAATTCCGACATTGTACCATTTAAAATTGGGGCTTAGTTGTATATAGTGACTTTCTAGAACGTTTACTATGCTGGTTGGGTGAAAAATTGGAGTTTAATAGAAGTTATGAGTGAAGAGCTCACGTGTCATCGGGTTTGTGGTGACGGTAAAATCCTGTTTCTATTAAAAAGAATTTTTATTTTCGTAATTAATGCAAGAATGCGCCATCCTCCTTAATTTGACCATTCTTGTCAATGCGAAATAATTAAATTAAACGCGACCAATGTTTTAAGACTTTTCGCCCCGGCGTTTTCCAGACTTCATACCTCGTTTCGTACCTCTTAAATTTTATCCTAATGGGACAGCGCTCGCCTCGCCTCACCTCGCCTCGCCTCGCCTTCTTCCAGTCAAACAGGTTAAATATTTAAACGACCAGAAGTCATGTGTTGGAAATTAGACAGTAAATTTCCGTCGATTCAGCTACTTCGTAATAAATTTCGCTTCTTTTCTCAACCCGTGTCTGTTTATATATATCTGTCAGCGTATGACCGCCCACGCGGATGTCCTTTTGCCTCCTTTTCACGAATGATGTAAAACGAAACAAAATCACACGTTCCTCAACTTTTTTCTTTTCACCTTTTGTCTTGAGAAACGTGAGGAATAAAAAACCGGATAAGGAAATAAGTTGGTCGAGGACTTCGATCTCTCGTTCACGCGCCTACAAATAGTTACCATAGAAATGATAAAAAGAGTAATCATAAGACCATTTATTTTAAGTAAAAAATAATCTTTTATTAATCCTCAACATTTCAAAATAAACATCGTAACAAAGTTATCTATTAACAGGGATTAATGTTAATAAGACGAGCGAATTATTTATAAACACATTGACAGATAAATAAGTGTTTAATAGATGGATAATCTGATTAAAAGATTGAATCCTTATTTTTTTTTTCCACGTTTAATTGTTGCTTTTCTTTATTATTTTCTCCGTGTCAGTGGTTACAAAAGTTTTGGCAAAACCGCGGCTTCCTTTGATCTTTTCTTTCCTTTGTCTGATCGGCGCCTTACAGGTCTGGAGGGCGTAACTCACAGCGTGAAGTTTTTGGGTGACCGTTAAGCTCTAAACTTCTTTCGGGTGGTTTCTTCATTTTTTTGTTTCAATAGAAAACATAAAAAGGTGGTGAAAGATACGAGCACCCATGTCTCTGTTCTCGTTTTTTGGGATTTTCGAGTGGCGACAAAGACTTCTGACTGACAATACACATCTCGGAGGAGGATTTTAATGGATAAGTTGTACCACCCACTAGAGTTGAGTTCGGAATAAATTTTAATTTCTTCTAGAAAGAATTCTAAAAGAAACTTCTGTTTTAGATTTTAATCAAGAGGAATCAGTTTGAAGTTTGAAGTTTTTTTAGTTATTAACAACTCTAATTAAATGAATTCTCTTTGGAGTGTGCGACTCGAAAACCGTTTTTAATTAGATTTAAAAGAGAGAGAAAAAGCTTTTATTTATGTCAAAATAAAGTCAGGTTAATGAACTTGAAATAGTTTCACCTTAAAAACGGGAGATAACACACTCACACTCTCTCACACACCACACACACTCTCTGATCAAAAAGTTATAACTGGAATGTTAAATTTATAAATGTTCACTGAAAGAACAAAATTTTTCTCTCTCTCTCTCTCTTCCTTTTATTCCCACCTATTTTTTGAATGATGGTGAAAAGGAGACCTGCGACCAGTGACAAAGACCACCATTGTGTCATGTGTTAACAATGAGTGACGGAGAGGAAAAGTCGATGGATTGTAGTTTGACATTTATAAAGGTGACGTTTTCTTTTTGTTTGTTTCTTTCTTTTTCCAGGTATGAATGGTGACCAACCATCTGTTCTTACCCCCTCCAGTCAACGAAGGATTTGTATATTTTGGCGGGTTTTAATAAATTACCAAAAGGTTTACGTTTACCACCGATTGTGGTTGTATAGTCAGACAGAAATCCCCGTGTATATGTGGGATCAGAGTATGACTTGAGTATGAGAAATTGGTTTGGTTTTGTATGTTTTGATTTCGAGTATTTATAAAATTATAAACGCGTTTGAACAAGCACCTACTTAATTTTTCATTAATAATGCACAGTTTGATGAAAAGTTTGTTTTATAACTTTAATCGAGTCACGTTTTGCAAGTCGTATTCTGAGCTTTTACAGAATGATTATTTGAAGATATAGTTATAGTTATAGTGGAGGCTATTAGGTTATAACAGGAAGAGAATTTGAACTCGCAACTATAACTTCTTAGTCTGGGGTTTAACACTACATCACGACCTTCCCCCGGTATATATAAGATATACGTCTCAAAGAAACTTATTAAATTTAAAACCATATACATTATATATTGGGTTATAGACCTTTTTCAAATTAGTCTATCTAGTCTTTTATGTAGCCTTTCACTTCCACATTTATCGCGTAAAACGAGACCTAGCTGCGTATTCGCTTTCAAATTTTTTATGAACTTCAGTAAACACGTTGGGATAATTTAGACGAAACTTAGATCTTCCTTTCTAATCTAAAATCACGCCACATACTACCCTCGATAGCCCCCAATGAGAAAGATGTATGAAGAACACAATATGAAGTAAGGAAACATGATGTAGGTCACGGGATGTGTTTTTTATACCATTATAAATGACTAATATACGATTAGAACCATATCAAAAGAAGTTGAGGACCTCATCTGGCCCGAGTTCCATTTAAACGATTACGAAGTTACCATTTGTTCATTTTTCTTCCCTGTATCAACCTGTCAGAAGTGAGAGTTACTTTATCCTGCTTCATAGGCCTCTTATTGATTAATCCTAAATCTTGTTTTGATTATTCACTTTTATCATTAAAAAAAAAATTTTGCTCTCCCTTAAAAGATATCAAACACAAACCTTGGACCGTGAGTACCTCTGAGTACCAGTGTCGAGTACCAATGATGTAATTAATACAGACAATTTGGTATCGTGAGTAAACCACAGCCTGCGCGACTTCTTTTCTTCCCCAAACTCCGGATCTCGTTGAGGGGTCCAAAAAACTTGGCCACGGCCCAGTCCCGTATTTGAACGTATAAACAAAGGCTCGGAAAGGATTTCCTAAAAATCCGAACAAATCGACTTCAAGGTCAATTACCTTTTCAATTAAGTAGTTCACGAAATTGCCACCTGTCTTTTCATCGTGGGCAAATATTTTTCTTCGTGCAAGTCACCATGACTCACCGGTGCACGCTCGAACAAAAAGCAAATAAATAAAGAAGAAGAATAACAGAAAGTTGAAATGTTACACTGATGCTATTACATTCAGGCACGAGTACTAAGAATTGATAAAAAAAAAAGAAGAAGAAGAAAAAAAGTCAGGTAAATATTGTGTGTAACGGTTGTATGAGTGGTATAAAATGATAACACGTAAGTATGTGAATGGAATCCTGAATGACATTAGGCCAACTATTTATTTAAAAAGGAGAGAAAAACTTCAATATCAATCTAGAGATAAGTTATCAAAGCTCTTCATCATTAAATCGTAGGTGAAAATATGCGTTTGAATTCCTGTCATATGTTGTCACTATTATTGTTTTCTTTTTCTCTGTCTGTCTGTCTGTCCGTCTCTCTTTCCTTTGGGAAGCGTAAAAATTCCATCGCGCCTTTTTTTTTGTCCTCCTCACTTTAATGACTCTGGCACAAGTTCAAAGCGTTAAAGTCTTGATTGGTTACGATTTTACGCACCTGCTTTTCCATTCCGAATTCCAGACAAACAGTTTTTATAATATTAATAACGTCCCTTTTCCGTTCGTTAACCCGTTCCTCTCAGTCGGGGTTAGCTTATTAAACAAGATGGCGCTGTACTAAGCGCCTTTTGGGAAGGTGTAGTAGTCGTAGAGATTGATAACAGTAGTAACCACAATCTATAGGTCATAAGACAGCACAACCAACAAAAGTCCAAAGATATCGACTATCCAAGTGTGGATCCATCTTTCGAGCCCTCCCCGTATGTGATTCCTCAGGCGGTTTGGGCCAAACTCTCAAAATCCGACCCCGATAATCAAGTTTTTCATCCGAATATATAAAAATATAATATCTAGGACCTCAGAGTGGGAATCCGCGACCTTTGCCACTTCACCCATCGTGGTTCTCATTATTAAAATTTAATTAAAGAGTAAGAAAGAAAAAAGTGAATATTTAATTACCTTTCGAGGGTCATTTTTGGTTTTAGGGTCATTTCTGAGGTTCTGGGTGGACTTGAGAACTTAACACAATGAATTTATTAGCGAAAGTCTCTGGGATATTGTTTTCGTTTTGTGTTTAATCTTAATATTCCTTCTGGGGCCATTTATAACACTAAAACAGTTCACAGGGAAGTGTTTGATGGAACCGCCCACGTGTGTATACTGGCCGTAGAAGGACAGGGCTTTCTGATATGGAAAAAAATTTTTTTTTCTCGAATCTAAACCGTGACCCCGTCGACCTAAGCTAGCACCCTAATCACCGGTTTCGTTTTCTTCTTCAATAACTAAAACTAGAGATATTTGAACCTTTTAGGGGCGTTAGAAAACGCCACGGATATGTTATGAATCCACAGCCTTCTTTACAAGTGGGTTTGTATTACAAGTGACATTTGTTTCTTGAATGTTCCCAGCCTTTCTTTCTCTAAATATGTTTCTGATTCATTTAAAAGACCTCGAGATTTAAATCTAAGTAAACAGTTAATTAGTTCTGATTATATTTGCCGGTATTTTTAGTATAAGTATAAAAATATATGTTTTGGATGGTTTGAAAATGGGAAAATTGGAAATTTGAAAAATTTTACAGATTCTTTTGTAACAAATTCAAAAGTAATGCACACGTTTATGACAGATTTATTTATTTATTTATTATGAGCAAATATTGATTTAAAATTATTACGAGTCAGTGTTGAGCCACCGGTGGGCAGTAAAATTTCCAAAGAGCGCCAAAGTTTTATAAAATTCAAGTTTCACTCTTTGAATCTGCTTTTAATAATCAAAACTTCCAGAAGATTTTTTTTTCCAAAGTAATGCACACTACTATAAATAGCTTATTTCAAAAATAATGCACACTACTATAAATAGCTTATTTCAAAAATAATGCACAATCATACAGATTCGTTTCGTTTTGAAATTGTTTATAGACTGTGGCGCTAAGACTTAATTTATCAGGCCAGTCCTCAAAGAAAATTTTTGCAGTAAAAGTTGCAGCGCCGTAACTCGGAAAACTCGTTCTCCTTTCACTGGTTTAGGATATCATCATTTTCGACATTCTCGTTCGTACTGTATACTTAGACAAATGATTTCTGAGTATAGTACTCGGGTGCTGAAGTTACGCAGGTACTCACTTTCCTCAATAATTTTTAAATTAAATTTTAGCAGAAGGAATTTTTAAACATGTTTCCTTATATTGGTGCTAAATATGATATACTGTATAGTATACACAAACTAATCATTATGAGGTTAATTACAATTAGGGCCGTAATATTCGTTTTAAAAATTTCAGTCAATAACTTGGAGATTTAAAATTAGGTCATAGATCATTCGAGGGTCTGGCAACACCATCTTTTGTCGACCACTGTTCTCGTAAATGGTCTCCAAACGAAAACAAAAAAAAGGGAAATCAATAAGTCGAAATATTATTTATTGGTAGAGTGTTAAATCCGAGACCGACAAAAGAATTTCTCACTTATTTCTTTTCGCAGGAATCAAAACAAGGTACAGCACTCCTCATTTACTATTAGTAACGCTATCATTACGTTACGACGATTTCTTTCCCAGTCGAGATTTTGTTGTCCTGACCACCCAACTCGAAATTGCAAATAAATTTATTTTCGAAGGTTTTTTATTTCCCACAAAACTTTAAATATGTCTCCGTAAAGACGTGACGAAAGCGCAAACCCATTTAAGGGCTGTCCAAAATGTTGACACTAGCTGTCAGGTAATTTCAGGGAGCTTGAGAGAGTAGCCATTCTAAAGATGGGAGGAGTAGTGTAGTGGTGACAGTTCCTGACGCAATGATAGTGAGTTCCAATCCTCCTCCCGCATCCTGTTATACCCCCAAAAAAGGAGAAAAACGGGATTAAAACCCCAAAACCATTCTACAGACAGATTCTGTACTAACTACTTCTCTCAGACCTTCCGCAGCATCCCGTCTCAAGAGACTTTAGCATCTTCTCTTCCTCACGGGACTCCCAGCTACATCCTTAGCCTATTCCTTTGATAAAACCTTTTAAAACTAAAACTACTTGTAACCTCCAACTTAAACCTATTTCCGGTATTGTTCAGGTACGTCAAAATCCTTCCCAAGAAAATCAAAACCTACATAAACTGTTACAAGTCCTCGATGGTTTTATAATGGCAGAGAAAATATTTTGAAAAAAATTATTATATATAAAGCCGATATAGCAGACGTGCTTTATGCGCACCTGAATATGTCAGGCTCTCAGAAACGTGCCTTATGCTCGGTTGAACGTGTCATGTTGTCTGGATAATGCGTAATTAAATTTCACCTTAGCGCCATTTTTCGAATTAAACATATGGTTGCTGAGTTCAACCTGACTGGCAACTTATTTTACTCGACGCCCCACGATTGGCATTCAAAGATTTTTCTTTTTCCTTCTTTCCTTTTGTGTTCTTTTCTTCGAAACAAATAAATCCAAGCTCGTAATTTGATTGATTACGAACCGTTCGAGGGAATCGTTAAGAAAAATGAAATTTTGTCTGAGGTACCTTTGAACCTAACTATAAGAGAGACTCGCGTTTTTCATAAATAATGCACACTCCACTATTTCATTTATAGCTCAGTACTGGCTCGGTGGTGGGTCGGTGTATAAATCTTCAAGGACCGGGTTATAGAAGAGCTAACTGTACACAAAAGATTTCGTCAAATCCAAACGGAATACCTCACCGTACGAAAATTCCCACGTCAAATTTCCATTTAAAACAACCGACAAACAAAAACAAACAATCCACCGCCTTTTAAGAGCTAATAGATCATTACTTTCACTCGGAAAGGAAAAGAAAAAACAAAAAAGGGGTCAGTCTCTCATGTTTTCCACGAGAATCCATAAAATGATGGCGTCTGTTACAGTCCGACAGTTGGAGAAATATTTTTTTTTAAAAACTTAAAAAACCATAATTTTGAGTTTTATTTGCCAAAAGGTCATTTATCAACTCCGAGGAAAAGATTAGTCAGCTATTTTTTTTCTTTTTTGAAAAACTAATTTGGCGCCAGTAACACTGGTTTAAAGCGGAGGAGGAAGTGGGGCTGGGAGGCGCTTATCATTCAACCACTCACCGATTGTTCACAGATATTCTTTCGCTTATTATATTTATCTCTACCAATTGCATCTGTAAACAAAAACTGCATTATGCAGGTTAAATATAAAGAGAACGAAGTATTGATCGGTTACTATTTGCGTGAGTAATTAGTAACGGTAATTTATCACGGGAGTTTAAACAAACCGTCTTAAGCTCGAGTGAAATCCTCGAAAATTTAAATAAGGAAGTTGCCGGAGATGTGAGAGAGAGAAAATTTAAATAATACTTAAATCGCTTCGACACCTCGACTTTGACTTTTCGAGTGCGAGCCGTCCAAAAAAGGACAACGTGGCTCGGACATTTTTGACCGAGGACGACCCGGAAAGAATATCAAAGCCTCCTTTTGTATCCTGTATCTGTGTCACGGACGTGTTTGAGTCTCCACGATTTTTTTGTTGCAAAAAATTTAAATTTTAATGGAAAACAATAAAAATAGTTGAAAACGTGATTATAAATACAAAATAATTAATCGAGGCAAAATAATGGTCGTTTGTCTTTAACTGTTAGCTTATTCCTTGACTTGAACTCACAACCGATTCTCTAACATGTGTTACAATAGTGAATGATGGAGGAAGGGAGAAGGTTTAACCATTTTACAAAAGGTTCGCCTTGGACTTATTTAACTGGATAATTTATTTAATTATTTTTCTCTCTACCTCATTTGAAAGGTTTTACGTCAAAGTGTTACTGTATGTTAGTTCAAAATGGAAACAATGAACCCACGTGAATCAATTGAGATTGATGTGTGACCTCTAACTGTAGGTGATGTATGGTTAAGGTTGTGAATCACCAAGGATTTCACCAAGTCAGAAGTCACTATTCAGTGTAACACTGTCTGCCATAACTGTTTCAAATTATCTACAAATTGTTTGTATTTACTTCAAAACGGTTGTTGGCATAATCATAAAAAAATGATCATCGCTTTACGCGAATTTGAAGTTACGCTAATCTAACTTCTTTGGGTGGTTTAACTTTACGTCTAATTATCCGAATTCGAAATTTTGAACCAACGAATAGTTAAATTCCAAGATTTCTATATTCTTACTTCTTTCATAAGTAATGCACACTTTCGTAAAGATTCGATTCATAAATAACGCACACAAGACATTTCACTTCATGACAATAATAATGGAAGTACCGTCGCAAGGAAGTCTATAAAACTGAAATTGTCAGAATAAAGACCGTTTAGAAAACATTAGAGATCGGATAGCAATATAATTAATATATATACATAACTATTTTCACTTGATTAATTGTCAATAAATAAAATTAATTAAAGGGGAACAAATTTATTTTATCCGGTCACAAAATTTTTTCACGGATTCTCACAAAGTTTTTAACGTTTTAACGCTAATTTAGTCAATAAATTTGAAGTTACGCGATTTTGATGCTGATTTCGTATGTTCTTATCCTTAATACAGGTAGAGCCTTTTTTAATGCTATTACTAATAATCACGTGATTCATTAATCCTGTATTTGTACTTTTGGGTGTAGACTCGAACTGTCGGTAGTCAAGTTCTTTGATCATCCAACAACAGGGCTCCTGGATAAGAGAATCCTGTGATGGTTAATATTCGCGTTAAAAAAAGACCGTTCTATATATTGAGGAGATTAAGATAAAATATACAATTTTGTTAATATCGCGTAACTTCAAATTAGTGATGGTTTTAGTGGTTTCCCGTTTTTCACGCTTTTTTGGGTTTAACAGGAGGATTCGAGCTTACTACCGTTTCCGTCCAAGTCAGGGGCTTTAACCACTAAACTACTCCTCCCGCGTAACTTCAAATTTAACGACAAAACTAAAGTAACCCGTGAGCTTATAACGCTTGAACTAATCTGTCTCCAGGCAAACCGCTAACTCATATCCTACCAACAACTTATAGTCCTTTCCTAGGAGACAGCGATGGAGTGACAACATCAAAACGCTGGCGAAAGCTTTTTGAGACTTGGTCCTTACTATCAAAGCAATGATTCCAAGTTCTGTAGAGAATCGCGTACCCAAAAGTGACAAAACTAAACTAAAACCAATCTACCGCATAAAACAAAACCTAAGGACAACCCAAATAACTCAAACACACCGGAAGTAGTGCTAATAGATAACTTTCTAGTTCCATCAAAAAGAAATTTTCGGTTTATAGACCCGCCAAATAAAAATCCTTAAGGACATAAAAATTAACCGAATTCGAATTTAATATTCATTTATGTCGTCCGTGAGCTAGAAAAAACAATAAAAAATTAGTCATAAAAATTTATTAATAAGTCTTATAGATAAGGTTCACGCTCACCTTTCTAAAACAGAAATCTTTAAAAATGAAACCCGACAAGAGTTATAAACAAAAATGATAATAATAATAATAATTTGAGGAATTCATTTAATTTATTTTAAACCACAAATTTATGTATTGACAACCTCACGATGAGAGAGAGAATCTAAATAAAGTGAGAAAAGTTATTAAAGACTACACTTTAAATTGATTTTTAAATTTAAGGTACAATTTTAGGTATCCGATAGGAAGCTAGAGAGTGTGATTACAGATAATTTGGACTGGAGGCTGAGAGCTAGGGCGGGGGGGTATATCTTTCGTTTCTAGACGTTGTAGTCGTTGTACTCTTGGATTCTATCTTTGTAAACAATTTTCTCGGTTGTTGGGGCCTTTCAAATTAACACCAATTTCGGATTTTTAACTATTTAATGTCTTAATCACATTCTTGAGTGATGGGTCTGTAATCAGTCAGCCGGCGGTGCGGTTTCGATTCTCGGAAGCAAATCTTCGTCTTCGCGGAGTTTTTTTCAGCTTCCTTCACGCGAATGATGAAACACAACAAATGTTGACATAAACAGGAGGAGTATGGTATGAAGATATAATCGTCTCGTAAGCGCCATGCTCCGATCTATTGATGTGAAACGAATTAGGAAAGCTTTTCGAAAGCGCTGACTCAATGCACACTTCCGAGAATTTCAAATTGAAACCGCTAACTTCATCCGTATAGTAACATCTTCCTCCGAGAGTTATCATGTCCGTCTAACATTGTTTAAAAGGAAAACGTCACGGTCCTTGTGAAAAACACTTTGGAATACAGTTCATCAACATTTTGTCACAGGCTCTTGAGTGTGTGGAATGTCCACACGACGACATTGAACTTTTTATGGCTTTTGTCAAGAAGAGCGTGGGGATAAGAAAAAAAAAATGTCCAATAAGTAGGCAACAGCCCTTGAAGGTCACCACGACCGAAAAAATATGATTGAGAACCCGGAACCCATTTCAGAATGAAAGATGATAAAAAAAAAATTTTTAACAAAAAAATTCTCAGAGTTTGAGATTCTCTTCTCTGACTTTTAAACGGTCAACGACCTATATACGATATGATATAGGTCGCATATACCACTCATTGACCTCTCATTGGTGACCTCTAACCGTTTTGATGAGGAAACCTCTTCAAGTGTGCATTACTTAAGAAATGAGCTAGCGACAAACATGACAAGTCATCAACAAGTGTGCATTATTTATGAAATGAGTTCCTAATTTTATAACCACACACAAAACCACGAAGCCCTGACTAAATTTTTTTAGAACAAGACATCACCCAACAATCAATTCATAAATACAGTATAAGTAATGGAGGAAGTGTGCATTATTTATGAAATGAATCCACTCTTACAATTAAAATTCGTTCCATAGGTTTAGTTTTAGTTTTAATTGTCAGATACTTCTTATCACACTTTCCTCGGTTTTATATAATATCATCGCATAAAAAGAATCTCTATAGACTACTAAACTTTTGGTCAGCTATAAATTTATAAAGTCTCTAAATTGGTTTAATAATATATTTATTTTATCTGATGTCTCTAGGAAGACGACCAGCAACCTGGATAAGGAAAATCAGAAAAAGATTTAGAAGTCCTACCAGAGGAAATCAGAGACAAGACCGAGGACAGGTCCTGAAGCATATATATAAGGAAGCCCGACTCTGGCTAAAACTGGAAGAATGGGAGAGAGAAAGAAGAAGAAGAAGATTTATCCGATGTACCTCTTAAAACTAATCAAAGTAACTACCAACTTAAGGAAGCTAGGCGTACTAAACTATAACTAAACAATAAGTGGGGTTGAGGGATCCCAGTTTCAGGCTTAGTTAGTCGTAATGATTGTAGATATATAGGCCTATACTCTTCATGACTTCCACTACTACTACCCTCTACAATGGTGGTGGTTTTAATCCCGTTTTTCACCCTTAAATTTTGGGTATAACAGGATGCGGGAGGAGGATTCGAACCCACGACCATTTGCGTCTAAGTCAGGAACTCAACCACTACACTACCCTCTACAATGCTCCTACTAACATTGTCTTGTTGGTTAACGTGTTATTTGAATCAAGACCCAATAATTTTGACTTACTTATTAAAAATAGTCTTATTAATTAATAATTACTCTAATTATAAGTTTGATACGAGCTTCCGTTTGTATTCTCTATGACATTGTATACTGTTGGCTTCTAACTCCATGTTCCCAGATTGTTTAACTATCACCTGTTACTGAGAGGAACCGACTGCTATCTCTCTCGAACGCCAACATTATTAACATGTAAATTTTTAATAAATAAATATCTCGTGAAAACAAAGTAAAGAAATTGGTCAAACAACCTCGGATTGGATACCAAAAAAAAGTTACGTAATAAGCAATTATGATTAATTTCTAGATAACAGAGTTAATTATCCGTTTAGGGTCAGATTACTCAGGGTTTTCGAATTTTTCTCTTTTTTGCATCTAAGAAATATCGAAACCAGCTAATTAATGCGATCGCATAACAAATTTCCTCCTCTCTCTCTTTAACTACTTCCGTTTTTCTAGTTACACGACGAAGGGAAATTCAAAATGAAGTTTTCGACAAAAGCTGAGTCATGCAAATTTCAGAATTTAATCTTGGCGCCACGTGAGAGGCAAATGTGTGTGTCGAACACTGATGCAAGATACCTTCGGGTAATACCTAGTTTTCAAGGTTTTTTTAAATTTTGACTTTTTGCTCTGCTCGAGAAACACGTTTTCTTATTGTTCGATTCGCCGTGGAACATGTCGTCGGTTATGTCAATAACTAGGAGAAAATTCCTTTTTTTAATAAGCTATAAATTTATTTAAATGTAAGTTTGTCAAATTAATAAGAGCACGTCTGAATCGCATTAATGAGACAGTGGGTATGGCGCCCGAGGCGTTCAGGTTTTTCAAGAAGAATTATCTGCCAACCGCTTGGGCTACTCATGGCGAGGCGCCGAAAACATTTTGCCACGATCCGCGTTTAATTAAACGTTCGTCGTGTAATTTAAAAACGTTTTCAACTTGTGCGTCTCTCGTTCATTGTTAACTAACTTAATTAATTAACTAATTAATCGGGACAGCGTGAAGAATTTTTTTCTTTTCCTTTTCGTGTTCGTTTCCTCTTTTTTTTTTTTTTTGCGAGTTTCCTTCGGACGTCACAAACGGTCTTGAAACTTGTTACTGATACGATTATCTTCACAGATGAAGACACCCGAGTGATTTTATCTGACCCCTAATTTGTATACATTTATGTAAACAAATTAATTGCACCTCTAATATGACAAAGTTAATTAATCAAGTTCTTTCGAATGTATACTAATAAATATAAATTATATACAGCAATGATCCCGGAATTTTTTGCTTTTTTCCTGTAGTCTGTATCTTCTTCTGCCTCTCACTGCATCCCCACTGTCACAGCACATGTTTAGCTGAGTTTGTGGGTTACTTCCTCTATAGCTGCTCTCTATTCGAACTAAACAACTATACAAATCACCATTTTAGGTGACTGAGGGTTTGGGATGAAGTGATAGCGTTTGCAGACGTTTTGAGTATAAGAAGAAGGTTGAGGGTCCAAATTCTCAACCATCAGTTAGCTAAATAGGTGCTTTAATGTCTTTGTCTATCACAAGTCATCATGTACAAAGTCACAAGTTAAGCCTGAGAACACTGAACTCGAACCAGGACTTTTCACTTTTCAATTGAACCTCAGTCAAGTCACCACCGTTTCCATTGTAAGGGACGCTCCTTGCAAATTCCTTCTCGAAGGTGTTGTCCCATGTCCCCTTTGAATTGAGCCATCTCATTGTCTTTCAACCACTAAATCACATCCGTCAAGGCGTATATAAAAAGCCTAACCTCTCTTTCAAAATGATTCTAAGAAAGACCTCCCTCTTCACGACAATCTTTTCAATTCACTACAACCGACCACTGGCCACAACAAAAGGTGGTGCGCGTCGGGGGTTGCCTTCCACATCCACTTTCATTGAAAAGGGACCGAGTATACCGTTTACCTGATTGTTTTTATGCGAACGTGAGTTAAAAAGTCTTTTTAATAGGTTCGCAGAGATGCCGGTTGAACTTGAAAGAGAGAGAGAGAGAAAGAAAAAAGTTTGCGCGATCGGTTTCACGACCATTTTCTCCGTGCATCCGAATCGAAATCCTCTCATGAGCACGTCTCGCTCTCGCTACCAATAGTAATTAACTCGTTTCAATCATTAGGCACTGTATTGGTGAGTAATTGATTGTAGAAAATTCCTGGAAGTCTGCGAGCGTGTCTTATATGTGAATAAGTTATAATCCACCGGAAAGAATTCAAAAAGGGATTTTATTTGATTTTATTTACGACATGAAACGCTGCTCAGAATGTGACAGATTGGAAAGGAGCTCCCATTTTACCGCCTCTCCCACCCCATCCCCAACGATAGCTACCTCAAAAGAATTTCATCTGTGATGGATGAATTGCTCACACCTTCCAGAAAACGGAAAGGGTATCGATGAAAGCCATGTAACAGTGAGAGTTAGAGAAACAAGGAATCTGCTGTGGTTTCAGCAATCCACCCAAAATTTGAATAAGCAGAGATGGTTTGTAAGCTTGTAACGTATATCACAGCTTAGACTTTGATCTCATTAATTCTACATAACACCGAGTCTCTCTCTCTCTTGCGGTAGCTAAACAAAATAAAAACGACGTCTCACTCACGTCACTCAATTCTCTAGGAGGAATGCACGTCTCCGAAGAAAGGTTCCCAAGACAAATACCACGATGCACTTAAATTCTCAAAAAGAATGTTCGAGTCCGTTAAGACGACAAATGTCCGGTGCAACGTGGACACATGCCTCGCCAAATCTAATCAATAAAATCACATACGACTTGCTTAACGGTTTTTCATCTGCTAAATGAGCCATTAAAAACATACTTTTATAAATAATGTTCCTTTAACACATCTTTTAAAACAGTTAACAAGGTAACAGGATATCTAAATAAAAACGCCAGTTCCTTCTGAACAAAAACGGTTCCTTATAACGTGTTAAATGAATTTAACGTCTCCACTCTTTCAGTCAGCAGTTTTGAATCGCGTCTTTTTGGTTTTATTTGTTTTTCACTCGGGTCATCTTCGGACCACGTTAGTTTCGACCGTTTGTCTGGTGTTCTGCTTATATTCTCTCATTTCTTCGGTTGTGTTCTGAGTTAGCGATAGCTCGGAGCAAAGTTGCGCATAAGCGTTTTGTAGTTTCCCATCTTTTCCCTTCTCTTCCATTTCAAAGTCAAAATTCCCGGCGTTATTTCACCCCCGAGAGACATCGTCACTTCTTTGCCAGTCCCAACATGTTGAAAGTGTTAATTTGTTTCCATGTGTAAAAACATGAGCTCATGTTCGTATCACCAATCGAATATTAATTGTTTGCCGGGGTTTTACGATGTGAGAATACCAGCAAAAGCAAATATCCTTTGATAAAGAGAAACAAAATGGCGTTTCCCAACTCTCATCAATTTCAATAAAGGACCCAGGTTTTAAGACAGGTTTTCCCATTCGGTTCACTTTTTCAAGGAGTTCGTTTGGACGCCAACCCGGAGGCCCGGAGGGGGGTAGGCGGGCGGGGAGAGTTTCAATTGAAAACTTACAACTGTTCTTTGTACATGTGAACACCATGACAATATCATTCTTAACAAGTTGAGTGCTAGAAATATTCTGGAGTGGCGTGTAGGGGACAAAACAAACATCCGGGGACACCAGGAGACGACCAGGAATATGTCAATACCACAATTTTGAAAGTGAAACTGACGATTGAGTGGGCGTCCAAGTGTTCAATCACTTTCCCACTTTTTTATAAATTGAATCGAAGGAAGGATTTCAATGAGACAACAAACAAACTGCTTTCCTCGTATCTATTAGTGGTAACATTGTCATCTCGTCAAAAATGACTACGCTCTTAGGAAGAGTTCTTTCCATAAATAATGCACAGACTCACAACCATAAAAGACTTTCGAAGATTCTCTTGAGCAATGTAATAACATTGCTAATGCTAAGACAGTCTCTCATGTTGGTTAGTTTATGTCCAAAGTTTGGTTCATCGATTCTAGATTTAAGCACCCACAACAGAACCCAAAGCTATAAAGTTGTATATACGAATCTGAAAGGAGTTGAAAGGTATCACAAGTGGAAGGTACAGTTGACTCCAATGACCCAAGCCCTCAACCCGAAATCCAGCTTTCGGCATCATTTACTGTACATCCTTGAATTAGAAAACATTTTTATCAACTTTTTTATCTTTTGGAGGATCTATTTTCAAGACAAAAAAAAATTTATTCATCACTGAATGCCCTACTTTCGCTTCATATGTAATATATCATCTTGGTTCGTTAATTAAACAGAAAATTAATCGAGTTTCTCTCTCCTTTTTTTATACTGTCCAAAAAAAACGAGAGTTTATGGTTGACATGGTGACATATTCCTGTTCGGAAGATCACCGGTTAAAAGAGAAGAGCAGGCGAACAAGCAGACAGACAGACACACGCGCACCCGGTCACCTTGTCATGTACAGATGACTAAAATGCGGAATGTTTTCGTAACAATTGTAATGAATCCGAGTTTCTTTTCTTCTTCTTCTTCGTCGTCGTCTTCTTATTCACTTTAATGAGCTCACGTGAAGAACACGAATCAGATTAAAATCCTTTCAGGTTTATAATTCATCCCCGTGCTTTCGTGTACCTGATTTGTATGCAGATGACATGGTTTTTGTTGACTCACACGAGTATTAGCACAAGCTGATTAAGTGGATAATCCGACGGTGAGAAAGGGGAAGGAAACCACGTTTGGGAAGAAATCGTCGAGTGAAGCGTTTATGTTGAATCCCCTCCCTCCCACTGGATACCTGTGCCTGATTTTTTCGGCGATTTTTCTTCCCTTTTCTGTAACCAAAATCTCTGGTTGTTGATGATTAACAAAAGACTCAAAGAGAGTTCTCTGTGTTTTAAACGAATTCACATTTCGTTTTCACTTTATTGACGCTTAACTTTAAAACCGCGTAAAAAAAAACTTCAGAAAAATTATTAAAAGAACTACGCCGGGATGAGTATGCATTATGTAATACAATAACATCTATAATAAAGCGTGCAATATTTTTGAAACGGGCACCTCACTAGTGTGCAAAACTTTTGAAATGAGAACCTAGCTGGTGTGCAATATTTTTGAAACGAGGACTTCTGAAGTGTGCAATACTTTTGAAACAAGCACCTCGGTAGTGTGCAATACTTTTGGAAGAAGTACCTCTCTAGTGTGCAATATTTTTGAAACGAGTACCTCCTAGTGTGTACTTTGAAACAAGCACCTCTCAATACTTTTGAAACGACACCTAGTGTGCAATACTTTTGAAACTAGTATCTCGCTAGTGTGCGATATTTTTGAAACGAGCACCTATCCAGTGTGCAACATTCTGGTGTGTTGTATCCTCTTTATTGCGCTTTATATTTTAAAGAAACACTTCGTGAAAATGTGCAATATTTATGAAACGCCTATCTCGTAGTAATCAGCAATGATTACCCTGATTGCCAGAGCTGGGACAAACAAGCAAAGTTTTGGCAGATAAATTCCACCCGAAAGTGTGCAATATTAATGAAATGAAAATCTTTGTTAAAGAGTGCATCACTTACGAAAAGAAATATTTCTAAAACTGTGCAGTACTTATGAATCATACTGGAACACGATCCTAATTTCCTAAAGCGTGAACATACACGAACATACATCATTCGTCCTCCTTCTCCTTTCTCTCCTCCATCCCCCGCGCACCACCACCACCCCCCCGAAAAAGGGAAATTAATCCAATTTTTCAAATTAGTCATAATCCGTGAGCGAGAGACGAGAACGAGGAAGACGAGGAGGATGAGTAAATGAAGAAATTTAAAGGCGCTCGTTGGAGGTTGCGGGGGAGGTGGAAGGGGGTTCCGTCCAATTTTGGTAATTTTTCCTCGGGAGCCAGCAAGAGCAAGAGTAAGGAGAATGAAACAAGGAGCCAGCCGACCAGCCAACAATCAAATGCATCCGTCTTCGTAATTATTTCCTGACAGTCCAGCCGTTAATTAGAGAGGACGAGATTCTCCAGGTACCGTACCTGGTCTTAATAAAAGATTATTAATCTCCGGTTCTTCTTTTAATACGACTCCACTTTTGAAATTGGGCGTTAATTTGATATTAAAACAATTTAAAAATCAAAAAAAAATTTTTTCCCAATCTTCGGCCTTTTTTTCTCTCGACTTTGGATTTACGCCGTAGACGAAACCTTCCACTGGGTGACTGCGAAAACTTTTCCTTTTCATTCCCTCCAGTATTGTACTGAGCTGATGGACGTAAAAGACGTAAACATGATAAAATCAACCAAGTGCTATACTATACTTAATTATACTTATCTTAAGCCCAACTCCACAGACTTACCAACCTAAACTACCGAGTCTCACTTCAAACAGCAGACTGTCGCTCTAGTCAGAATGACTCAATCATGCCTCATCCAAACGCTACACTGCATACATATTGCACACTACATTCAGGTATTTCTTCCAAAAATATTGCACAAAAGATAGGGGTTCGTTTCAAAAGTATCGCACACTAGCGAGGTGGTTGTTTCAAAAATATTGCACACTAGCGAGATACTAGTTTCAAAAGTATTGCACACTAGGAGGTAGTCGTTTCAAAAGTATTGCACACTAGTTTGTTTCAAAAGTATTGCACACTAGGAGGTACTCGTTTCAAAAGTATTGCACACTAGAGAGGTACTTGTTTCAAAAGTATTGCACACTAGGAGGTACTTGTTTCAAAAATATTGCACACTAGAGGGTACTCGTTTCAAAAATATTGCACACTACATTGAGATACTTGTTTCAAAAGTATTGCACACTAGAGAGACTCGTTCCGAAAGTGGCTCACTCATATCTACTACAGTGTAAGTTCTGATGCTTTGTATACAGAAATACTGTAAACATTCAAATACCACGACATCCAACAGCATAAAGACAATTTCGGATCATGTACCATGTCCAAATTAATTCAAATATGGTAAATGAGGGTCTTCCCGATTTTCTTTGTCTCTTAAACTTCTTAGTTTCACTGCAATCACATCCTATATATATGTATAGGTCACCGATCCTGTAAAAGGCTGTATTCTGTAGATTGTCTATACAAGAATTAAAACAGGTTCTCACAAATTTTTCTACCAACCTCGCATTCAGTCTGTTCGTTATACAGTTCCCCAACACCAAAAATAAATTTTTTTTACAGTTTTTGAGGTGAGAGATCATATGACTTCTACATTGTGGATACAAAAGGATTCTTGGATTCCTCCATCCGCGGCGTCACCTCCGAGTTTTTTGGAACCAACCAACTAACTAAGGAACAAACGAATGTAACTAGTTCGTCTAACGGCGAACACTAATCCCGGACGACGGAAAAGAAATACCGATAATTAAGAACACGATTCCGATAAAAATCGTATTTCAGTAACAATAAGCTTTAATAAGGAGACGTCCTTTGAGAACCATGTTCAAATTCATAAAATATATCGATGACTTTATCAATCCAATCGACACACACACGGGAACTCTTCACGAATCACTGACTTTGTTCCTTTCAATTACATTTATACCAAGAATTAAATTACAACACACACACACACATCTCGAAATTTTTATTTTTAGTTTTAATCCCGTATTCCAGCCTTGGGCACAACAGGATACAGAAAAGGATTCGAATTCGCGAGTATAACTTCCATAATCGGGTGCGTAAACCACTACACCCGCTCAAAATTGAACCAAAAAGCGCGATTGAGCCATCAACACCAAATCGGCGCTTATTCGGTCGGTTTAAGGACTTCTCCGTCAGCTTCTGTGCATTATTTATGAAATAGACACTAAAGTGTGCAGTTTAGAAGTTACTATTCAAACTGAAGTCTCGGTGACGCGAAAAAAAATTTGATTTGAAGGATTGAAGGCTGTTATGGTGTTAGTGCCACCATTTCCCGAGTCGCCGACCCGGAAAATTGGTTTATGCTTCTAAGCAAAAATTGCTTAAATAAATTTTTTTCTGAGCTTTTAAATTTTGTCAGCTTTTTATAAATTTTCTGACTTTTTACAGATGGATCTAGTTTAATCAAATTTATCGGGAGTTTATGGACGGACGTAAAACAACCGAAGGAAAATTTATTGAGAGCTTTCCACATTTTCTGTTGATATTAGAAAAGTTGGAGGGGTGGTATAAACCGGAAATGGTGCTCTGTTGCTTCAACAGTTGGTTGCTTGAATGGGTATGGCAATGGGTTGTTGAGTGTGTTGCTTGGGAACGACAATGGGTTGCTTGGGTATGGCAAAATTTCCTGCTATCAGTGTGCATTATTTATGACACCAGAACAACCTAAAGTGTGCAATATTTTTGAAATAGGGTTTCTTTTTGAGGTGTTTAGTATTTATAAAAGGATCGTTTCAAAAGTATTGCACACTCGAACGATGGATTTATTTTATAAATAAAACACACCGCTGGAAAGAGTTCAGTTCGAAAATCTGAACAACTTTTCAAAAAATTTTTTTGAAAACCCAAACTTCAATTTTAAATTTAACCCATCAAAAGGTTTTAAAGCTCACAGCCCAACAGAGCACCACTTCCGGTTTATACTACCCCTTCAACTTTTCCAATATCAAAAGAAAATTGGGAAAGCTTTCGATGAATTTTCCTTCGGTTGTTAAAGATGTGACAGTTAAACTAGTTGTAACTAGAAATCGAGAAGGACGACAGAGTTTTGTGAAACTATGTACCTGTACCACTCCTAAAAGCTGAAAGCTTATTAATTATTATAAATAGTATATAGTATCAATAATAATATTACATAAACCAATCACTATTCACATTGTGCATCATATTGCACACTTTAGGCTGTTCTGGTTTCATAAATAATGCACACTGATAGCAGGAAATCTTGCCATACCCGAACAACCCATTCAGTAACCCATTGTCGTTCCCAAGCAACCCATTCAGCAACCCATTTGCCATACCCATTCAAGCAACCAACTGTTGAAGCAACAGAGCACCATTTCCGGTTTATACCACCCCTCCAACTTTTCTAATATCAACAGAAAATGTGGAAAGCTCTCAATAAATTTTCCTTCGGTTGTTTTACGTCCGTCCATAAACTCCCGATAAATTTGATTAAACTAGATTCATCTGTAAGAAAAAGTCAGAAAATTTATAAAAAGCTCTAAGATTTTATACCGTTTTATAGAAGACATGGACGCACTCTTCGATTTCTTTAAAAATTTTTTCGTTGGCTTAATTTCGAAACGAGATGAAAGCTACCCGATAGTCAGTTTTGCTTTCTGTTGTTAACATGTTCGATTCCGGGACTGTTTTGTGCTGATTCTATTAAACTTCTTCGGATTATCGATTTCTAGTAAAAGTTCATTCCATCCGTTTTCTAATAGCTCCCCTCGCATCTATTGAATGCAGTAGAAAAGATTCCTTATTCAATCTCGTCTTATTGAATCAAAATTAGAATTCATTGAAATGTTTTTAGAAAGATAGCTGATTAAGCAGAATCTTTAGAATGAGAGGTAGAAAGAAGATCCACGATTGTCGGATAAACGAAAGCTCTCCGTCGTTTGGAATCCAGAGATTTGGGTTTGTTATTAACTGACGTTATTGGTATACAGACGGAGAGGGTTGATGTCATTTTACTGTACCAAAAGGAGGAGGAGGAAGAAAAATGGAGGAAAGAAATTTACCTATTAAAGAATAAACACGCTCAAGTATTTTCAGGCGTCGAAATGATTACATAATGATAAATGACCTCTGGGAATTATCAACAAAAGCTGAACTCTGTCGAATTAGTCAGTCATCTGTGAAAGGGCTGTCATATTATCTTGTCATCACCTGCTTCTTGTTACAAAGTATCTGACTTTGAAAGGTCTTCGACGTCTTTTTTCTTGCGTCAACGCGAAGGCCTCGAGGCAATTTTCCAAATAGCGACAATTTCCTGCGACCGAGGGGAAAATGACGAAGAAAAAGCTCTTCTTCCGTTCTTTTCTATTTTCCAAACAATTTTTTCCTTGCCTTCTCTTTGTCCTCTCCGATTTTTTATGGTCCCCCCCAAAATGACTGAAATCATTCTTCTTTTGACTATGATCCTTCGAAGTTGCCCTCCCGCCTCCAAGCGATATGACAACCCTGCCACAGCCGTCGCCAACTCTTTGTTACATAAACATTTCTCGATTCATTATAACGGTTATCAAAGATGCGACTTGTACTCGGTTGAGTGTTTTATTTACGCGTTCTTTTTTTACGCGAGTAACAATTCCAAGAATAGAAAATGAAGAACGTGACTTAAGAACATATTTTGACGTACAATTGTTTTCACGTGTACCTTCTCACACCGATTCCACCTTCTCACTCAATTTCTTACTCTGAATTGTCATCGTACTTATTTCAAAAGTATTGCACACTTTTAGAAGAATTTATTTCAAAAATTAATCACGAGAACCCATTTTCACAACAGTAATACAAACTTTTTTTAATAATCTCATTTCAAAAATGATGCACAATTTTGTGGGTAACCATTATTGTGAAAGGGGGTCTATTTCAAAAGTAATGCACACTTTTATAAACAATATTTTAAATGATAAATTTCTAATTTTTATCTCTGACGATTTAGTTTTAATTAGGTCTTGTTTTACGCGGTTTTAAATGTACTGACGTATAAATTCGTTTTTGGGCCTGGGGAGTTCAAGGGGGTGTACTAGAAAATTTGACAGGAACTTCTGTGAGCTGTTTGAACTTCAACAAAACTTCGAAATTATTTGGGAGTGACTACATCAGACATAGTTCAAGGTTGTGACGAGGAAGGCTACACCTTCAGACCTGTAACAGAAAAGTTACACAGAAACCCTGCAGAAGATGCAGAAGACTTGTAGAAAGAGAGTCTACACGAAGCATATAAACAGAATTTGAGACCGATTCAGTACACCGTGTCAGTGTCGGGTTGTGACCAAGTCAGTCAGTGCAGTACAACGAATCGGGGAGTAACTCGAACGGCTATCGAAACACTCGCGCCATATTTTTTATTTCACAGAATTCACTTATGTTCGGCCTTCCCTCATCGATACAATGACCAAACCTTTAACTCAAATCACGGGACATTTCCAATGAAAACAATCCACCGCGCTTACAGAGGGTTTTCCCACAGTAACACCACACAAATAAAACTCTAAAAATAAATAATAGAGTCACGCCTAAAATAAAAAGGCAACCAAACATAAAAAATCTTTCTTCGATTTTTATTTTCGAAAAGGCCTAAAGCTGACAACATGACCGAACAATCTAAAGCATTTCCAATCCGAGGGAATTATGGCTTTTCTTTCTTACCAAAGGAATTTTTGTTCGACGCCAATTTATTACATACGAAACATAACGTACAAGGAATTTGACCTTGAAGCAAAGAAAATACAAACAAAATTTTCGCTCATGATAAAGAAAAAAGATTTCCCTCGAAATCATTGATGAAACCGTCAACCGTCTGATAAACTTTAATGAGAAACTTTTTGTGCCATCCATTTCCGTTTCCCATTTTCCGACTAAGCGGGAGATTCACCTTCGGCAAAATATTGGCAAAAGCAATGCGAATAGGAAGAGAGACATAAACGTGTTGACTTTATGAAAGTCTTCGAAAGCGGAAACCAAGATGACGAAAAAGGTCTTTTTCCGGATTATTACGGCAACTCGACGGGAGAACTCCTTTAAGACTTCCGCTTTAGAGAAAAGACTCCATTTCTTTAGAGAATTTTATCAGGAAGGTGAAAATGGTAAAAATAAATTAGATAAAGGCGTAGTTTTAGCAGCATCACTACTAATTCCACTAAAGAATCAATCGGTAGTGTTAATAGACGGCGGGAGGTAGTTGAAAACCCAAGCGAATCTGCGTCTTCTTATGATGAATCCGGTTAAAAACGCGAAAAGCTAACAGAAGAGAGGGCATTTGCCTTGGACGCTGATAATTGTATGAGACAACTCAACGAAAACCTACTCGGGACAGGAGGACAGGGGGTGGGTTGCGGGGAAGAAGGTGGAAAGGAGGCACATACTCACACACGGATTCATTCAAAGGACTAACATGACTAACAGTAATCGAAGGAAAGGGAAAACAAAAGTCTTTGAGGACTGGTAGGTAGGTCAATAAAAATTTCTTTTCATCGATCTTGGTCTTTCCCGTTGACTAACAAAGAAAATTCTTTCAGGTTTTGTAGCTCTATGAAACACCGGTGGCAGTCATTAAACGAGGAGACATGAGTCCAACAGGCTGGGAACGGAGTTACTTAGTCAGATTTCGAGCGGCAAAGAAATTCAAAAAAGATTCGAGACCGGATAAGAAAATGAGAGAAGAGTTTCCAGAAGGAAGGCCGTGAATTCTCTCACGTAACAGAGTTCAAAAGTGACAACCCGCGAACTGTCAAGATGAGGTAGGAGAGAAGGCGGTGGGAAGGGATTTAGAGATTTCCTCGGCGGTTGAAAGACAAAATGAGAGAGAGATGAGTAAGTGAAGATTTGGATTTCCCAGCCCTCAAACGATGATCCTGTCAGCTCCTTCCCCCGCAATTTAATCGAGGGCCCTCCGGCTATAATTAACCAGAGATAACACTGATAAACCGCCTTGTTGATTGTTGCACCAAGACTCTTCAACCTCTTAGTGGAATCACGTCAATCAGGAAAGACATTTTTCACTTTTTAAACTTTTAACTGGATGAAAAGAAAAAAAGTGTAACGGTGATTCCAATAATACGGTTCGCTTTTCAACACAAAACGCGAGGAATTCGAAACAATTTTTCTCGTATTCAGAATGAATTCGGTATCGGCACAACAGGAAAATCGCGTTTTACTTTATCACTAACACCACTAACTCAACACGTGAGATCAACAGATCAATCTTCCTAAATAGTAGAAACTATAAATAAGAACCCAACGAGAATGTACCTACATGCGTATACTTGCCGCAAAAGATGACGAAAGTCGCGGGTTGGAGCTCTCTGACACTGTTGCTGGCGTGTAATTTTGCTTCTATCTTCTAACTAACACTTCTAACTTTGATCCAATTTAGTGACACCGATTAGTTTATTATAAATATTTATACTAAAAATATATTTGATAAAACCACCACTACCCGTTTAACTAGACGTCATCCTCCCGCCAAATTTCAAAAACTCTTCGACAGCGTAATGTGAAGCAAACGAAACCACAATAACAGCACTAACACCTCTCAAAGTATAAACACAAAACACTGATATACAATATCATTCCATAAAATACAAGTCTCACATAAGACGATTTCGAATAAAGCGTAATTTTCCGGGAACTCATCTGCCTGACAACCGGTACATGAACACATAAACACGGCAATGTTTTGTATAGTATATAAATTAAAGTTATAAATATATAATTAATGAATATTAATGCTTGGAAAGGGTGATGTTAGGTAAAAGGAAGCAAAAATTTACGACGATGGTGGCCTTAAAGATTTGCATCTGAAGGACCTAAATAAAGGTAATAAAAAGGCGATTCATTCAAAGTTCGTTTTAGAAAAAAAATTTTTTTTCTTTTATACTCAATTAATTTATTATAAACAACCAGACACACAGAATTCTTGAATACTTGAACAATGTTTAAAAAATATATAAAATTAAAAAAGGGATTGGTCGAATTTTGTTTTAGTGTCAAAAGAAAAGTTTTTCCTCGAAATTCGAATCGAGAACTTGAGTTGAGGAAGTGAATTCATCGCTGATTTGGTTTATAAATTTAAATTTAAAATTTATGCTCTAAACAATTCGATGGGTCTCTTACAAGAGCCTCAACCAATCTAATTAGCTTTAGATTTTGTTCACCTTTAAATTAGACTTTTCGAATTTCCGGAGACAGCATGATTCATAAAGATGCGAACCTAAGAACATTGCGAGGGTTAGAGTTATACACTTAGTATAAAAGACTGGTGCCTTTGGTTTTACACGTTTGCGTAAGGGAGAATCAACTCATATTCATTTCAAAAGTAATGCACACTTACATCGAGTCTTTATTTCATAAATATTGCACAGTTTCAAGGGGAATTCATTTCAAAAATAATGCACACCCATAGAAAGAGATAAGAACTAAACACTTCGCAACCTTCTGTCTTGAATAGGTTAGCAGCGGTTGCATTTTAAAACAGTTTCTTCAAAGTTTCTCTCACGAAATAATGACCACTAACTCATCTCGTACTCCCTAACCTTTAAGTTTCAAAGATAATTCATTTCAAAAGTAATGCACAATTTGGGGAAAATTTCATTCCAGAAGAAATGTACACTTTCATGAGTATTTCAGTTTATAATATACCAGAGTGAAGGCTTTTGTTTCATGAATACTGTACATTTCTTTGTATACATTTTCTATACGATTGTTTTCCTGTATATTATATCAAAATCAGGTATCTTCTTACGAGTGCTGTCTTATACATTTGGGATATTAAAACTGTATACAATAGCTATGTTGGTAAGACTAAGATCCTTTTGCTCAGTTTACCATTTGTTCTCGTCACAATTTTAATCATTCGCATAAAAACAGACCTAAATATATAAACGAAATCTATCACCTCACAAATAAAGTATCAGGATAGAGGTATATGTATAGTATAAACAGAATATATTCACAACTGGCTCTTTAGTTCTACGCGTTTGGTACATGCGAACCAACTCGTATTCGTTTCAAAAATATTGAAACGCTTACATGAAGACTTCATTTCATAAATACTGCACGGTTTCAAAGAGAATTAGTCTCACAAATTGAGGAGGAATACTTTTAGGTGTAATTCATACTTTTATCGAGATTTTGTATGACAAATATTATCAGGTGGATAAGTTATTATACACTGTACATAGTATAAACAGAATAAACTCACGACAGCGGACTTTGGTTTTATGCGTTTGCTATTAGGAAACCACCCTGTATTTCATTTCAAAAGTAATGCACACTAACATCAAGATTCAATTTCATAAATATGCACAGTGTTAAGGAGAATTCATTTCAAAAATAATGCACACCCATAGAAAGAGAGAAGAACTAGACACTTCGCAACCTTCTGTCATGAATAAGTTAGCGGCAGGCCTATTTATATTTAAAACAGTTTCTTCAAAGTTTCTCTCACGAAATAAGGACCACTAACTCACCTCTAACTCTCTAACCTTTAAATGGTGACATAAGTTAGGCTTTTAGTCGTGACAAAACCAATAACAATGAGTTTTGCTGGATGAGGGCCACCGAAATGACACTGTTTGCGTTTGTTTGTTTGTCGGCGATTAATAAAAATCGAAAACACGGTGGTAATTGACGGTAACAGTGATTGAGGAAGAGAAATTTGGAGTGTAATTGGCACCAAGCCGAATAGTCTTTGTTTCACGACCTGTGAAGGCCACACGCGCAATCAAACAGCCAGCTAGCAAGACCCAAAACATAGACTTTGGAGTGGGTAATAACCACACCTGCCGTTCGAACCTCTCCTCGTTGTACCAAGAGACTTTTAAGTGCTCACACGATTTTCCTCAAACCTGAATTGTTTTTAAGGTCCTCGGGAAATATTTATACTAAAACCTAAACCTGAACAAATTTTGGGTTTGCTAAAACGAGGTAAGAGAATAAAACGGTTTCGCGCGCGTTTAGAAACTAAGAAACGTGTTCAAACAAATTTTTAGCTATTTCATAAATAATGCACACTAATTAGCTGTAAATTACTCAGATACCATTCATTCAAATGCATTTGATCTCGTTTTACGGCTCGTAGCTGTATGCGTTTAGGATATTTAGGACTATAGTTCATCGAAAATTTTTTTCTTTCATAAATAATGCACACCTAAGAATTTTAAAAGCTTCTTTTATGGATCATAAGAATTAGGTCACGGATCAAAGGTTGAAAATGAGCATCAGTATAGAAACGTTTGTTTGTAAGCAAGACGCACGAGTGGGAATAGAAATCCCATCCGGGTAACTAGTCTGAGAAGGCGGTGTAACCATCACCACCACCACCACCACTAGCCCAGTATTAACATTGTAAACAAAAAACAAAGTTGTAAAATTCTAAGGAAAATAAACACGGATCATTTACACCTTTTGGGAAGCTTGACGAGTGGTTAAGCTAATATTATACCGAAAATAAAAGAAGAAACATGGAGTGAAGATAAGAAACACAAAAAAGAGAGGAAGGACTATCAAAGAGACCAGAATCTTGTTCGAATTTTTACTGACTGCTTGTATTAACAGCCGTAAAAAGGCGGACATGAAATGGCAACCCATTAATTCATGTTTGTTTGCGAGTTTTGTTCAACTAAGACAGGAATCAATAAAATAACCAACCAACAAAAGTAGTTTAGTCGAGACTGACACAGAAGTCTTGTCTTGTTACCGCAACTTTTAAAACTTCTCTTCCTCCCCACCACTTTTGAAAGAAGTCAAAGAAACCATTCAATGGCGTTTGACTTCCTAAAGCTTCAAAGACTTTGGTTAAGTGGAGTCGTTCCCTCGTGACAGAGCCTCCTAACCTCAACGAATGTTTCGAATCATTTTCTAAAATGAAAATAGTTTCGCGATGAAGGCTACACACTTCTGGACCAGGACTTTGGAGTCTGTGGTTTGAGAAGACTCGAATCCTTCGTGAAGGACTTCAAATTTTGTTTTACTTCCAAACTTAAAAATCTAAAATGGCGAACGAGGGAACATCCTAAGACTTATAGCAAACAAGTCAACGCTCATAGGAAACGTATCTCTGTTAGGTTTTGATTTACGCGTATTTTTTTTTACGCGGGTATAAATTTACTGACATTTAATACTTTTAGTTAATACATTTGGACTAGAACTTCTACGAGCTTTGTGCATTACTTTTGGAACGGATTCCTGGATTCGTCGAATATCATCTAAAGGAGATAACCGTTTCCATGTTTTTTGGTTTATGTAAATGAATCCCTTTTAGGAAAGGACCCCGCCGCAAATCTCACATTATAAAAACGAAGTGTTCATGTTTTTATTCGGAGTTTAAAAAGTTTAACACAAACCGAAGAAGAACATTAAACCGAAAAATATCGAAAAGTGTCTTCGATTTTATTGGTTAATTTTCAATCGTTTGGGTAAACATCGGTAAAGAAAAATTTTTGATCACGAAAAACCTGATCCAGTTTTATTACGACTGTTATTGTTCCAGTTGATTTTCTGTTAATAGGAAGAATTCTCCTCGTTTTTGACTGTCTTCTGTTCCTCTCTCTCTCTTTCATGTCTTCCAAAAACAAAAACTTAATTGATTTTAGAATTGATTTTTATAAATCTTTCCAGCGATTTCAGCTTTTAGAAATGTTTCAGTAGAGGGTGATGGGTCAAAGATGTCCTCATATGTCTGTCTAACCCATGTCACCCCAGACCTACATTCTGTGCTCTTCACCCTCACTGATAAATATTTTCAGAGAAAGTGGCCACTATTTATGGAAGGGAAACTATAAAAGTGTGCAATACTTATGAAAGGAGTCACTTTAAAAGTGTGCATTAATTATGAAAAACCCCTCAACAAAATCTAGCTTTACTCAAGACTTGAGTTACTCCTAAACGTGTTTTAAGACGAACCCTCCTCTTTACGAAATGAATTCATTTCTAAAAAGTGTGCAATACTTATGAAACGAGTATCTCAAATCTCTCTCAAGTGAAACGGGAACTCCCAAAAGTGTGCATTATTTTTGAAAAACCCTCAACAAATCGAGGTTTATTCATAAACTCCTCTTAAATGCCTGTATAATTTATAAAACCAAACCTCAATAATGATAAAAAACAGTCTTAACAAGTGTGCAATACTTATGAAACGAGTCACTCTTAAAAGTGTGCATTACTTATGAAAAACCCCTCAAGCTGTACTCATGACTTGATTTACTTCTAAACGTGCCCATTATTTTAAGACGAACCCCCAATTCCGAAACTAAAATTATTATTAAAAGTGTGCAATACTTATGAAACGAGACACCCCCAGAAGTGTGCATTATTTATGAAAAATCCCCTCAACACCTCCTCTTAAATGATAGTCTATAATTTGATGATCTACAATTTATAAACCAAACCTCAGCTATGACAGGAAATAGTCCTAACAAGTGTGCAATACTTATGAAACGAGTCACCCTTAACAGTGTGCATTATTTATGAAAAATCCCTCAACAAATCGAGCTTTATTCATAGACTCCTCTTAAACGATAGTCTATAATTTGGTGATCTATAGAATTTCGATGATCTATAATTTATAAAACCAAACCTCAGTTACGACAAGAATCAGTCCTAACAAGTGTGCAATACTTATGAAATGAACCTTTCACACAGTCTACATTATGACTACCACGTCTATTTAATTATTTACCCGATACTAACATTTTTATGGTTTCTCTGGCGGATGAAGAAGAAGAATAGAATGGTAAGGGATGAAGGGGGTGATATTGAATATGGCCGAGCTACGGATCAAAAATTAATTTAATATATTGGTGTCGCGTGTACATCTGAAGGCGGAAGTGGGGGGCCGGAGGGAAGAAGCAAAGGAGATTCAAAAGGTCATTGAACCTTTCAAGATATTAAACCCCTAAAAATCATCCCCAAAACGAGAGAGAAAAAAATGTTTCATAACAAAATTATACGTCGATGTATAAAAATCAACGCGATGAGCTCAATTCATTCTTTCTGCTTCCACGAATTCTACCAGTGAGGACTTCCCTACCTGGAAACTCTGGTAGTAATAATTGGAAACCGGTCTCTCAGAAATGTTTCTCTTTTTCTTGGAAGTTTCTAAAACGTAACCGAAGAGAACTTCCGGAAGAGTTTTTTTTCTTGGAAACAAAATAAAATTTATAAGTTGAAGAAGCGAATCCATCTTTGATTCGAAACTCAAAAACTGTTCTTCAGCAGAAACTGACAACACTGTCGCACTAAACTAGTTTGTGGTATCTGACCTCTTACAAGAGTCTCAACCAATCTAATTAGTTTTAGATTTTGCTCACCTTTAAATTAGACTCTTCGAATTTCCGGAGACGTGATTCATAAAGATACGAACCTAAAATTGCGAGGTACCAGGTTAGATTATATACATAGTATAAGCAGAACACACTCTCACTTGGAAATCAACTCGAATTTGTTTCAAAAATAATGCACACTTTATTAAGACTTCATTTCATAAATATTGCACGGTTTCAAAGAGAATTAGTCTCACAATTTGAGGAGGAATTCTTTCAAGTGTAATTCATACTTTTATCGAGATTTCGTATAACAAATATTATCAGGTGGATAAGTTATTATACACTGTACATAGTATAAACAGAATAAACTCACGACAGCACTTTGGTTTTATGCGTTTGCTATTAGGAAACCACCTCTGTATTTCATTTCAAAAGTAATGCACACTTACATCCAGACTTAATTTCATAAATATTGCACAGTTTCAAGGGGAATTCATTTCAAAAGTAATGCACACCCATAGAAAGAGATAAGAACTAGACACTTCCCAACCTTCTGTCTTGAATAGGTTAGCAGCACTTGCATTTTAAACAGTTTCTTCAAAGTTTCTCTCACGAAATAATGACCACTAACTCATCTCGTACTCCCTAACCTTTAAGTTTCAAAGATAATTCATTTCAAAAGTAATGCACAATTTGGGGAAAATTTCATTCCAGAAGAAATGTACACTTTCATGAGCATTCAGTTTATAATATACCAGAGAAGGCTTTTGTTTCATGAATACTGTACATTTCTTTGTATACATTTTCTATACGATTGTTTTCATATATTATATCAAAATCAGGTGTCTTGTTACGAGTCCTGTCTTATACATTTATGATATAAAACTGTATATAATTGCTATGTTGGTAAGACTAAGATCCTTTTGCTCAGTTTACCATTTGTTTTCGTCACAGTTTTAATCATTCGCATAAAAACAGACCTAAATATATAAACAAAATCTATCACCTCATAAATAAAGTATCAGGATAGAGGTATATGTATAGTATAAACAGAATATATTCACAACTGGTCCTTTGGTTCTACGCGTTT
Source organism: Columbicola columbae (assembly GCA_016920875.1). Classification (NCBI taxonomy): domain Eukaryota; kingdom Metazoa; phylum Arthropoda; class Insecta; order Psocodea; family Philopteridae; genus Columbicola; species Columbicola columbae. The sequence continues at coordinate 9,043,104 of JADMLL010000008.1, forward strand.
GGTACATGCGAACCAACTCGTATTCGTTTCAAAAATATTGAAACACTTACATCAAGACTTCATTTCATAAATACTGCACGGTTTCAAAGAGAATTAGTCTCAAAGGTAACGTATAAAATTTATTATCTAATAAATAAATAACCTCACAGAATATTATACATATGATAAGAACGAATGATGGTGTATACAGTATAGCTTTTGTCCATCTCCCAGAGAAGAATTTTTAGGTCGTAGTCTCGTGTCTGGTTGAATGGTCACAGCGCCTACCACATCCTTTTATACTGTTATACTCAAGGGTGAAAAACGGAAGTGAATCTCAACTCGGTTAATAATATCATGTAGGATTAGTATATACGAATCACAAAATGGAATCGACGTTTCCTTTTACCCTGCTCCTTCCTCCCGCCATTTCCCAATAACAATTAGGTGAAGAAGGCGTATTAAAAGAGTTTAATGGGAGCTTATTCCCCGCAGGACTAACGACTTTATCTATTTAATAAGCTACTAGTTGATGGAAACCACTTCGAAGGAAACTTTGAAACACTTTAATAAAACCACTCGAATGAAGGAAATATTCCCTCCTAAAAAATATTTAAATAAACCTGAAAAAAAAATTTTTTTTTGTTGTTCAAGGATAAATGGGAGACATCGTTTTAAACAATGAGACCTATGTTAATATTTGAGCAACTACTCCACTAAAGAACAAATCAAGGCGGGCAGTGGCGAATACCATTTTTTTTTTCTTCTTAAACATATCATTTAACATGTTAATTCCTTTCCCATTTGAGAATGCACACTGACAATGAGAGACGCCTACCTGGTGGTACCTGAACCCATGAAGATAAAATTTTATGTTTTGCCTTTTCCAACTCATTGGGGCCTCTCCATTTCCTTAGACTCTCTCAACCGATTTCTGGCTGGGACTTTTTGGTGTGTCGCACTAATGACCACAGTCAAAGCTTTATGACTTTCTGTTTAATAGAGAAACTACAATCTGCCACCAGAATGCGCTTTTGAAGGGAATCGCTGTTGCTGCTCACGTGCATTATTTATGAAATAAACTGGTAGTTTCTGAAAGCGCAGAAAGTTTTGCTCAAATCAACCCACAACACACTTTAGCACAAAGTTCATTCCAAAAATAATGCACGGTTGTAGAAAGAATTCGTTTAATAAATGATGCACACTTTCAGGAAGAACTCCTGTCACGAATTCTCCAAACGTTATCGAAAGATATCTTTCCCCAAAGAAATCGAGACATTTTTCATAAATATTGCACACTTTTGTTTTGATTTAGCTTAATATACATACATACAACATAAACACTCTTCACATTTTTATTTTACAATAACACAGAAAATGTGTGCAGTAAGTATTTTTGAAAGAAACAGACAGGCAAGTGTGCAGTATTTTTGAAAGAAAGTATTCAACTCAAGCCAAGAAGACATTATCAGTTTCTTTCAACAACTATAAAGATAAGTCTTGTGTGCAGTATTTATGAAATAACACCTTCTTCAAAGGGGGGAGGGATTACTACTAAAATCAGTTTGTGTATATAAATCTTACACCATTACATATACGATGTAAATTCTCCTTGAAACTGTGCAGTATTTATGAAATGAATACCTCATGAATGTGTGCACTATTTTTGAGAAAAAAGTTCGAGTTAGCTTTTAAACATCGAACATTTAAAACGAAACCTTAAACTTAAAACACATAAACTAATCAAAAATAAGTTTTCTAATAAATTTTCTGACACACAGTTTGGAAGGCTGGTGTGAATCTTTCGTAACAGTGTGCAGAATTTATGAAATGGACTCATTACTAGTGTAATTAGTTTAACTAATGCAGTATCATTGGAGAAATTTATGATTCCCTCAAGTAACTATTTTTGAAAGGAAGTTGGTACAAAAGTGTGCAATATTTTTGAAAGCAAATAAGTAGAAAAAGTGTGCAGTATTTATGAAAGAAGTAGACTGAAAAGTGTGCAGTATTTATGAAAGAAATAGGCAGGAAAGTGTGCAGTATTTTGAAAGAACAATAAGAGAAAGTGTGTGCAATATTTTGAAAGGCAGAAGCGTGCGTATTTTGAAAAATGATTAGAAAAGTGTGCAATATTTTGAAAAAATGGACAGAAAAGTGTGCAGCATTTTGAAGAAATAGACAGAAGAGTGTGCAGTATTTTGAAAGCAGACGAAAAGTGTGCATATTTTGAAAGAAGCAGTGATGCAGCAGTATTTTGAAAGGAAGTAGACTGAAGAGTGTGCAATACTTTTGAAAGGAAACAGATGTGCGTGCGATGAAAGAAAATGGACAGAAAAGTGTGCAGTATTTTGAAAGAAATAGGCAGAAAAGTGTGCAATATTTTTGAAAGAAATAGGCAGAAAAGTGTGCAGTATTTTTGAAAGAAATAAGCAGGAGAAGTGTGCAATATTTTTGAAAGTAAAAGGGTAGAAAAGTGTGTCATATTCATGAAAAACACAGAAGCACATTGGCACACGTTTCTAATTTGAAACAGTAACTTCCGGTTATTCTCTCTACGTTTCATTGCACTAACACGAGACTAACTGTTACTCACAAAAAAAAAGGTATTTAACACAAAAATGAAGTTAGACCTAAAAAAGGTGTTTATTAAAGGCAGTAATTAATCTGGAAACTCATTAATGCACGCGCGTAAATTACATTTACATAACGTCTGGTCGAGGGCGAAAACCTTTTATGTCAAAATCCGGATTTGAAAAACTTCTTCCTTTTCTAGAACGCGAAATAAGGTACCAGGTACCTAAATGAGAGAGAGAGAGAGAGAGATGTGTTCCTGTCCTGGGAGAGAAAATAATTTCACTTAAAATTAACCGATGGAATTCATGATTTCACTTCATGAAAACACTCCGCCCAAAGAAGAATTCAGTTGCTGAGTGACAAGAAAAAAATTGGAAACTCGTTAAATAGCCAAACCTGAATTGTAACAGCTTGAAGGGGAGGGGAGGAGAGGGAGGACGGGCAACCAAAAACCGACAAAAACCGTGAAACCTGAAAGGTTGCATCAGGAATGTCGAAAGAGTCACACAAAAATTGAAAACAGTATTAATAGTTACGCAACGAGAAATAGTTACGGGAAAAAGCTGTACAAGGTTGATTATGATGATAATGATGATGATAGTAACATCAGACTAAGACGCGAAGCCAGGTACGACGTAGTCTGTGAAATTTTTTAATTGACATAATCTATATTGATTGATCACTGAAATGGTACCAACAGCCTCTCGGAACTCCTGGCAAATGCAAATCATCGGATTTTTATAAAGACGTTTTTCGAAAGTTGTTTTCAGGTTTTGTTCAAAAAGAATTTCTTTTTCTTTACACTTCTCAGATCGGTCCAGTTAAGCATCCCTTCTAACTAGAGCAGTCTGGTAATCAAGAGACGAATCTTCGACCATCTTTACTTCCTCATAATTAATTTGAAAGAGTAGACAAAAAATTTTTTAAATTAAAGTCCAAAAGTCCTCCATTTTGACATCTGGTTTTGGAGAAGTGAAAATGAGAGCAGGAATACATTAAACGACGGGAAAAAATTTTTAAGATGGTAGTGTGCATTACTTTTGAAATAAATTAGCCTTGAGAGAGTGTCTTTTAAGATTTAAAAGGGTACCATGAATGTGTGCACTATTTATGAAATGAGTTTGTCATTAAAATATGTAATACTTCTCACAGAAATTAGTTTAAAATGTGTGCATCACTTATGAAACGAGTGCGCAATGTTTTTGAAAGGAAGGAAGAAGGCTGAAATGTGTGCATTAATTTTGGAAGAAAAAGGCTGAAAAGTGTGCAATATTTTTGAAAGGAAATAGACAGAAGAGTGTGCGTTATTTTTGAACGGAAGTAGGCTGAAATGTGTGCAATAATTATGAAAGGAAGAAGACAGAAAAGTGTGCAGTATATTTGAAGAGGAAGAGGGCTGAAATGTGTGCAGTATTTTTGGGAGAAAAGAAGAAAAAGTGTAATATTTTGAAAGATAGTAGCAGAAAAGTGTGCATATTTTGAAAGGAACTAGACTGAAGAGAGTGCAATATTTTTGAAAGAAATAGGCAGCAAAGTGTGCAATATTTTTGAAAGGAAACAGACTAAAAAGTGTGCAATATTTATGAAAGAAAATAAGCAGAGAAGTGTGCAATATTTATGAAAGAAATGGACAGGAAAGTGTACAGTATTTTTGGAAGGAAGAAGGCGAAAAAGTGTGCAATATTTTTGAACGAAAATAGGTAGAAAAAGTGTGCAGTATTTATGAAAAATACAAAATCACGTTGGCAGGAATACATTACATCAGCAATACATTGCTCTCAATTGTCTAATCGCACAAAAATAATCCGCTTGAAAGAAACGTCACTGCTACCACGTCGTTAGATCTTATCCATTCGAACTAGATATACAAACACATACTCGGTATATATATGAGTAAATAAGGAGAGTAAGCGTGCATTATTTATGAAATGAACCTGAAATGAGTCAGAGCTGTGAGGTTAATGAGGACATAACCGAGGGTGAGAGAGAGATGATGAAAAGCAAGACGGAATGTCTTTGACCGCCACTGTCTTTTTAAAAAATCGTCTACCACGGAGATGAAAAAGAGAGCAGGGGCGGAGGAAAGGGGGTGGAGGGAACCAGTGAGAGGAGTCGGTCGTTTTTGTCATAAATTGGAGAAGAAACGGCTTGAAAAAGGGCCTTTTTTGGAGGATTTGAGGGCCCTCTTTGGCTTTGAAATATTCTAGAGACATTTTTACGACGGCGATTGATCTTTATTAATTTAACTTTAAGGTTTCTAGGTACAACCTACCGCTTTTAACACCTTAATTGCCGAAAATTTTATATTTCATCAGCTCATTTACCCGACGGTGGTCGAAAACCAAAACCAAAAAGAACCTCGAACCTGACTAATGAGTTCTCCTCTCGTTGGATGGAAACCGTTTTTCCACTTTGTGTTGCCGCCTGAAGAAACGGCAAACGTCCAACCGAATCCCTTTCATCTGTTCGTTCCCTTCGTCAAATATCAATAACAAATTGATTTTTATTTCTTTTTCTCCTTTTTTTTACGCGGTTTTTTTTTACAACAAAGTGATTACCTCACACAGAACGCATGTTATTAACCATCCTGTGATTCGCATTTATTTATTACACGTCTCCTCCCTCTTCCCCTCTCCTCTGCTCTCCCCCTTCTCGTACAGGTATTGTACCTTGGCGCCTTTTCCCTTCCACCATTTCGGACTGGAAATAAATTTAAATTGAATTGAAATGTCGGAATGAATTTATTTATTTATTTATGAATATTCATTCGCAATGCGAGTTTAGAAGGGAATGAATAATGTCCTATTTCATAAATATTGCACACTTTTAGGAGTGATTCATCTGATAAATATCGCACACTTTAGGTAGAGTTTCGATTCATAAATCCTGCAGCCTAACAGGAGTGTTTCGTTTCAGAAATATTGCACACTGTCAGGTGAGTTTCGATTCATAAATGCACACGGTATCATTTCATAAATATTGCACACTTTAAGGAGTGTTTTGTTTCATAAATACTGCACACTTTCAAGAGAGTTTCATTTCATAAGTATTGCACACATTAAGGAGAGTTTTGTTTCATAAATATTGCACACTTTCAAGAGAGTTTTTTTCATAAGTATTGCACACTTTCAAGAGAGTTTCATTTCATAATTATTGCACACTTTAGGGAGAGTTTCGTTTCATAAATATTGCACTTACAGGAGTGTTTCATTTCATAAATATTGCACACTTCAGGAGAGTTTCATTCATAAATATTGCACACTTACAGGAGTTTCGTTTCATAAATATTGCACACTTACAGGAGTGTTTTGTTTCATAAATATTGCACACTTTCAATAGAGTTTCATTTCATAAGTATTGCACAATTACAGGATTGTTTCGTTTCATAAGTATTGCACACTTTAAGGAGAGTTTCATTTCATAAGTATTGCACACTTTAAGGAAGTTTCATTTTAAATATTGCACACTTTCAAGAAGTTTGTTTCAAAATACTGCACACTTTCAAGTTTCAGCACACTTCAGTGTTTCATTTCATAAATTTTGCACTTTAGGAGATTGTGTTTCATAAATATTACACTTTTACAGAGTGTCATTTCATAAATATTGCACACTTTAAGGAGAGTTTTCTCAAAAATACTGCACACTTTTAGGATAAATTCATGACATAAATAACACTCGATTCGATTGTATCAAAATAGACCTCATAAGTTAGGAACAATTTTATTGGGAATCCATTTCATAAATATTGCACAGAGTTTAAGAAGAATCCGAGTCATAAATAACTCCTTCCAGTCTCTCGTAAGTAATGCACACGTATATTTCACGATGTTACTTATCTTCATCGACAGATTTCCTGGCGCCGTCTTCCTATTTACTTAATAGTCGTCAGTTTCTTTTTACGCGTATCGCTTTTGGCGCGTTCTAGGAACTCGTTCAAACGGAATCGTAACCAACGATCGTGAGATCGAGTTCGAAGACGTATCAGACACATTGAAATCATTTTTATTAGAAAAAAAAAAGTTTAAATCCACTACTTAGAATTTAGACTCGATAATGGCTTCCGATCATTCTAAAAAGTCTAATTTTGGTCTTAGATATATATTAATATCTAATATTTTAAGGCTTTCATTCGGGATTCGAGGAAAATACAAAGAATTTGAAGGAAGACGGATAGAAGGAAGACGAAGATGAAATTGATTAGATTATCGCGATGAGATTGCACAAACTTCATGATTCATTAAATAAATAAATAAATAATTTATTAATGGGGGAACCAACATTAATGAATTTTTTTATAAGGAACCAAATCGCACTAAACGAAATTCTAGACTCTAATTCATAATCATAAGCCGTTTGAAATAATTCTGGTTTTATTTTACGCGAATGAATCCTAGAGAATAAAAAAAAAATGTCCGCAAAAACCTTACAACGTAATCCATACTTTCGTGAAGTAATTTCATAAATAATGCACAGATTTGTTTAAATACACTCAAACCTGTTTTGTGCGGTCTTTTTAATGCGATTTATGGGTCCCTATTTACCGTATAAAAACTTTTTAATGTCCGCAAAAACCTTACAACGTAATACACACTTTCGTGAAGACGTAATTTCATAAATAATGCACAGATTTGTTTTGTGCGGTCTTTTTTTATGCGATCTTGTGGTCCCTATTTAACGTATAAAAAAAACCTTTTGATGCCCGAAAACTATATTTTATAGCTATTCGTGAGGTTTTGAGCGATTTTTCGTATGCGTGTTTGTTTATGCGCTAGCTATCCACCGCATAAAAAGAAATTTGAGTGTATTTGCAGTATATTAATATATTATATAAACAAATTTCCTGGCGATGCTTTTTTAGTTTCTTAATTCTAAATCAGATATTTTTACGCGAGTCATTTTTAAAGCTAATCTGCATTTTGTAACGTGGCTAATTTAAGCACGTCCTGCGATTTGTTTTCCTTTCGCGTAAAAAAAGACTTGTTTATTGATTAATTATTAAACCTAAACAGGACCATTATCAAAAACCAAAAAATTAATTCACAACACGAGTCTAACATTTGACAAGTGAGTAGCTCAAGTGCAAACAGGAATACGAAAACAATCAGGTATCGATTAATCAATACATTGATCGATGGCCCGTCCGCCATCTTGTTAAGCAAAATACATAAACACCATCCGAATAATATGGTTCTCGTCCAACTGGGTCACCGATAAAAGACCTCTCGTCACCGAGGAAACAGAAGACAAGGAGACAGGTTCAGGATTCCCAGCCTCCGAGGATAAGGGAACGAAGAATAACTAAGTCTAACACTCCCTTGTGTACCTTTGGTCAAGTGTTTATGGCGACTTCTTATTAAAGGAGAGGAGGAGGTGGTGGAGGAAAGCGAAGACGGGTAGACAACCGACCGACAGATTGTTGAAAACAACTTCATGAGAGATCTTTTGTTGTTGTTTAATTTTGCCCCTTTTCGAGACTTTTTCTTTCTTTCTTGAGTTTATTTATTTAAGTACGCACGCATACCGGGAACGAAGGAAGGAAAAAAAAGAGAACCTGAAGTGTTCTGGTAAATCGAGTTTCTTATCTTGTTCCATTTCACCGTTCTTGACAATACGTCAAATGTGGTGGAGAGACAAAAATGATTTCTAATAATTGGCGCAAGTCTCGAAATTTTTTCCTTCCTCCTCCTCCTCTTCTACCCCCGGTCCGTCTCTTGAACCTATTAAAATGAATGAGAGATAAACATAAACAGAATCGTGTGCGTACCTGACGCCTTTTTTATTTTTATTTTGGAAGGAGATGAGTGCGTTCCCATCTTTTCATGCACTTTCTCAACTTTTCGCTTTCTGATCAAAATCCAAGTTCTCATCATTTACATAGACCTTGTACATACATCTATTAATTGACATAGGTGCGAGCCTAAAGATAAGAACCTAACGTATATTTCCGTAAAGATGGCTGAAAGGTGACAAAAGACTTTGTAATGTTAACCTAGTTAACTGTCACCAAACAAGGACTCGATCTAGCTTTAAGGTGTCTAGCGACCAGACGACTGTCTTAACCCCCGGAGTGGGTATATGATTTGACTGGGGAGTGGGGTAGAAGTGTAAAGAACTGCTGAAGAGTAGGAGGAAGGTAAAATAGAATTGTAGCTAGGAAGAAGAGAAGGATAACACTTTCTATACATCATAGTATATAGACAAATAGTACCATCCAGTACTTCCTAAAGACATAAGACAAGGCCAGTCTGGTTCCTAGAGACAGGAAATGATCATAATAAACACAAGAAGACCTTAAATAGCGTGACAGGACGAAGAACCAAGAGCCACAGGGTTTCTTGCTAAAAAGATGGATAAAGCATAGGAAAAAATCCCACAGCAACAGTATGAGGGAGTAATAAAGGAAACCAAAAGAAGAAGAAGAAGCAAAAAGATAAAAAAGACAGTTATACAGTGACGCATTCTTATTAACTAACCCAAAAACCAAACTAAAGACGGATGAAGCATGGTCCCAGGATAGGAAAAGATCCCACAGCAGCAGTATAAAGAAGTACTGAAGGAAGCAAAAAGGAAAAAGAAGTGAGACACTCAAACAGTGAGGCATTCTTACTAACACCGTTTATATGAGGAACCAAAAAGTAGTGTTCGATATAACGCGCCACAACAACAAAAAAACCGTTTAAAAGAAGGCAAACAAAGACAATAACCAAGTCAATTCCGCCATGTTGACGCTTTCATAAAGAGAAGAGAAATAAAGGCAGGACATTTCCATTTTAACGGTAGAAGACGTCAAGAAAGACAGTCAGGCATCAATAATAAATTAGAAATTTATTTGGCAGGCAGTCAACACGGAGGGTAAAAAAAAAGTCGAAGAGAAAAAAATTGATTGAAAAAAGTGAAATAAATCGTTTGGAGGTCTTTTCCGAAGCAGGTTTCTTTCGCCAATTCAGGTTTTGCCATCATTTATGGATAAGGTATAATGTTAAGGCGGGGTTAGGGCATTAATAATTATTTTTATGGAAATTAATTAGAGTCTTAATATTTAAGCCATTGTCTCTTTCTTTTACGATCCGAAAGGCGCCGCGTGATTCACGTCCTTCGACTTCTTTTTTCCCAAAACCTTATTTTTATAAATTTTTTTTCAGCCTTGGATCGCCTTCCCATCGGTCGGATGGTTTAGCTGCCTCGATTTTTTTGCTAATTTTTTTAGGCGCGTTTACAGTCGTTATTCTCGTTTGCTAGCATGTCTTACCACAATTGGCTGTTAGTTCGACCTCTAAAGGCTTTGAGCTAGTGTTAGAACACAAATTAGCGCACCTAAATAAGTCAAATTCAATCTAAACTGAAAGGAGAATACTCCTGGTTGACATCAACACCCTTAACTTCAGCGGTGCCAACCTAACTCACTGTTCAGACAACAGATATACATTGCAACAGTTCCCAGTATACATAGAGAACATGAAACAACGTCTTCCCCTATTGTGTGGTGTTAGGTACATCAGAAACACAAAGTAGCGAGAATATCAAATCAAAACTTCGAGTTTGGGAAGGCAGGAGAACAGCAACAACAGCAATAGTGCATCCCGCTCGAACGAAAAATAAAGTTTTGACTGTTTTAGACAGTCTGGTGAAATAAGTGAAGCACTTAAAATCTTATTCGCGCCTGAAATGTCCGATGCACTTGACTTGTGAATTAAAAAATGATTTAATGCTCATAAACCGAACGGAATGCGAGCTTTAATCGGAACGGGCTGAAAATCCGTTCGCCTTTTTCCTCGGCGACTTCCTCCTCCTCGTACTTCTTGTCCCGCTTCCCTAATCTTTTGTTTTTCTTTTTTTTAATTCCGACTTCCTGAGGTTTCTTTCTAATCGATTACGATTTCCATTATTTAAATTGATTCCTTCCTGCCTTTCTTCGGCTGAATCCGACAAGGGGGTTGAACAATGTCTGAACGCCTAAAAAAAGAAAAACTCGAGGGGGTTGGACTGGATTGGTTTGGGTTTCCTTTTGTTCTAGTTTGCATGTTCAACGAAGTAAAATTTTTCGAAGAGTCAGAAGAAAATTTAAAAGCGTTCGATTATCTTCTACATAAATAACTCGGAGATGAAACGCTGAGAAGAGAATCTCTCGGGAAAAATATTTTTTCTCCCGTTCGCTTTACGAAATCAGAAAAACGAAAAATTCAAATTAGACTAGAAAAATAGATAAAAGTTTAGTTTTGGGGGTAGGGGGTGTTTGTGGGGGATGGAAAAGAATTTTATAGTAAAACTTTGATGCATATGACGAAGTTGGTTTTGCTTTTATGCGAAAGATGAAAATCGCAGATTCTGAGAGAATCAAGACAAAATGATATTACAGAAAGCAGACGAGATGGATTTTCATCTCTAGAAGCATAATTCTAAAGCTTAAAACAAGACTGTGGTTAAATAATCACGAGAGCTATGGTATATAATTATATTAATATACACGGAAATAAATTAATGTGCAATATTTATGAAATAAACCATTTTTAAGAGGATGCGAAACTCATACCAGTCTTTGATAGTGAATTATATATAATATAGATTCAAAGAAGCAACAAAAAGTAGGTAATTAAGCAGTGGTCAGCAAAATTTCATTCACTGTTCAAGTGTGCATTACTTATGAAATAAATATTTCATCAAAGGGTGAAAAGTCCCAGGATATTTATACAATAGATTCAAAGACGAATCAAAAACTTGGTAAGCTTAGAAGGTAGCATTCGACAGGAGATGATGTATCAAGTGTGCATTACTTTTGAAATAAATAAGCTAATTCCTAAAGTTCTCACTTTATCTACCTCTCCCAACCCAAAATCACTCCTAGCTTCCATATCCGCTCCTGGAACTAAGACGCTGGTCAAAATCCCCGTCACAACAAGACCAGCTACAAGCTGTCTCGTATTTAGAGACACCTGGTTGTTAGCAGGGGCAAATCATCTTCGAAAATAGTGTCAGTGGCACAAACTAGACTTAGAAAATGGCCCACGATTGGCGTTAGTAAGAAACAACGAAACTGATCAAAAGGCCGTCGTATTAATGCATTTTAAGATGCATTCAAACTTCGTTCCCACGGAATTTCAGAGACTTAGGATCTTACGACTTGCGCAATACTCGCACTCAACAAGAGAAATGACCTAAAATCATTTTTATATAAAAATTAATAAAAACTGTAAAATTCCACTGACAGGACTAATTAGCAAAACACTTTTATAATTAATTATACCTGATTTAACATTTAGTAACAATCGATAACCATCTTCGAGCCAGATGAAACCTAAATAACCGGGCGGAAGGCCGTTTTCTAACTCAAAACCAGAAGTCGGCGTGCGAAAGTCAAAGCGACGCCCATTTCCCAATCCCATCCTGCAGGCATCAATACCTAATTACTTAATTAATTAATAAATAAATTTATAAATCCCAGGGAGAGAGAGGGAATGGGTCTGTCGATTGGGAGGAGGAGGATTAGCTGTCGTTGGACGGCGCCTAAGTCAACCACACAACATCCATTTAGAGGAGCGTTGTGTGCGTACGTGTCTGCGGAGTGCCACGTGTGTTGCACCACCTACTTGACTCAGATCCATCAAAAGCAGTGTCAAAAAGTGATTCTCATAGCTGGAAACTCGCTTCTCATTACGCTAATTAATTATGTATCTGATATCAGCTGGAAAAATAAAAACTTATTTAAATGTCTATCAGGTTAATTAATTAATTTAACAAAAGACTTTTGAAATGAAGACGTAAATTGGTTAAAATGTGTGTTTTCATTAATGGCGATTAATCTCGAGTGTAGCTTTAACATTAATTAGGTTTTACTCTAAATATGCATTTTTAAATTTTAACTTTTTCCTCTCTCTCTCTCTCCACTCTTCTAATATTTTTTATCGTTTGCGGCTCTCCTTATCGTTTCCTTACTTAGTCGTGCGGTTTTTGACCCGTTTATCTTGTTTATTTTCTTTTCTAATTTTCCATTTCTCTTGTCAAGCAAGCTTCACTCCTCTCACGCGAACTCTACTCCATTTTGTATTGACTAGACGTCTCATTCAAAGTTATGTCGATTCACGATTGCAGGTTATAACCCATGTCAGACCGATATTTGGGTTTCCTATTTAGTTTGAGGCGAGAGAGTGTCTCGTTTGGTGACACTTGTATCTTGGCTAGGTGTCGGATTTTGTCGAAACATGCGATATATTGCTGTTGTTTATTTACTATCAGGTTTTGTTTTACGCGGTTTTTTTAAAACTCAAAATCACTTTGAAAACAAAAATTTTTTTTGTGTCCTTTTGTGAGGGATTTATGCCTAAGTCATTGCAGTTATACTTTAAGTATCACTTATATCACTTGTGTGAAGTACTCGTTTCATAAATAATGCACACTATCACAAGGAGTTTATTTATTAATTTCGGTTTGCGGGGGAAGATTCATACTCTAAATTGAGATTCAAGAAGGTGAGTTACAGTCCTTCTGTCCAGGCTCCGTGTCAAAATCCTAGATGCTAGTTGACATAATCCGCCTTTGATGATTCCTTTCGGCCTTTTAATCCACTGTCGAGGTCCGTTTTTAGGTAAAAGAGAAAGCTGGTGCAAAATATAAAAGGTCAAACACTGATTTTCAGAAAGTTGAGGTTAGGTTTGTATACAGCCTTCTATTAGAACTGGAAATAAATCATCACAGACGTAAGGAATTTATTTCATAAGTAATGCACAACTGATTGTATTTACTGATGGATTCTCTTAGCCATATACAGTTACACTACACTCACGATCACTTTTTACACGCTCTAACGGGTTTATAGTCGTACTTCTTCAAAACCTTTGTCACAGTAAAGTAAGGCACTGGACTTCGCACTGGTTTCTATTTTCCGCGTAAAAAAAACCTCAGACTAAATTTATTTATTTAATTATAATAATTGTAAAGAACAAGTTCAACGAAACCCAAACCAAAAATTTGAATTTGTCTGTGGACACTGCCAATTACGTCACAAACCACCTTCTGGCGACGGGTTCATTTCAATATGAAAGCACATTTGTGCGTCACGCTTTTCATTGGAGATAGGTCATCAAAAGTTGTGTCAGTGTGTGTGACGTCACTTCAAAAAGAGACCTAAAACAGTGTTAAACGACAAGGAACAACTCTCCAATATTTAGTCTTCAAAATGACCTGAAGAACTGACTGATCTATTCTCATCAATCCCTCAGCTGATTCGCACAGTGCGGAAACTCAGTGAAAATATTCTAAACACGAGTCTTTGGCACAACCACTCGTGAAATGAGAGCTAACTGTTATTATTAATAAATAAATAAGAGGACAAAACCACGTCAAAAAATTCGTTAGTGGACATAAACAAATCAAAACACAGCTGTGCAGTATTTATGAAACGGATTCACCTAAAAACTATGCATTTCTATGATATGATATCCAAAATATTTCTATGATATCGGCTTTATTCAGTGCTGAAGGTTTTTAAAACGTATCAACCACGTTCCTGGGTAGTTTAAAACCAACATCACTACCACGTGTAAAGAAAACCTCAAACAACACTACCTCGTTTAGTGCTAAACCCATTCACAGTATTAAGAATCCAAATCACACAACACACAACTGCTCCTTTGAACCGACGACCAAAAAATCTCATTTTTCCTTATGTTTCCCATCGACAAAATTTTCCACGAATTCTTGTACATAAATAAATAAATAAATAAATCCATAATATAATTTAACGGCTCGATTTCTCCCCAAAAATTATTCAGATGGCAGAATTTTACGGAACCGGTAGACATTGATGATATGTAAAGAATTCAAAACATCGCATAACGATGATTATTAATCGAATTATTTATTTATTTATTTACTTGATCAAGGAACCGAAAAAAGACGGAATTAATATATCGTTTGTTTACGTGTAAGAAATTCTTTCGAGGAAAAAAAATTGGGGATAATAAAAATCATTAATCTAAGATTAGAGAGCAAAAGTTCAGTGTCATCTTCTTAATAATAATTCACCATGTCAACAAAAAAAGGTAAAAAGAGAGAAACAATAATCATCATTATCATCGCTATCGTGATTATTATTAACATAATTACACTTGTCGGAGATTATATATTATTTTGATAATATTGAAATCGGTAACGATGTCGTTTCTTTGTATATACGGTGTGTTTACTTAATGCCGCGTTACCAGAATTCAAAGGACTGGGTATAGAAGTGACGGCTCACGCGTGTCAGTTTCGTTCTCGAATTGTTGTTATCTGGCCCACTTTTCACGCATGTGACACATACACCATATGTTTGCCAGCTAACACTAGTTACCTCCTTTGTCGATGACTGTTTCGCACTTTCCAAAATCACACGAAAACAAAATTTTTTTTCTCACGTGTGAATTAGTACGACATGAGAGAATGATAAATGTGAGTGTGGAATCAGTCAGGACTCGTTTTACGCGTGAATTATTTGTGAGATCAAAACTCCTGGAAAGTGTGCATTATTTATGAAAAACAAGTCCTCCAAACTGTGCATTTTTTATGAAACACAAAATCCTCGAAAGTGTGCATTAATTATGAAAAAGCCCTTGAAAGTGTGCATTATTTGTGAATTCAAAACTCCTGGAAAGTGTGTTATTTATGAAACAAAATCCTCAAAGTGTGCATTAATTATGAAAAACAAAGCTCTTGAAATGTGTGCATTATTTGTGAAATCAAAACTTCTCGAAAGTGTGCATTAATTATATGGAAAACAAAAGCTCTTAGAATCCTGAATTGTGAATTCAAAACTCCTGGAAAGTGTGCATTATTTATGAAAAACCAAGTCCTACAAAATGTGCATTAATTATGGAAAACAAAGCTCTTGAAGGTGTGCATTATTTGTGAAACCAAAACTCCTCGAAAGTGTGCATTATTTATGAAATAAAAACTTCTTGACATTGTGCATTAATTATGAGATAGAAAGTTCTCCAAAGTGTGCATTAATTATGAAACACAAAATCCTCGAAAGTGTGCACTATTTATGAAATTAAAACTCCTCCAAAGTGTGCATCAATTACGAAATGAACGTTTCTTTGAAAGGGGGTATTTGAAAGCTCTGTTCATTGGTTTGTTTCTTCATAAATACTGCACATCTGGTGACAGAATTTCTGTTGGTGTTCTCCTCTTTATTCAACTATATCAGGCCTTGTTTTATGTGTGCATCATTTATGACATGACGCTTCTTAAAAGTATGCCTAGTCTATAAAATTAACGATGTGCATTAATTATGAAACAAAAGTTTCCTAAAATTGTGATTTGCGAAAGTTCTGTTGTGGTGTTTCATTTTTCATAAGTAATGCACATAGAATATCAGATCTTGTTAACCCATCAGCAAATTAGAAACTAACCCAAACGAACTTGTGTTTTCCTTTCTCAAAAATGATGCACACTTTCAACGAGAGAACGGAATAGAAGACTCGGTTGTTACTCTAGAAGAGAGAGAGAGAGAGGCATTAAAGGTGGAGTGGTTTGTTTAGTGCCTAGAACCGCACAACGAGATAACTAATGGTGAGAAATTAAATTTGGATCGGATGGATGGTGTAACTGACGGTGCGGCCACCTGCAATGTCATCGGAGATCGTGACGGAATTATCTTCAAGAATAAAAGCTTCTTCTTCGTCTTGGTTCGTCTTCTTCTTGGTTGGACCGCCAGCCACCACCGAAGCCTACATTGTTATTTTTGTGTTGTTTGGTTAATAAATGATGTTTAATCTGCTTTACAAATATTATAGAAAGTCCAAATGGTTCACTTCCCTCAAAAACGACCACGTTTCAACATTTTTCAACCTCAGGTACCGATTCTCGACTAGTCATCAAACCAACGTTGATGACACTCTCTCAGGCCCATCCGATACAAACGATATCCCTTCATCCCAACCTTTCAGCTTTAATAAAATCAAAAACACTTCCGGTTGCCCGATATATTTATAACAAACCCACCCGAGTATATATACAAACCTATCACATCTTCTTCGCATATACGAACAACAAACTTTTGGAAACTGCGAAACAATATGACAACTCCCAAGTCTACTGACTGACCGTGTTATGTGAAATCGTGTTATACGAAACAAATTTTGGTCTATTTTTAAAAATAATTTTTACAAGTGCCGTACGCTTGATTTTAAAGATACTTGAGTGATGTTTGAAATGTTCTAATCTCACTTGTCTTAGTTACAAGTAAACAGAGGCTTTCGAGATATCAGTTTTCAAATTTTTGGCGGGAAATTCAAATCAAACCTAATCTAAACGCTATAAAGGAGGGAATGATGGTTTCATTGGACTACTTTTTGGTTTATACCAGTGATGGGCATAATACGGCCCGGGAAAGTACCGTCCGGACCGTCGACATGGATATTAATACAGTTCATGTGTGGTAGTGTTCATGTGCTGCAAATTTGTGCGGGTGTTCCTATTTTATGTGCTGCCCGCCAAAAAATTTAAACTGGCCCGTTGATTAAAAATATTACCCACCCTGATTTATACTATCTATGAAGAACTAACCCATCAGTATGAGGTGTTAGAATGAAATTTAGAGTGCTGCTGATCAGCTAGAAGCCAAATAACACCGGAAACTGTCACAGAGCTTGAACGCACACATAACCTGATTGAAATTTGCGCAGATGTTAAACAAAACTACGCGCGCGATTTTGTTGCAACTACAATACAACAGAAAAATGGCCTCTTGAATGATTCATATACTTAATGGAGTCCACGTGAGCACTGTTTTGTAACAGACTGTTCAGTCCGATTGAAAAATTTCTCATCGTTTTAAAACGAAAAATCATGTTCTCGGCTATCATGTCATGGAAATGTTACCTGTATTTCGAAATTTGTTTTAATTACTATCCTCCATGTCGTAAAACAATTAATATATTATAAATTAATTAAAAAATTATTCAATTTAATTTTTTTTCCTCAGCCATAAAATATTTAAATGTGTCCTGTACGACCCGGAGTCAGAGAAGATGATCAACAATTAATTTTTTTTCCTCTCCTTCAATTTTTCAAACGTTATACTTTCTAATTTAAAAATTCAGTTATGCCCCTTTACCTGGTTCTCAAAGAGGGCACTACAAATGTAGACTAACTACAACGAATTCCTTGAATGCCTTTCTCTACAAAAGGAAAATGAAATGAAAACAGCACAAATCCAACTATGGTTGTTTTCACGGGTGTGCAAAATTCGTGACACACAGTTTTAGTATTCTACTAAAACTAAATTACTTCTCTTATTTATTTATTTATTTAATATAATAAATCTGTCGGAAAAGCAAATTTTCATACAGCTCAGATTTTCTTCTTAGAGTAAATGATCAATGAACAAAGTCTTGTTTTACGCGAATTATTGGAATCGCAAAAATTATCGCGATAAGTGTTCATTTTGGGAGAAATGAAACTTGGGAAACAAAGACCTTCAAGATTCTTCATTACAAGTGTGCATTATTTATGAAATAGAAGGGACATGAAAGTGTGCAATATTTATGAAATAGGAACGACTTGCAAGTGTGCAGTATTTATGAAACAGAAACAGCACGAAAGTGACCAATATTTATGAAATGGGGACGAAAAATACGCGATATTTACAAGATAGAAACGACTTGGAAAGTGTTATTGATAAATAAAACGACATGAAGTACAATATTTATGAAATAGAAATTAGTGACCAATATTTATGAAATAGAGACCACACGAAAGTGTACAATATTTACAAGATAGAAACGACTTGGAAGTGTGCAGTATTTATGAAATAGAAACGACGCAAAAGTGTGCAATATTTATGAAATAGAAACGACATGAAAGTGTGCAATATTATGAAACAGAAACGACAAGAAAATGGGCAATATTTATGAAAGAAACCACACGAAAGTGTACAATATTTACGAGATAGAAACGACTTGGAAGTGTGCAGTATTTATGAAACAGAAACGGCACGAGAGTGTGCAATATTTATGAAATAGGGTACGACAAAAATATGCGATATTTACGAAATAAATTATTTGTACAAAAACAAATTTGTGCAATAATTATGAAAGCATCTTCAGGGAAGTGTGCAATACTCGTGGATCGAACTCTTAACTACATTTAAGTTTACTCAAGTATAAGCTATACTTGCGAGGTAAGTTTTTCTTATAACTGTGCATTATTTTTGAAAAATCTCAAATTTTCTGCATCAATGCAAGTGTTTGGGTTTGTATCAATCAATTTATTTCGGGTTTGCTTGAGGAAAAAAGAAATTTTTGATGAAAGTACGCGTTATTCATGAAACAAATTCTTCACTACAATGAACAGTTTTATAACCGCATAAAAAGAGACCAGATTATGTGTTTTTTTGTCTTCGTGTTAGATCTTATTAATTTTTAACTAAACAACAAAACATGTCATTTCGAGGAAGAAAAACGTCGAAACATGTGAAATGGTTCCGGCGAAACCTGATTTCACTTTCACCCGAAAAATTTTCTTACGAGATCGAATCAGGATTTGAAAAATTTTTTAGAATAAAAACAAATTCGTGTGTCGATAGCTTGGATGCTGTCTTCTTCTTCATCTTCCTCCTCTGACAGTTCGTAAATAGAACCCAGAACGCTTTCAAAGTTTTTTCTTTCTTTATCAGTCATTCAGTCGTCTAGGTGACAACCAAACAACTTAGTTAACCTCAACACAAACTTTTCTAACAGATACAAACTACTACAACGACCTTGGCATTCAATAATAGAATGAAGATGATGTGGTATAGAAGTTACGCGAATGGACCTCGGATTCGCACGGTTTCTTCCATCTCAAAGGATCATTACGCGGCGGAATCCGGAAATGATTTTAACGGTTATTAACGACATCAAAAAGTCAAAAATTCCTGACTTACGTGTACAAAGTGAATAGCATCCAGCACGTCAAGAGCGTGTGGCGCCACTGACTGCAGCTGCCACGAGGCCCAACACCATGATCCAGTCTGACACTGACGAATCGGTACCAGTCCACCCCTGATTCGACCACCGAAAGCATATGCGCCGAAAAAATTTCTCCTTAATCCACCAGCGACACAATTTTATCCATCACAAAGGAAGGTGATACTTCCGAACATTTTTTTTTTAGAAACCAGAAAAATTATTTTTGAACATGAAACCAAAAAAATTTTTTTTTTTGAACTAAATAATTTCCTGGAATTAATTCACTGTTTTGTTAACCCGAGGATTTTAAAAATATTTTTGAGTGATTTTCCGAGAGGAAAAAATCGAGAAAAATATCGGAGAGTGAAAACGACGGCCTCGACGCGCGCGTGATTATCTTCTAAAGAACTTCAAAAGAAAATATTTAAACTTTGTGTTTTAACTTTACAACTTTGCGCGCAAGTCCACTGATAAAAAATTGAGAGAAAAAAAAATTTAATTAAACAAAAAAAGAACACCCAGTAATTGTCTTTGATAACGTTATTTGGCCATTGAGAAAGCAACAAAAACAGAAAACAAAATGTTATCGTTTCTCTCGCGCGCTCGTCCGCTCTCAATCACTCAATTTAAATCTTCAAATTTAAATAATAAATTTTCCTTATCCGAAAATTTGGTGAAAAGAATTTAAAAAAAAAAAATTCGGAAGACGCGGAATAGTCGCACACGCACAACACGCACCCAGGTAAGAATTAGCGATCAAGTTCCACACTTGACGAGGCACGCTGTATGACTGATTCCACCTTGTGTTCCTAGCACATAACTCTCACTAGAAGCGAGCCCTTGAGTGTTAGACTTCGCCTCCAATAGGGTACCACACTAATTGTGTGCAGAATTTTCGTCGCCACCATAAAGCCGTTTCCTCTTCCTTTCGACGAAAACAAAAAAAAATTTTTTTTATCTCGCCTCTGGTTTCACCCCGCGTGACGATAGACGAAAATTTCCCAACGACGACTACTTATTTATTTATTTATTTATTCGCTTTTTATTTTATTGTTGTTGTAAACCTTTACAAAGTTCTCGTGTTCACGACTCTTTTCTCTCATTTATGGGCTTTTTGTCAGCTTGGGTTCTATATAGAGTGAGAGAGAGACCACCGTTTGAGTATATAATTCACCCGCTCATGGTCGTTTAAGTGAAAAAGATTTTTTTAAATATCGAACGAAAGTCTCTCCTCAAATTTCTTTCAAAAGTATTTTTACATTTTACACACTATCTCATTTCATAAATATTGCACACTCTTACCAGGATCTCATTTCATAAATATTGCACACTATTACCAGGATCTCATTTCATAAATACTGCACACCCTTACCAAGATTTCATTTCATAAATACTGCACACTATTACCAGCTCTCATTTCATAAATATTGCACACTCTAACCAGGATCTCATTTCATTAATATTGCACACTAATGCCAGAACCCCATTTCATAAATACTGCACACCCTTTCCAAGATTTCATTCCATAAATACTGCACACTACTACCGAGATCTCATTTCATAAATACTGCACACTCTTACCAAGATCTCATTTCATAAATACTGCACACTATTACCAAGATCTAATTTCATAAATACTGCACACTATTAGAAAATTCTCTTTACTTCGAAGAAGTCATTCCATAAATAGTGCACACCTGAGAAAGATCCGATTTTATAAATATACAGACTTTCTCGAGAAATTTCATTTCAAAATTGCTGCACATTTGTCTTAGGGATTTGTTCTGTTTATAACACATATTTTCATCTGGGACCCATTTCAGAAATAATGCACACTTTTATAAATGGCTGATACACATATCACACAGCAGACGGTTGAGATGAAGAATCTTTGACACTCCTCAAGTTGATTCCGATTGTTCCACGAACTCGAAAACCAGTAAGGGTTCGGAGGGTGGGGGTGGAAACGACAGAGAGAACGACTAACATCAACAAACACAAAAATGTTAGTGAAGAAACAGAGAACCAGAGGACAAAAAACCGAACAGTGGGAAAGCGAAATTCTTTGTAAGAGATCAGAAACCCGAGAGTGTTTGCAAAACTGAAAACAAAATTCCAGCCAATTTGTGATAATGACGAATAAATCGGAAGTAACTTCACTAACATCGCTAATTAAAAAATTATTTCCAATAAAAACTTTAAGTTTAAGTTGAAGACTTATAGCTGACTTATCAAATCGCGTAACCAGCGAACTTATACTTGAAGGTTTCAACCCATTGAACCTTTCATACCTAAGGATGACTCATGGAAGACAAACCCAAAAAATATTTTTGGCTGGAAGTTAATTAAATCAGTCGTTCAGTTGCTTACAAGCAGAACGCCATCTTATAAGTTTCTAGTTTCATCCCAACGCCGAAACAACCGCGTAAAAAAAATCTCAAAGCTAAACGGAATCTCAGTTTAAGAGAAATGGCATCCTCGGTGGTGGATTTCTTTTACGCGAAGCCGTTTGAGCCAAATTGGACTTAATAATGACTGACTTATAGCTATGATGGGAAACACAAAAATATCATCAGGAATCGCATAAAAAAAGACCTTTCCACACCAAAAGGGCAAGAATGCATTTTCACTCGCTCAACTTTTGAAGTGAGTTCATGGTAATAGTGTGTACTACTTGTGATTTGAAATTACTAATTTAAGTGTGCATTACTTTTGAAAGATCTGTTATCTCCTTTGGTTTGGCTGTCTTTTAATTTTCAGTTTTTTTATTTAGGGGGTGGGTACGGGGGTTAAAGGTCAAAAAATGTACAAAAAAATGAGAAACGAGTTGGGAGGATAGAAGAGAGAGAGGAAGATGGTAGAAGAGGACAGGGGGCTCATCCAGAACAACACAACCATGAATTATCGACCTCAGGCGGTATTTCACCTTGGCACCTTTTCATTTTACCTCTCGGAAGCAGGAGGGCACGACACACACACCACCCCGACTTTAAATCACAATTAAATATTCAGGGAAACTGGTCAAGCCACACAATGCGCGTGGAACGAGGGGTTGAAAAAAAATTTTTTTTGTCAGCAGCAGCAGGGTACGAAAAAATTAAAAGAATTGGGGCTTGGGGCTTGTCACACCTTTCCTCGAACCCTTTTACCCCGTCTTCATCGCCCATTCCTATTTGTATTAAATGATTTATGCTCGGAGTACGGCATTCAAATTAGTTGTAGTTGCCAGAACCCGAGAAATATTTGTAGTGACGTGTTGTAAAAAAAGTGGAGAAGGTTTGCCAACCCCCAAAAATATCAAAGAACCGTCGACAGATTATTTATTTATTTAATTTGATCGATAATTTGCTGACGACGGCTGGACGCTCAGCAGGAGAGACTCGATCCAGAGACTTTGTTAACAGTTACAACAAAGCACCTGGAAGAGGAGATGGAATGAGGGAAGCATAACCGGAAGGGTAAAAACGAACATGACCACAAGGCTAACGCGCGCCTACGCAATAAACTAGCCATAAGCAGCCGTTCAGATGATGAGCATCTTTAGTAATGTGAATTAAAACGCGCTAAGGCCTTTTTTTATGCGTTTTAACATTCAAACTCCGACTCAATTCAAAAGTAATGCACAGTTAGTTTTATCTCCTGACAAAGTTACTCTTCTAACAAGTCCACGTTTCGTTTTACGCCTTGCCCGCGTGAGTTGATAAAGTACAGAAACGTATTCCTTGTATACATAAATCATTTCATAAATCCTGCACACTCCGCAATAATTATCTAGAAAAAGATTTCCTTAGTTCAGTCCTTTACTCATACAGTTGCAGTCGGGTCTAATTTTACGCGTTTGATTTGTGTTATTGTATTCAATATTATAAAACTCGGATTTTTTTTTTACACGATTCTTATTCTAGTCATAGATTGTGATTATCATAATTCGCGTAAAAAGAGACCTAATTATGCTCGTTTATAAATTAATGCCGATAAGTCGCGAATTTTAACAGAATTTGAGCTTTCCTATAGACTATCAAAATGAAGTGACGAAGGAGTCTAAGTTCGAGGACCACTTTTTGGTGACCTCTGCATAAGACGCCCCCGTACAGCGCGGTTAATAATAAAGTTGTCTGTTAGTACAAAACCGAAATTAAAATATTTTCCTTAAGTGTGAGTGGGAAAGAGATGAAGATGGGTGACTGTTTGGCGCTAACTTTTTCCAAAGGCCCTGAGGACCGAAGGAGGGGTACCTACGACAGTTCAACCACGCCAATATTTCAAAATGAACCTGAAAGAATTTTTTTGGTTCGGAGGTTGGGGAGATGTGTAAGAACGATGGCGACAAGTGATCGCCAAAATTTACACCAAAAAATGAAAACCTCGGAAGCGCAATACTAATTTCTAGTGCGTGTGTCTGTGCTGTGTTATGTGTGGTGTGTGTGTGTGTTATTCAGGCTGTTTGTGGAAGGGAGTGTACAAAATTTTTAAGAGACGGTACGAGAGTTTCAAGACGTTTTTATAAACTTTGATGAACTGAACAAACTGAACCAGGGTCATAAAGAAGCCTAGCCGCAAGAGTATTGGAATGCCATAAACAAATAAATTAAGGTACAGGTAGGTACATCAGGTGTAGCATTTCTAGAGAAGCCCTTCAATTTCAAGTTTGGACTCCAATTTCACTCTTAATATTTTAGTTTGGATTTTACCCGCCTTTCCAGCCTGTTCTTCTCCTTTTCTTCTTCTTCTGAATGGTGGTGAGGGCCTGGGGGTGGGGGTGGTGAGGGGGCTTGAATGAAAACGAACCTGAAAATAAAACGCCATCCGATAAATGTTTCTCGACTGGATAACACTGACTACTTCATTTCATAATCAACAATGTCTCACCTCATAAATGATCCACGGTTTTTACTTTCAGAGCTTATTTCATAAATACTGCACAGTTTTGTGAAAGCTTAGCACACAAGTTTAGCAAGATGTCACGTATAACCTGCACAAATTCGTTAAGACTTCATCTCACGATTAACCCATATCTTGAATAACATCTTATTTCATAAATAATGCACACGCTATCAATGGGTTCATTTCGTAGGCTAACTAATACACAGTCAGGTGCAGTGAAAGGATTCAAGGATCATCTGCAGCTCACTAGAATCGAGGTTAAGCCGCGGAAAACAGTCAGAAATTTTGCTGATTTAGGTAACCAAGTTGGGAAAGCCCTTTTTTAACGCGGATTTATTGGTTTCGAAAGGTATAAATTATAATAAACCGCATTCGGAGTATATATTAAGTTGAGATGTGTGAGTGCATACAATGGAAACTCACATCCTCACATATATTAGTAGTTAATCGCGGTGCTCGGGTGTTGAGTTCATTCCGTAACTTTATTGCACTTGTGTCCGTGATTAATGACACTCCGAGTCGCACTAGGGTAAACATAACCGTGGTAGAAGGTTGCCAATGTGGCCAGACACAGTGTCAACAGACGGAATCTGTGAGAGAAGTTTTGGCTTCCCCGGGTGATACAGAAACCTGGCTGGCGGGAACCACGCCATGTCCGGTGCTTTGTTACTCACTCTCGTTTTATTGCTTTATGCTCGTGTGTTTGTTGGTGTTTTATTTGATGACACGAGAAACGTGACAGGTATGCGATTCAACGGAGGAAATTATCAGCGTGAAGGGTTTTAATAAGTCTGCTGCCGGGTTCACCGACAGGCGTGGTAATCGGACAGTATTTTTATGTTTGTTTATGTGACGATTCTCGTCCACAATACGACGACATTAAATGAGAATAACATTTAATAACTAACATCAAGTTCCTGAGAATTAATAATTCCGGAACTCGAGAACTGTTCTCATTGAAACGTTGTTGACGTGATTATTTTATTATTAATTTAGAAAAGTTTCGAAGTGGAGATAAAAAAAAGTAAGACAGAGAGACTGGAAAACAAAGTTTTGAATGGAACGAAACTGTGGAGAAGAAAAATGGCGCCAAAGTCAAAGTCGAAAAATTAATCCATTTCGCCAAAATATTTTATTTTGGATTCCCATAAAGACTCTCGGGCGCAGTTTAATCCGTTAAACAACAAAATTTAGATAAACTCAAACACTTCAAGCAACTTGATATATTTTATGATGATTGGTAGCCTTTCAGGCGCGTTTGTGGCCAAAGAGAGAGATGGGAATATCCTGTCCGTCTGTCCGCCTGTTCACATCCATTCGGATGTAAATAAATGATAATTTCTATGGAATGCGGTGCGAGAACCGGAGGAATTTTAGTTTTTGGCTTTGATTTTTAGTCAGGAGTAATTAATTTGCGCAAGATGGACAAAAGAGAAATGTTAATGAGCCTCTACATCACCGGACAGGACATTTTTTCCTTCAGGTTTGGACAACGTCGCATTTCCTGTACACTTTCATGGTTTGCCAGAGTACTAAAGTTGGCTCTCATCTCTAACCTATTTTTAAGCCTTCAAAGCCATCACCAGTGTCTTCTAGACACCTTCTGAATCCCAATTTGCTTTCCAAATTCAGCGATATAATACAGTGTACAGAACCTTTCAAACATTAGGACCCATCTTGAATTTTGTGTATCATTTCCCGAAATTTCTAGACATCCCAGAAGTCACAAACATTTTAGCTAAACACATTTTGGTCTCGTTTACGCCAAATTCAGAAATTATTTCGAGTAAATCACAGTCTCCCTACTAAAAAATAAATATTTTTGAAAATAAAATGGCGGAAATTTGAAAAAAAAAGTGAGAATCTATTCAAACAAACTTCCGCTTATTTCATAAATTATGCACACTTCTAAAGAGGGTCGGTTTTATAAATAATGCACCCTTATACGAGAGATTTATTCCATAAAACTTTTGCCTCTTCATGAAGGATTCATTTCATAAATAATGCACAGTTTCATTATGAATTCTTTCATAAATTTTTTAGAACAAATTGCATTCATAAATAATGCACCAATTGCAACCGACTTCCCTTTGATCTTTAGAAATGAGGTCCTTATCAAAGTTTCCTAAAAGCTTTTGAATGTTTCCTTAAAATTTAAATTCTTTTCATGAGACTTACACTGATATCCTCTGCTTTACTTCCAAATTATAGTTGCTTAAATTGAAAATGCTGCAGGATGAGCATTACCAACATCCTCGGTTAATTATCATTCGTATTAGAGAGGTAAGTTTGTCGGTTGAGAAGTGTTACACAATGTTTAACAGTGTTACGGATGCTGTGACAGAGAGAGAGATAGTCACCGTTTAAGTAACATATTAATTTAAGCCGATTTGGATCAGACATAGTTGAGTTGGTTCACATACGAAAACTATAAATTAGAGGTCGGCAACCTTTCGATTTAATTTTTGATAACTTTCCGAAATCCAAAATCCTTCGACGTGAGCCGATATCGGTCGATCGCCGCCGCCTTTCAAACTTCTTGAAATGTGATTGAAATTTTTTTTTTCTCTCCTGACAACGAGGAGGAGGAAAGGGTGGTTACGGGGGATGGGAGGAAGGAAAGAAAGCTTGGCAAAGGTAGACGAAAACTTTTACTTTATGAAAATGAGAAATTATTTTTTTCTTTTCTAAAAGATTTATAACATTTTGCCAGTTTGTCTGCTTTCATTTATCTACTAGAGTTTCTATCCATTTTTCCTTTTCCTCCACAGATCTCCTTCCTTCTGTTTGATCACCGGTAACAAAACTTCTTGTTTTCCTTTCTCTCATGATTGATTACGTACGTTTTCCGAATATTTTCTATCTTTTCTGGTTTTCTTTGTTGCTCTTCCCATTCATTTCGAGGGTAGCAGTGGTTTGTGACGTCATGATAGCGGTACCGAAACTGAGAATCGAGGCTGAGGCAAAATCTGAACGTAAACTAAGTAGAAGGAGATACAACTCAAACACATCACCGGTCAAATATCCAAGAACGCGTAAAAAGAGATCATCAAATAAACTCTTCAACCAAGTGTGCATTACTTATGAAAGAAACACGACTCCGTCCTAACTGTATAGATATCAAAGTACTACCACACTCTCACCTCATATCAGTTTCTACGTCCATCTTAAGAACTACCGTCCGAAATTTCAGATTTCGGTGACTGTGGTGACCCGCATTATGGCTAACAATACCGAGAGTTACGTCGTAAAGAATAACTGAACTAAAGCCAACATCCCACTGTCTACAATTTCCCAAGTCAGACTGTAAAACTGTTGACGGCAATACTTCCAAAAAAAAATTTCATTCATTAAAAAGGAAAAATATTTTCTTTCCACCCCCTCGGCCCCGTCTCCCACCGTCCTCCTACGCGAAGAAAAACTTTTTGAATGAAATGATACAAAAAAAGGATTTTTGGAAAAAGTTCTAAATTTGTTTTTGGCAACCTTCCACAAGTATAAAAAAATAAAAGAAAGAGAGAGAGAGAGAAAGGAACGAACATCCTCTCTCTCTCTGCTGAATGTTGATCATCTTGAAATTCACTTTGATAATAAATATTTTGGGCCTTAAGAAAAATTTTTCCTTCAAATAATGAATGAGGTCAAAGACACCAATAATTTCTACTCCTTTTTTTAATACTCAAAAGTTGTAGGGGGGCGTAGGAAGAAGGCGGTGGTGGAGGGTGAAGGCAACAATGAAGAACCCACCACCACATTTTGGAAAAATATTTCCAGAGAGGGAGACAAAAAAACTCATTTATTCACAGTCCTTCCAGAACTTTTCGATAAACAACTTTTCAATTTATCATTACAAACTAGTTCCTCATCCTCCCTCAACCTCCCACGCTCTCTTCCTCCATCTTCCCATTCCTAGGTGAAGAATAAGAAGATTTTCCGTTTATACTGAAAACAGACGAAAATACTTTCGAACCTTTCGAAAATACAAATCTCGACCTCAATCCATTTCTATTTGACTATTTTTCTTTCTTTTTGGGAAAATGTCTTCTTTGAATTCGATTCAAACTCCGTCCTCCCACGCTGGAGTCAGACTTGAGAAATCTAGAAAGCGGTGACGGGGGTGTGGGAATCGTGGAGGATGGACCATTTCCCTTTTTTCAATGAAACTTATTTAAGTCTTGCCAAAAATAAAAATCTCCCTTTTTACTGGATTTATGGATTTTTACATCGCGGCGAATGGTTTATTTATTTGTTTATTTATTACTAGCAGACACCTCGACGTCGCGTTACTTATTTAATTTATATTAATACAGTATTGCGTGGATATGACGGTCAGGATCAAAATCAAAATTTTTACCAAGCAATCGACAACACCAAACTTAAAATCGGACTGTTTTGGGTTTAAAATAATTTTTTTATCCATTAATTCCACGCCTCTACAAAATTATGGCTGATTTGCTATCGTCATACATCCATTCATTCCATAAATAATGCACACGACTGTATATAGTGAGTGTCTTTAATCACGACATTAAGTAGTCGGTCTGGTTTCAAAGGGGCTTTGTACTTAGGGATCAAACCTTAACCCCAAAAACTGGATAACGGATGCGCCTGGGGGTACAGTTATACAGTAAATTTGTATAATTAAAATATACAGATATATACATAAAATATAGTGAAAAGAATACAAATAATAATAAGAATAAAATAAAATAGAATATAAAGCAGAGAAAAGATAAAAGAAGAGGGAAGTAGTAACAGAAAAAATTCCATAAATAATGCACACTTCTATCAAGAGCTTCTTTCAAAAGTAATGCACATCTACTTATCAAATTATAATATACAAATCATAATCGAATCATGAAATTCAAAGAGAATCATTAGGTCCGCTGCCATTACCAAACAAATCCTACCAAGCTACCAAAAATTGTTCTGAGATTTAATTCACTTCATGACAAATAAGAAGACATTGTCTTTCACTCAAAAAACATTGTTCCAAGTTCAGTTAGTAAATAAATACTAATACAAGACTGCTTCAGACACTAACAGACAATTTCTCGAGTTACGAGAACCCTTTCAACGGCTAATTATGTTTAGTATTTCAATTACAACTCTCTCAATAATCACAATCACGTACTACTACCACTACTACTACTACTACTGACTAATATAGACATCCAACAGCTTGTTTTGAAACCCAGCTGAGCAAAATAAGAGCTTTAAGACTATAAGTCGAGGACCGCAGATGTGGTTGAAACTCCCAAGCGGTCATTTCGACTATGCGATCAGGCTGTGAGCTTTGGAAAAACTTTTTAAACTTAAAACCCGACAGCTATAAAGTTATAATTCCTTCTCGTATAGTCTATAAATAAATCAACTAACCTACTGACTTATATAAACGTTCTAAAAATTGATCGAGAACAGCCTACCGACTGAATCATCATCAAACCGAGAATCATGTTATCAAACCGCAGCTTTTGGCTTTTGCTTCCAACCACAGACGCACTTCTTGCTGTTTTGGTTGTTCACTTTAACAGGCCGAGTTTTTCGATGTTAGTAGGTGACGGAAAGGGAGGAGGTGGGAGGGAGGGATAAGAAAAGGACCGTGAAGAGAAGAAGAAGAAAAAGAAAGAAGAGAAAAACACGTGTGTGTGCGTTTCATGTTATCTCAATGTAATCAATCAACTTAGGCTGGGATGTTGAAAAGCAAATATAATGATAAAGAAAAATTGTTATTAATATTATTTGAGTTCTTTTGTTAGTGTTAGCCTGAGCCATCCTTCCTTCTGAGAGTGTTAACTTGGTTGAGACGCCCCGCGACAAAAGCTTTACTCATAAACCATAGACGCTGACAAAGGAGAGATGTGGAGGAATGAGTTGTATAAACATAATTTATTAATGAAAGACCCGCCAGATCAATAGACCTACGAACAGTCCACACTATCTCGAATTTTTAAAAATTTTCAAATAATTAAATTAATTAATTTAATCAATTGGTAATTAATTAATTAATTTGGGTTTTAATAAAGTTCTTCGCCCTTGGGTATAACAGAGGAGGAATTGAATTGACGACTGTAACTTCTATAGCACTTTAGCCATTACACCACAGACCTTCCGGCGTGTAGGTATGAATTTAAATTATTGCTTATTCAGTTTTATGACAATTAAATTAGAGAAGAACATTTGGTTTTAGTATAAATTTATTTATTATCTGGAAATTGAGAAAAAAATTTGATGGGAATCGAAAAGGTGGGGAAAGAAACGGAGTCAAGAGGAAGAGGAAAGAAGTTGCGGGCAGGGCCGGTCAGTCATCCCATAATGAATGTCTGTATGCGTATGTGCATCCTTGAAGACTACGGTTTTAATTGAAATTAAACAATGAAAACGAAAATTTTATAAAGAAAAGAAGCCGCCGGGGATTTCAAGTGTTCAAAAAGTTACCCTCCCACTGTTTCACGTGGTCGACAATTTTCCCACCATTGATTAAAGCCGAGAGGAGACTACCTCTTGCTTTAGACAGTTTCTTCTCTCTCTCTCTCTCCCGAGAACAATGATGCCCGCGCTCCAAAGTTTTTGTCTAGTTTGGTGACCTGTGGCCTGAGGGGTTAACAGGTCTGACTCAACGTACCTTAGTTAAAAATTACTTGTATAAACTTAGATGACAAGAAATTCTTTATTAAAGTTTAAATGCAGTCCGCGGAGATAAGAGGATACCTGACTGCCTAGAAATGGCTTCCTTCTCCTTACCCCCGACTCCCCACTCTCTCCGTCTTTTTTACTTTTATTTGTCCTTATTTTAGGTTTATTGTTTAGTTATTCATTAACTTTACCCTAGTTAATTAACCGAAGAATAATTTTTTTTAAATTTATTATTAACTCTCTTGAGTCATGTTAACTTTGAGGAGAGTTTTTGTTTTGTTTTAACCAGAACGCGGCTGTTGTGGCTCTTTTAATGAGACAAATTAAAATCGGAAAGTCTAGTCAGGCTACCTCTTCCCAGGATGGTAGATAATCTTTTAAAATCAAAATAAAGCCCCCCGGATACGAGATGACACGAGGCGAGGATCTCACTCACAAGTGGATCGTTGGGCCACACAATATTAATAATAAATAAATCCAGAAGCTGGTTCCGTTCATCATGGAAGCGGTGTCCTTGAACGTTCTGGACATTCACACTGACGTCAAGTAGACGGGGCCCCACGAGAGCCACCCAAAAGAAAAATTCCGCCAGAAGAAATATTTTTCACGTTTTAATAAAAGGACCAACGAGGACGACGACGACGATGATAGAAAGGAGAACCATTTCGCTTCCTTTAATACCACCTGGTTATGTATTTATGTAAAATAGATGGTTGATTTAATTTTTGTTGCACTTCGTATGGGCACACCCAGACTACAAGCATGCGCGCTCGATAAATCACTTCTTTCTTCTTTTCTAGAAGGAGGTGGAGGAAGGTAGAGAGAGTTGGCTGGTAGGAGAGGTGGAAATTTATTTCCAAAGGTGTTCACGACTCGGGACTAAAAAAGACGTTTCCTCTTTCTGATAAATCTCTTCTTCCGTTCCCAGGTCGAAGGAGGAGGTGGTGGTGGTGGATGCGGGTGAACTGGTATTCGGAGACGTTGAGATCCTTCGCGACAGATTGAGAAATAGTTTTTGATTAACGCGTGACGTAAAAGTAAATCGACGCATTTACTGGAGCCTTATGCTAATAAAATTAATTGGAAATTTTATAGCTCATCAAATTGAGGATCAAAGATGAAATCGGCTGTGAGGTCACCATAAATTTTATCACTTGTCAGTTCACCTGAAGGGACGTGGGTGCTTTGTTTAAGATACCTACCATTATTGTTTGGCTCTGGCCTCCCTATCCTTCCATCCTATTCTTAGAATTTTATTTATTTATTTATTTTTCTTACATAGCTCACCATTTCCAAAGAGTACATACCCGGGTACACGTGAGAAAGGAACTGTACCTCGTTTCCGAATCTGACCAAGAAAAAGATCTCGTCAACCAATCGATTGTGAGTCGACATCTTAACAAACAAACGATATCCAAACAGCACCGAGCACGAATACATACACACTGAGCGTGCACTTTAAGTTATGCACATATGAATCGTTATTGTCATGTGTTGGAGCAAAAAAGAAATTAATTAACGAGGATGCCTGAAAACCTGAAGAAACTCGGGGCAAAAAAAGGAATTTCCCTCTTCCTCGAGATAAGAATGAAGAAACAAACCATTTGGCAGGAATCCTAATCAGTTTACATAAAAATTATTTACATAAGTTGCATTTTTATATCTATTAATTTACAGAAAATTTGGTCGTATGCTAAGATAAATAATTTTTTTATTATAATGTAAATTTAAAATTTTAATTCAAATGGAGTCGTGTCACCGTTTGCGAGTACTTCAAGTTACATAATACTTACAAGCATATATTGAAATGTAAGAAGAAAAGTCGTTTTGAAAGAGCCATCATCACATCACATCAACAGAGATTTACAAAATGAAATGAGAGCTCGGATGCGTGGAAAGTTTTTATACATAAACTTCGTTTTACGCGCACTTGAAGTTATGCTATCCCTATTTAATTAGGTGGTAGAGTTCAAGGAAGTAGGCTATCACCCTACAAAATGTGTCATCTTACGTTCAACTGTGAATTTAAAAACACCAAACAGAACTTGAATGAATTAACCCATTTTTGTATTTAAAAAAATTTTTTTCAACTCAACTTTTAACTCGTATAATAAAATATTATAGTATAAATCATGTGGTTATACTGAGTCTGTTCCAAAAGTTCCCGGAATGGTTTGTTTTGTAGGTTATTCGTTCAAAATCTCTTTGCCACAAGACTTTTCAAAGTACTTTTTCTGTTTCAATTGACCGTTGCTAATGTTTTACCCAATCACTGAATCCGTTCTGTTGGTATATAGTCAGGATGGACAACTTACAAAAAATGATGTAGGTAGGATTTGTTTAGAAGACTGGCATACATCAGAGCCAACAAAAATCGAAGGACTCTAGCACTGAGGTTGTATCCAATCCATCCAAGTGAACTGACCTGTGTTGGTGAGCACCGGGGTGTACTGGAATCACTCTGCTCCCTTTTCTGGTTTTCGAAACCGTTTTTAAATTTTCTAAAGTAAATTTAAATGTCTGGTAGAAATTGTAGAAAAGCTAGCGACTTTGTTCCATTAAAACTGGCTGTTTTGAGAAGCCTCTCAAATTTCTAAGATCTGGGTCATTCTCAAAGCTCATCTTATTCACTTCACTAACATATACACATCAACAAATTTATTATATATACTGATATACTCAAATAATCTTAGAGAACTCAGATAGAATCAAAGACTTTGGTTCAATACTACTAAGACGTCACTCACAACCTTTTTCTCTGCTTTATTCCAACAGCACGAAATGAGTGTTAGAGTTAAAGACAAAACCAGACACTAAGCTAACAAGTCACAACTCAAAACTCGAAGGAGAGTCAAAAAACAAAACAAGACAATTAAAGACGCGGTAATGGAAGGACTACAACAATCGACACAAAATTTGAAAGAGTTTAAATAGGATTCATTAACAACAAGACAGATAAATGGAGTTTCAACAGGTGGAAGAAATTTCGAAAAAGGACATAATCAAAGGAAAAAACTTTCAGAAGCCTGTTCAACCCCCTTCCACCCCTTTTGGAGAAATAAAATTTTAATTAACCCGTCCGTATTCAGCTGTAAATTTACCGAAAATTCTAGAAAAGAAATTCAAAGAAACTGGATTCGGTTTTTGGCAGTTAATATGTCCTCCTCTCGAAAGAGGAGAGAAACATAAAAAAGTTAAAAGTAAGCGTTACGAAGACTTTTTTTTATTAACACCTACAATTGTCAATAAAACCTCTGGCGCGTAATAAAATATTTGGACGTAAAATAAACTTTGATTATTGAAATCTGTTGATTTTACTTCTTAGAAATGTCATCCGTGGTTCTTTCTCTTCTCTTTCTTATTCTTCTTCTTCTCCTCTCATCTTTCGACGTAAGCGCACAGTCAAAGACGCATCTCAACTTCGACCCACATTTTAATAGGGAAAAGATGTCAACAACCTGACAAAGTTAACCCGAGGCAGAGTTTTGTTGTCGACATATTTGGCCATTTTCTTTTCTATTTCGTTTTAAAATTTTTTTTTCTTTCATTTGAGGATAAATCCTTCAAGTGCGAAACAATTTTTGTTTGGTACGCAGATCTTGTTTTATGCGAGTGTTCAACTGCCGGTTCTTGAGTCAAGAAGAGTTGATATCTTGTGTTATGTCACAAGAACAGTTTAACTCTAAAATCAAAAGGTGTTCAATCACCCAAATTTCGTGCATTATTTATGAAATAGGATCGTATTGGATGGAATTTACGTCACGAAATCCCCGACAAGTCCTATTGCAGTCGTGTATATTACAAAATGTGGATAGTCCTCAATCTACTACCTAAGAAGCCATCTTATACCATCAGAAACTTGCTCCAAAGGTTTTTAGATATCAGGAACCACCCCGAGGAAGGGACTATAAGTTGTTACTATGATATACGAGTTGGGAGATTGTCGGGGGAACACACCAATGTACAAGAGGAAATGACTGGATGTAAGTAAAGATGAGGAGTAGAGAGGGGAGGGAGAGGAAAGACAATAGTATTAGGTGCTTCTGCCTCGCCTCCTAGGTCAATTTCTAACAAGTGACCTAGGAGGCGAGGCAGAAGCACCTATGAGGGAAGTATTAGTAATAACAATATACAAAGACCTCGCCATCGAATTTAACAGAATGTGGGGTGTAAGGACGAAGATTCTATCTATCATCCCAAACAACTTAAGTGGTAGTCTAAAAGGACTGAGAGGATACAGTAAGGATTGGGCTGTCGCCTTCGCTTTCTTGGGATCCTGCAAAGGGCTCAATCAACTAACAATTCCACTAATCCCTGAGGAATCGGGATGACTCCTGGAATAGGTGTGTGAATTTCCGTAATAACCGGGAAGAAAATAATAATATAACCAACAGTATAAGAAAAGCAAAATAAGAACTTAGGAAAATAAGATTCTCAACAGAGAAAAATTATAAATAAACTTCTACAGGAAAGAAATGAGGTGATAGAAAACCAATCACATTTCAGAATATGACAATATGGCCTCCAATAGGTCGGTTGAGGACTAATCCCCTTACAGAACGTATTGTGTATGTTTGCTTTATATATGACACTATTGTTCTATACTTTTCCAAAAAATTTTTCTAAATCGTGAAAACGCTTTTTGTCCAACAATCCCTACTTTTATACAAAATCGACTAACTTTTGACTCTTTGTTAGTCCATTTCGAAATCAAATTTTTTTGTCAACTTTGAATGATTCTGTGAGTTTAAATTTCACTTGGAGGCAAAACGTTTTTAGAAGTTCCAAACTTCCTAAGTGCTCTCAACCGTCCTCTCTCTTCCCTTTCTACCATTGTTAGTTCTTCCAATCATTTCATTGTTGTTCCCGGGAAATTTTTTCAAGGTACAAAGGCCACTTTTCCACTACCACATATTGTGTGCGTCTCCTTCTTTAAAGAAGAAAGTTGACCTAACGCTAATGGGTGGTGAGTTAAAGAAACCTACACAAATCCGATCAAAAATTAAAGTTGATTGTAATGAAAATCTAAAATTTATACAGATTGTCAACAATAAAGAGTCCAAACCAGTTATTTAAATATGGAACGAACGTGTGTACATGTGTAATTTGAAATCCGTCGACAAATGAATAAGTTTTATTCCTTTCGGGAAATACGGTGTTGTTACATTTGTAACGTTACCATTTAGGCGGAACAATTTTGGGTTCTTCCTTTCAATCCATTGTTAACAACCTAGACTCTTTAAAACTAATGATTCGATAATTTTTAGTCTGTTTAATTAAACTGTATGTGACATGAGTTATTCTTGTTTTTAAATAAATCTTCCGTTTTCGAAAGTTACAAATGGCTTACATTTAGTTCGGTTAATCTTTCTTTAGGAAACGGAAACGGAAGGTTTTGAGAGTTGTACAAGACTATAAGATGAGGATTTCTATCTAACACCTTGGTACTCAGGCTATTTCCTTCCGAGGCCAAATTTCCATTGGGACTGGGTCATACGACTTACCAAAAAGATTTTACAAGTCCGGCTTTCGACGTATACAGTCCACCGTCACGGTATCATGTATGTACATCTCTTTCTGTATATTGCCTCATGAAGATATGTTGAGGCAAACAATGTTAGTAGTTTCTGAGCAATGACCCGCACATTTTCGTACTGGTCAGGCACTATAGTTCAGACTCAACAATGAGCAATCGACCTTTCACAAATTTTCAGTCAGTCGGTGTCCACTGTGCCACTCAGTAGAGCTTGGGGGCTGCAAGTGGTCCGTGAGCAGAAGTTGAGTACCAAGGACCTAACACAACTGTTTCTCAGTCAAATCTCTGTTTGACCCATCTCAAGTTCCCGAGTACTGTGCAATGAGCATTTACTAAATTGAACCTGAAACAAACCTAATTCAAACAGAGAGGACACCTCATCACAGGGTATTCATTCAATAGGCCCCATGAGAGGATTTGAAGTTTGTAACACTTTCGATAACTGTTTCGACAGAACCAAACTCTTCTCGAATCCTCTGGGAACATGTTTAACAGCCTAAAAAGCCTCAAAGTGAATAGCATGAAAGTGTCATAGTGAAGTTAACAGTCGCCTGACCCCACATTCGGGAACAACTGACTGTTAGTCTTAATATGTTTCATCAAACAAACAGACCTGTGTCTAGCCCCTGCGATCAGTACAGAACATAGTTGGGAATCTAATCAGAAGTAGAAAATTAAACACTGTACAGTAGTTAGAATTATTCTAATAAAAACAATTAAAACTTTGTAAATAATTAATTTCTTGAGATTCTCAGTCGACCTAACCACTACAACTAAAACAGTATCTCCAGCATAACAACCAACCATCCCTCAAATAACGACCACCAGTTTTCCATCTTCCCCCCAAAACCAAACTCTCATTCAAAAGATAATCCACAAAAGGAAACCTTTAAACGGTCAGCAACCATAGAAATAACTCTCAGCGGTCATATATCCAGTTCCAAAGAGACGTACAGTTGATGTTTCAACAACCTCCAAACCCTAGTTTGATTAACATTACCACGGATAACAAAGAGTTATTCATCAACAGAAATGA
Source organism: Columbicola columbae (assembly GCA_016920875.1). Classification (NCBI taxonomy): domain Eukaryota; kingdom Metazoa; phylum Arthropoda; class Insecta; order Psocodea; family Philopteridae; genus Columbicola; species Columbicola columbae. The sequence continues at coordinate 9,080,677 of JADMLL010000008.1, forward strand.
ACACAATAAAAAATGGCTTTTATAATGATGAAACAATCGACACGAAATCGAAATGGAATACCTGGTCGTCCTTTTTCATTTTAAAAATAAAAAAAAAAGGAAACAAACGAATTTATAAATATGTAATCACCACGAAAAGGGCTTTACAATAAAATAATGAGGAACAATAGCACCTACGATCGACTCCTATAAAGTCATAAAAAGCTGATGGTGATTAACGTTCAACAGAACGCCGCCACGTTGTCTCATCTACCCACATGTGTCCACCATCATCTTGTGTTTTTCGCCATACGTTATGCATTTATTAGATAACCATTAACACTCCTAATTTTATTTTATTTTATTTTTCTTTTATAAATATATAAATATCTCGTTTTGAATTGGTTTTCGAAACGCCTACAGTCAAGCTTTCGAGCTTCTTTTCGATTTTTTTTGGAGGTGATATTTTGATCAATGATGTTGATGAAGAAGTTTATATAATATTATTCATGGAGTTGTGTGATGGCTTCTGTTTTTGTGAGACATTTTGTTAGAACGTTAAGAAATATTTCATTTCATAAATACTGCACACTTTTAGGTGGAACTCAATTCATAAAGATGGCGCACTACGAGAGAATTCATTTCGTAAATCAGAATTGACACGTCAGAGTGCTGTGGAAATTTTTTCACTCGACATTTTTAGCTGACAAGTAGTATCTGCGATACTGTTTAATGGATATATTATAACAGAAACAGTAAAAATTATAGAAAGAGTATCTGTATTAACCTTTATTGTTGACAACAGCTAAACTCAATACAAATTTGTTTGAGGATACCACGACCGATCTTTCACGCTCACAAAATCGCGGGCTGTCTTCTACGACAGACGACGACTCACAACCAGTTACGTATAGACTCCGACTTGTTTGGGTCGGTCCGACAACTCACTCTAAGCTATTCAACGACTTAAACGTAACTAACTGCACTACAAAAACAAAAAGGTTGCAGTCTCAACAAAACGAAGACGTGCGGTCGTCTTTTGTTTTACTGTCGCATACCACAACCAGTGAGAAGAATTCAAGCAGATACTAGTAATTCGCGACAGAGAGAGAGAGAAAGAAAGTAGAATAAGACGAAGAAGTCAGATGAGAAAACCATAGCATTCAAAAAAATAATTTACATATATAAACATAACCTCAAATCCAAAAATGAATCAAACCTTCAAAACATGGGTGTCAAACTCAACAGCTTACTTGGCCCAAAGAAACAATGTGTAACTTTAGACCCCAAAAATCATAGAAACAAATATTTTTATTTTGAATAGTAGACAGAACTGTGCATTATTTATGAAATGTATTCTGGACAAAAATGTGCAAAAATGATCCGTATACTTTATAAATAATATATATTATAATTTTATGTGTTGGGGTCGTTTCTAATTCACATTTATTTTTATATTTGCCTTCCGTCATATATTAATATACTGACTGGGCTGAAAATATTTCCATCTCGGACACCCCCTCAGTTAAAAGAATAATATCAGGTATAGTATAACCTATAGCCCAGCAAAGCCTATATTAGAGTAACCTAAGTATATAAACACAACATTGATTCTAAAACTATACACCAAACAAAGCTTAAAAAATCAAACCCAGTTTAAATAATAATATCAGATATAGTATAAACTACAGTCTATGTCTGTTAAAAGTATAACCTATATTTGGGATGGACAGATTTTCATGGCAGTTTTGTTGTTTTGTAATCGCATCATGGAAGATAGGAGGTATAGGATAGGGTATATGCATCACCTGGGGGTCATTCAAGGATCATAGTATCGACCGAAGCTGAAAGAATGGCTGTGGGACTTTCTACCCATACCTGTAGTCTACACCAGGTGTATCAGGTTAATCAACCAAGGCTTTAAAACCTTAAAAATTTAATCCAGTTGCTAGTATAATATCAGGTATACTATCCAATCTCGCGGGAAGTTTGTGGTGTGGTGGTTAAGTGCCAGACTAAGAATTTATACTCGCAATTTCAAATCCTCCTCTGTTATACCCAATAGGGTGATAACAGAGATGATAGGGAGGTTAAACTCGACTATAACAACTAACTCTAACTACAACCAACAACACAAAAATTTTAACACCAACCTCAATACACAAACATAACCTCAATTCCACAAACCGACTCCCAGTTGACAGAATCTGACACACTCACACAGAAGAAGCCAAATCCAAGGTTCCGAAATCGAATTTTAATAAATAAATTAAAATAAATAGAATGAACGTCGAAAGACAATACCATGACTATACTTGGAGGAGAAATCAAAAAGGAAAGTTTTAAAGGAAACGAAAAAACAAACGGAAACGCCTTAAAAAGAAAATACCTTAATGAGTTTCTTAGCGGGTTTTCAATTATTTAATGGCCCGTGACGTTTGTAAAAATAAAAACAAAAAAAAGAATTAATTCGTGAAAAAATAAATTAATTAATTTTTCGAGGGCCAAAACAAAAAAATAAGAAAGTAAAAAATTTGGAGAGGATGACTGTTGATACATTGATTTCGAAAATAATTGTTGCCGGATTGTCGGAGACGGGGGACTTCACACTTTAAGGACAAATAAAAAGTTTCAGAGAAATTTATTTAAATTTTTTGGGAAATTTAATTTATTTATTTAAAATTGTTATTTTTCGTATTAATTATTTAAGTGCAAAGTGAAAAGGAATTTTTAGGTAAACGGAAACTGAAAAACAGGTTTCGCAAAAAATTAATTTTCGCCACACGAGAAGCGTCTCATAAATGTGAAAACGGCACCGTTACGTCGGCTAGCGCCAGGTCGGAACTTTTGAAATGACGCCGTTCGTCTTTGTCTTCATATCCGTCCTTGGACTTTAGACACCCGATTTCCAAATTCTGACAATAGCATCTCGGGACAAGAATAATTTAATTTCCTTTCATCTCGTTTTCCCATTTTTGAAAAATTCCCACCGCCCCGGCTATCCATCCCGGTTGTAGTGTTTTTGTTTGTTTGGCACATCTCTCAGTCGACGACGTCCGTTTGCTTTTCCAGGAACGCTGGCGTTGGCGGACATTTTTATCCTCTGCGCTCACTTTTGTTTTTCCCCAAGTGATTAGATCATAGTACGAAGACCGACGATGACCCATGACGTCAATTAAATAAACCCAAATATATCCCGACACTGTTTTTCTAAACGCTAATTTCTATGAGAGCTTTTTTTTACGCGGTTAAGCCCAATAATCTAACGATCGCGTAAAAAAAATCCCCAACTTTCCACCCTGAGTTTGCTTTCATATACCAACCGCACAAAACAAGACTTGATTATAGTTAAATAAGAAAACAGGATCGAATGTAATCGTGCAAGACTTATGAAACGAATTGATGTCTGTGCAATAATAAAAGAATGAGTTTCACGTGAAATAAATCAAAAAGTGTGCAATATTTATGAAAAACACGATCTCATTCACATTCTGACTTGTATAACCGCGTAAAAAGGAGGTCTTTTAAATGAAAACTTTCTACAAATCGCGGTTGTGATTAGTATTAGCTGAAATTATGTCAGCAGTGTCCTGAAAAACCTGAATCAGCTAAATTACGATTATGGAAAAGGAAGTCCAAAATTCCATTTGAACAACCCAAAAAATGATCCAAAAATGGAAAAGCCGGAAATCAAAATAGGTGTATAACAGTTACTATCAAAACGTTAATTAACCGTCAAGGTCAAGGTCATTTCACTTAATTAAAACGAAAAAGTGAAAAGAGATGATGTTAAGGATCCTCTTTCCATTTTTATTAGACAATATTTCTACGTAATTACAATCGATAGATTTTCAAATAACGATAATAAATTTAGTTTTAAAGTTAATTAAGACGAATATAAAAGTATATATATACACACAAAAAAATTCCGGTGAGCATGTTTATGAATGGCAAGCAAGATAAGAAGAAGATAAAAGTGAGGACCAATCATCTCGCAAAACAGCTGTGTCTGTACCAATACTAACATTTATAGCGATCATCCCTCATTCTACTTACTAATTAATTATTTATTAGTAGATTATTATAATTAATTAATTAAACATAGTTTGAGAATATTCATGTCAACAACTTAAGACTAAACTACCTCCCGTTATCCATCCATGAAGAGGACATAGTTTTGATTCTAAAACAGTTCAATGGGATTCCATTCGAAAAGTAAATGCGAATCTACCCCACTGGGTCTGTATTTGTTCAAAAATCCTGAAAGACCTCATTTAACACTGATTCGTATAACGCGTAAGTTGAAGTATTCAATTATAAACTATACGTTTACCTTTGAAGTGAGATATTGCCTAAAACCATCACAGAGATGGAAGGAAACTATTTGGGCACGGATTTCATGATCGGTGTGCATTATTTATGAAATGAATTCACCTTGATAGCATGTAATTTTTGTAAAAAGGACTTGAACATGAAATTGTGCATTATTTTTGAATGAAATCATCTTCAGAGTGTCATCAATATCACATAAAAGTAAGTGATTATGATACTGTGCAATACTTATGAAATGAATTATTGGATTTGATGATGGGTCGCGTGGATATAGGGTGCCTTATTGACGTAATTATTTTTCTCTCGTGTGTGCAATATTTATGAAATGAGTTTCTGCGAAAATTGTACAAATTTTATGAAATGAGTCAATGAGAAAAGTGTGCAATATTTATGAAATTAATTCCCCCGAAAGTCTATTATTTGTAAACTGAACTAACTTTACCTTGAAAGTGTGCATTACTTTTGAAATTAATTCACCTTCAGAGTGTTATTAATATTAGGCCTACATAACAGTGTGCAATATTTATGAAATGAGTTTCTAATACAAGTGTGCATTATTTATGAAATGAATTATTAGAATTGATGATGTATCGCGTGGAAATAGGGTGCCTTATTGACGAAATTATTTCCCCTCGTGTGTGCAAAATTTATGAAATTAGTTCCTGGAAAGAGTGTGCAATATTTATGTAGTGAAATCTAAAGAGTGTGCAATACTTATGAAATACGTTTCTGATAAAAGTGTGCAATATTTATGAAATTAATTCCCCTCGAGAGCCTGTTTTATTTTGTAAACTGAACTAATTTTACCTTGAAAGTGTGCATTACTTTTGAAATTAATTCACCTTCAAAGTGTTATTAAATTTAAATTAAAGTGTGCAGTATTTATGAAATAAGTTTGAGAAATTTACGAACTGAACTTTAAACTCAAAATCCTTCACTCAAATACTGTTTTAAAGCACAAAGACAAAACGCGTAAAACAAGACCTGATTGTATCACACTCTAGTAGTTGATTAGCAATCTTTCAAATTTCATTCATAAGTGATAATCCGTAATTAATATAACATAAAAACTAATTATAATATTTGTTATCTATTCCGTCTCCTAATTAAGAGTTTTCCGTGTCAACACGACCTCGTTGAACGCTGAAACATAGTCTAAATGAAGACGAAGTGAGAGGGAGCGAAAATCAACAGAAGTCATGTTTCAAAAGAAACCTGGGAAGATGTGTTTCAGGGAACAAACGAACCTCTACCTGACACGAACGAAGAAGAAGAACAGGAAATAACAACAAGAATGAAACCAAAAAGGATGCCGTTCATACCTTTCTTTCTTTTTTTTGGAAAAGGTACAGCTGTAAAAAGAAGACAAGGAACCGTCAAAGTAAATTATATTTAGATGTCAACTCACAAATCGTCTTTATTTTACCTGGTAAAACCTTAACAACTACAAAAATGGCTTACTTCACTTTAAATGAGTGAACCTGATGCCTGTTTTGAAAGAGGATTTAACGATTTCCCACAACTGGAACGTTTGTGGATCCTTTCGAAATTTCCTGAATGGAGTCTCGCAGAATTCACTATATCAACAACTTTTCGTCTTCTTCTTCTTCGTCTTCACCCCACCACCACCACCACCACCACCGCCACCGCCTACGCTATCATCATCATCATCTTCATCATTGAAACATGGTCAGTCGCCGTTTTGTCGAGACAATTTAGAACAAAAATCTCAAGTCTTGAAACCATGACTCACTGTTTTTCTTTTTATCTGGAGAAAGAGTTTTTCGGGGGCGGGGGATGAGGAATATTTGAATGAAACGGAAAAGCTGACTGCCCTTGGATCCTGCCAAATGATTTGTGTTTTCTTCCTGACATTTTTATGGCTTCTTTTTGCCCATCACGGACTAACGGTCGCTTTGGCGTCTGGACAAAATAAAATTTCTCCGACGGGGACACCCACTCACGACTAAATTCGCCCACCCACTCAAAAACTAGATTTACGGATTTTGATTATCTCAATCCATTTTAACTGGAGCATTTTTAAAACAATTTTTCTCCTTTTTCTTTACTGGATAACAAAACAAACATGACGTCAGCGAACCGATATAAAACTGAGTCAAACTGACTCCGCGAATCTGGGTTAGGTAAATAATAAAAATTCGCATCAACTCCAAAACATCGTTCGGCTTCTACGGATGACACATGTGAGAAACCATAAATCTTTGCGTACAAGACTAAATACGTTAATAAATGTGCATTATTTATGAAATGAGATTTGGATGAAGCTATACATAGTTTATCAAACACATTCTTCTCGGAGGAGTCCTGAAAATCCTGATACGCGTAACTTGAAATATTCAATTATCAAACTATCCGTCACGTCTGCAGTGAGATATTGCCTAGAACCTAGATGGGAGAAGGTATTTGGACACGGATTTCGTGATTGATGTGCATTATTTATGAAATGAATTCCTTTCGAGAGCCTGTATTATTTGTGAAATGAATTTTACCTTAAAATTGTGCATTACTTTTGAAACATCATCATCTACAGAGTGTTATCAATGTTATATGCAAGTAAATAATCATAATACTGTGCAATATTTATGAAAGAAATTATTGGAATTGATGATGGAGATAGGGAATCTTATGGGTGATATTAATTCTTCTTGCGTGTGCAATATTTGTGGAATAAGTTTCTGTTAAAAGTGTGCAAAATTTTAGCAATGAATTTGCGATAAAAATGTGCAGTATTTATGAAATAAAATCCCACTCGACAACCTTTTTTTCTTGTAAACTGAACTAACTTTACCTTGAAAGTGTGCATTACTTTTGAAATTAATCCACCTTCAGAGTGTTATTAATATTAGGCCTACATAAAAGTGTGCATTATTTATGAAATTAATTATTAGAATTGATGATGTATCGCGTGGAAATAGGGTGCCTTATTGACGAAATTATTTCCCCCCTTGTGTGTGCAATATTTATGAAATGAGTTAATGAGAAAGTGTGCACTATTTATGAAGTGAAACCTTGGTAAGAGTGTGCAATACTTATGAAAATAATTCCCCTCAAGACTCTGTTTTATTTTGTAAGCTGAACTAACTTTGCCTTGAAAGTGTGCATTACTTTTGAAATTACCTCCTCACCTTCAGAGTGTTATTAATATTAAATTAAAGTGTGCAGTATTTATGAAATGAGTTACTGAGAAAAGTTTGCGGTATTTACGACCTGAACTTTAAACTCAAAATCCTTCACTCAAATACTGTTTAAACGCACAAAGACAAAACGCGTAAAACAAGACCTGATTGTATCACACTCGCTACAAGTTGATTACCTACGAAATGGGATTTTGACGAAACTATACTTGATTTGAAAATGAATTCTCCTCGGAGTATACTAAGTTTGTATTATTTATGAAATAAAAATTCTCTAGAAAGGTGTGAATTATCTATATCTATTGTCCAATAGTACTGAATGAAATTCAAGGTCCTCAGAAAACGCGTAAAGCGAGGCTTGACTCTAATCCATTAATTAGACAGGTGACGTTAGGACATTGACAAGAAACACATACCGTAAATTAATTTTGAAGCAATGTATATAAATATAAAATCCTTCAGAGTATTAAATAATTTATGCTGTACTTATACTTCTATACTATTTATAAAAATATACACCAATAATGAAAGATTTGTACTTGAAATTGTGTGTTACTAAGTGAAACGGGTTCTTAATAATTGTTTATTTTAATATAAGAATTAAGTATATATTTTGATATATAAAATCAAATTTATTGGGGTTGGTTATTGTGTTAATATTATACATTATCTAGTTGCAGATTGACTGATTTGATAAGATTATACCCAGTTAAAGTGGCAGATTTGTTGGTAGGTTCTCATAGCACCTGAGGGAATTTAAATTTCTTTAATTGAAGGAAGAGGGAAGCCATTACAAATTACAATTAGCAAATCACAAACTGTATATCACGATCACAGCTAATATACAGATAACCTCACACATACAGGTTTAAACACAAACCCAACACTAGGAGGCTTCACTCTAATTACCAGGCCACTCACCAGAAAGTGGTAGACAGTCAGCATTTTGTCTCTCCTCAGGTTCCTGAGCGAATTGGCCTAAGTCTCAAATCTCCTGTCGGTTTGAAGAGTCTAATTAACAGTTCGAACCACTTCCCACATCCTGCTATACACCAAAGGTGAGGAACAGGACCAAAACTCAACATTACAACCTAATCAATGTGCGGAATAGCCGATTTGAGGACTTTTGGGTTGAGACAGCAAAACAACCACGATTCTGTCGGTAGTACTTCGTTTAATGCGCACCTGTATTTTGGGTATTTCTCACTTGAATGAGTACCTGTATTGCCTCACGAATAAGGTGACTTAATAAGGTTCAAAAAATTGCCTTCTGTCACTAATTTTTCCTTCCCAATTGTTGCCACTTTTTTTTGTGATTTAACGATGAATAAAAACACCGACATACCGTTTTGTCACAATCGGGTACCTGAAATTTATTTACCTTCGACGACAATCGATAACAACAAAAAAAAAGGAAGGAAGCGTGGAAAGTGAGACGGGGGCGGTGCGGGGGGTAGAAGAGCCTTCGCAAAAAGGAAAAATAAAAATTTTTTTGAGTCTTTCATTGAAAGAAACACTTTCTCGGAAATGGCTGTAATGACACATTGTAAAATAATTTAATCGGAATTCTTTAAAGGTGTGAAAAATAATTTGTAGGCGGATTTCAAAATGAAAGAGTACCTGAAAACCTCCCCAAAACAAAATTTGTGATTGTTCCCCTTTTCTCAGTTACCAACCTGAGTTGTGGTAAACTGTTTCCTCTATGATTCCTCATCGAATACACAGACATAGTCCGAATCCGTGAGTTGGAACAAATTTCGCAAGATTCCGATACTATCGTGAAAAGTTGTTTTTCAAAAATAATGCACACTTGTGTATATATCTCATTTCATAAATATTGCACAGCATATTTACTTTCGTGTAGTATTGATAACACTCTGAAGATGAATTAATTTCAAAAGTAATGCACACTTTCAATGTAAAAGTCATTTTACAAATAAGACACGCTCTCGAGGGGAATTCATTTCATAAATAATGCACACTTATATCAGAAACTCATTTTAAATATAGGCCTATTGGTTGAGTAACTCATTTCATATATATTGCACACACGAGGGGAAATAATTTCGTCAATAAGGCACCCTATTTCCACGCGATCCATCATTAATTCTAAAAATTCATTTCATAAATAATGCACACTTGTATTAGAAATTCATTTCATAAATATTGCACACTGTTATGTAGGCCTAGTATTATTAATAACACTCTGAAGGTGAATTAATTTCAAAAGTAATGCACACTTTCAAGGTAAAGTTAGTTCAGTTTACAAATAAAAGAGACTTTTGAGGGGAATTAATTTCATAAATATTGCACACTTTTCGCGGAAACTCATTTCATAAATATTGCACACACGAGAGGAAATTATTTTGTCAATAAGGCACCCCATTTTCACGCGATACATCATTAAGTCCAATAATTCATTTCATAAGTATTGCACAGTATCATAATCACTTACTTTTATGTGATATTGATGACACTCTGAAGATGATTTCATTTCAAAAATAATGCACACTTTTCAGTTCAAGTTCATTTTACAAATAAAACAGGCTCTCGAGAGGAATTTATTTCATAAATAATGCACACCGATCATGAAATCCGTGTCCAAATACCTTCTCCCATCTAGCTTCTAGGCAATATCTCACTTCCAAGGTAATGACTAGTTTGATAATTGAATACTTCAACTTACGCGTAATACGAATCAGTGTTAAATGAGGTCTTTCAGGATTTTTGAACAAATACAGACCGAGTGGGACAGAATCTTTCGAATGGAATCCCATTGAACTGTTTTAGAATCAAAACTATGTCCTCTTTATGGGATGGATAACGGGGGTAGTTTGGTCTTAAGTTGTTGACATGAATATTCTCAAACTATGTTTAATTAATTAATTATAATAATCTACTAATAAATAAATAATTAATAAGGTTAAATTGAGCGGTGATTAATATTACTTTTAGTGCAGCTCTACAGCCATAATTCAAGGATTTCGACATTCGAAAAACAGCAAACATAAAACAACACAACAACATAACAAATCAAAGAAGGAAACCTCAGGTTCGTTCGATTTCTTTATCAAAGCAACACCAGGCTAACGACAAGGTTTCGCCAGAGATTGTCAACAAAAAACTCTTTTTATTATCCTTGTTTTGGCAGAATCGGCGCCTTGCGTCAAGTGCTTGCAGGGCAATTAGCCTAATCTTAATTAATTATTATGTTTCGTCTGAGTGAACCGCTTGTGGATTGACTGCGCCTTCGAATGCTCTTTGAACGCCTGCCCACGCACGCACCACACCACAACACGACCGCCTATTTATGTTTGCAGGTATTATGTGTTATGCTAACGCAATTACGCTCGTGTTTGATTGTATTATTTGACCGAAATCAGGATGGATGAGTACCTGAAGCAGTGTTGCCACATAGTCTTGTAGTAAAGTCGATTTAATTATTCATAATTAAAACGAACAAAAGGTGATTAGGCGAAGACAATGATTCCGATGGGAAATTAGTAGGTTAATAACTTATTAAAATCAGAACGATATTAATTAATAATGATTTTAATTACCTGGTAATGAAGTCACACATGTGTTGCTATGACGGAGTCATTGAATACTCTTGGTGGCTGTCTGTCCTCCAACCACCGGCATTACCATAAAATCCTTTTGACAATATTCGAACGTTCGCTCGACCGAATCACCGACATTTTGTTTAATTAAGGGAGATTAATGATAATTTAAAACAAAAAAAAATGGCGAATCAGTTCTCGAATCTCGTCACCCAAACACACACGAGGAGAATTTAATTGAATATGCGAACGGAGGATAGCGAGGGCGGCGAACGGTCGGTCAAACCGAAATAGCAAACTTCCCCAAATGAAAGCCGGCGTTCGACTGATAAAAGGCAGCGGCAGCAAACCTCTCCTTTCCACTCTCTACCACCACCACCACCGACCCTCTTCCTCCTCTTCGTCCTAGTCCGAACGTTCGCTCATCAAAGGGATTGACTCGGTGCGGCGTCGGTCGATACCCACACTGCTCTTATAAAGTTAATAATTTAAATGCTAACGGTCAAACTTTTTAACCTGGAAACTTTTCTTCTCGACTTTAATGCAATTTCCCCGACCGACATCTTTGTCGATTTCGAAAACGAAAGTCCGTCTTTCCCATCTTGACAAAGCTTTTCTACGAGTAACAGCTTTTAGTCCGAAATTCAATTCATCTCACCTAACCTGAATTCGCTCATAAAAACTTTTTACTTCCCTTTCTGTCCATGACACCGCCTTCTATTCTTCTATTCTACTTCCCGATACTATTTATCAAATACTATATATTCATATCTTATTTATTGAACTATAATTAATTAATTAATAATTTTATCAAACCATTCTCTTTCCCGTTTCTTCCCACCTTTCATTTTCATTTCCATCTTGATCTCATTGTCGTCGTTTTTTCCTGCTAGCGAATAAAGAATACGTTTCATAAATAATGCACACTTAAGTCATCACGCTTCTCTACATCTTTGTAAGCAATTTTTCATTCAAAAATCAGTCTCCTCTAATTTTTTTCTGCTAGAAAACCTTTTCAATTTCCGGTTTGATTTGTCTGAGTCCATACGTGAACCTAAAACTCATCATTAAAGCTGTTTAAATAAAAAAAAGTGTGCATTATTTATGAAATGAGATCTTGTCGCGTGATTTTCAACTCTTTCACGTTTTTATCATTGAACCAGCCTTTTTATACTAAAAACGTGTGCATTACTTATGAAACGAGTTCCTTGCGAGTGTGCATTATTTATGAAATGAGTGCCTCGTGAGTGTGCATTACTTTTGAAACGAGTGCCTTGCGAGTGTGCATTATTTATGAAATGAGTGCCTCGTGAGTGTGCATTACTTTTGAAACAAAAGCCTTGCGTGTGTGCACTATTTATGAAACGAGTGCCTCGGGAGTGTGCATTACTTTTGAAACGAGTTCCTTGCGAGTGTGCATTATTTATGAAATAAATCCTTTACGAAATCATGTATCACTTACCAAAGTAGATGATGATGATCCGCAATTTCCAGTGTCCTCGGCGTTTTTTTGACCTCATTGAACTCTTCTCCTCAACTTTTGTTGTTCAGGAAGTACTTGAATATCGAGTGTAGACATTTTCCTTAAGTCCACTCGAAGGAGAAATCTGTAAGAAACAATTATTCTAGTTATTTGAAGGTAAGACTTATACTCATACAATTATTGATTGTGACCTGTTCTCTGTTGTTCCTTTGTTATATCCAGAACCACTGTTCCGAAACCACTAAACCCACTATAGTATACAGAGCCTCGAGTACGACTTAAACGTACCGTGTTGTTGAGAGACTCATCATACAGTCATTCTGTGAGTATTACAGTTCTACGACACAAACGCAACTTTCTTCTATTTCACATGAAGACATTGTTTATATGATTTATGACAATTTATGTAAAATAGTGAAAGAGGATGCAAACATAATTATTACGGCCTAAAAGTCTATTAGTCTATTAAAGACATAATCAAACCCATCGACGAAATTGATAATCGAACATGATGGCCAGTCTTTGGAGAAAGCGGCGACTTTCATCATCTGTTTGTTTAAATTCTTTTATATCGAGCCGCCATTTCAAAGTAAATCTTAGCTTTACATAATAGCTAATAAAGTGATATCAGTTATGCAAAAGATTATTCATCAGGTTTCGAAGATACGCGCAAAATAAAAGTCAAAGAATTGCCGAACAAAATTATGCGCGTGAGAGCAAAGACTATTTAAGAGAGACAGCAACAACAGGAGGAGGACATCTTACTCTCCTCCACAATCAAAGCCATCCCTTGTCCTTGTTCTTCTCACCACATTACTAATCAGTAAAAATAAATAAATAAACTAATCAAATTAATATACAGTATATACAGGTATATACAGAATGATAAATTGATTTAACTTTCGTGTTTGATGTCCAATTTTTGCCTGTATTCCTCTTCCATTTACCCAAATGAGAGGGCATATACTTACAGAAAGAGTATATACATACATTAATACTTTCACTCTTAAGCTGACGCCTCTACAGAGAAAATATAACAGATCCGACAATGTACAATATAATTTGATATTATTAGTAAAAAAATAAAAATTTATTCATTAATACTAATAATTTTAATATACTGTAATAATTTAGAATTAGAGCAGTCATTTTTCAAATAATGATAAGGATTTATTTATTAAGTTCTTTGTATAATTTATACTATTATACTCTCTATTTTAAAAAAAATTTTTTCTTTATTAGCAGATGAAATGAAATTTGGGTCTGTAAGTTTGTCTCCATTTAGAGTCCTTCCTCAAGGTATGTACACTCCTGTTTAAGTTTTCTTCCTCGTTGTCCTCAAATATATTTCATAACTAACGCACACGTTTGTTTAAATAAAAATTCATTTCATAAGTAATGCACACTTATCGGAAATTAATTCTAGAAATATTGCAGGCTCACCAGAAACTCTTTTCACGGGTAATGCAGTTGCAGAAGTAATACAGATTGATGACTAATTCATTTCATAAATAATGCACAGTTTTAGGAGTGATTTGGGAGGTCTGTGGTGTAGTGGTTAAAGAGCCCGGCTATAGAAGTTATGGTCGTGAGTTCGAAACCTTCTCCAGTATCTTCTGGAACCTTTTTTTCTTATATCCAGAGGAACTGTTATGTGTATCCGTCCTTCCTTTGGGAGGAGGACCTGGATTTGGTCTAATTTCCCACATAATTGTGGAAGAAAGCGGTAAAAAGGAAATCTTTGGGTCAATAGGAATAATTTATGTCACAGCAGCCTAGGGTTTGTAGTGTGAGCACATCACATGTTCACTGTAGGGATGGATATTGATAGACGAGCTTATTTTGCTACGGCCACAATCATTACTGCAGTTCCTACCGGAATTAAAATTTTTAGACGGCTTTCTACTCTTTTTGAAGTTGAAGAATCCCTAAACTCTGGGGAGTGGGTTTTGGCTAACTCTTCCGTTTTTAGTCATTACTAACCAGAATATGTCGGACTCACACCTACTAAACCCCTAAGTGGACATCCTTCCCATCCTTCTCCGGTATCCTGTTATACTCAAGAGTGAAAGTCGGGATTAAAACTGTAATAAAGAAATAAAATTTTGGGAGTAAATTCATTTCATAGCCCTTATACAATTATTTATTTTGTTAGTTTCATAAATAATGCACAGTTTTACAGAATACCAGGTTTGTAATACTCGGAGATTTTTTTTTCATAAATAACGCACGCTAGATGATTTATTTCTAATGTAATATATACTTTGAGGATGGAAGCATTTATTATTACTTATTAGCACTCTTATTCATAGTTTGTTTCATAAATATTGCACATTTATTTAAGTTTAATAGTGAAACTTCAAGAGGACAGAGAACTTTACTGAACTATCTCAACAAAATATGTTGTTCGTATGTAGCACCAAATCCTGGTGCATTTGAGTAAATTTGAGTAAAACAAAGCCTAAACTAATACAGAAAACGAAACCTGACTGTACTAATTACTATATTTAGCCGACGGTCTACAAATCCGTGATTTAAACCAGAACACAGACTACAGCGATACCTATACTTAGGTATGTCTGCCGAGGGGTAAAAAGGAAAATGAACGGAAGCAGAGGAAAAGCATTTTCTCCTTTTGATACATCACAGCACTCCATCCTAATCCTCCACAGCTAATAGTCACGGTGACTAAGACCAACAGAGGTTTCCACCAGAACAGTTACTTACGACATTTAGCCCAAATGAATCAGTTTAGTAAACCAAAATCCATTTTAGTGTGAACACAAAAGGACCGTAGCGAGGATTGTGGAATTATTAATTAAAATTCCAATCTATTTATTAAGATAATTAATCAAAATTAATAAATCCATGTATGTATGCTCCTGTATTTGGAAACACAAATCAGAAAGTGATTTTGAACGGAACTGTTAGCCAGACTACCCACAAATCCATAACCCATAAGCTACGAAAGTGGTTCAAGCCTGTCCTCATAATCATAATTGGTCTTATTAACATAATACGAAATTCATCACCTCGGATGCAATAATTGTTTCTCCCGACATTACTGCCATGTCATGCGACACTTCAAAACCATAGTTAGCCGTGCACAACACAAATTGTTTTAGGCCTTAACACGGATACACAAATAATTTGAATAAACACGAGAGAGAGAGACTGGAAAACAAAAGTCGCCATTTTTACTTTCCTCTTACCTAATTGCACCATTTCAAAGACAAGTGGAGGAAAATTGAAAATTAGGAATTCATTATCACTGCTAAGGTCATGACGTTCTCACAAAGTCCATAACTTTCACCCAATAAATAAATAAATAAATAATTTACATAAACTACCCGATTTAATCGGGTTTAGGGGACCCGAGAGACTTTGGAAGGATTTGGTTTGTGTGTTATAGCTTCTCGTAAATTTTGCTGTAGTTTTGGCTTATGGTATCTACTCGCAAATTTATGAACCTGAATTTTGAAACCATTCAAAGTGCAAGAGTAGGAGGATTGATACAAATTTGGGCGAACACCGGAGATGTTCTCATTCCGATTTTATTTATTTCGTTTTGAAAAATATAATGAAACCATAACGTCATCGAGGAACAAAAAATAATGTCAGCTCTGTGTGTTAAATCAAATATATGTTACGGTAAAAGTGATAAATCCAGCCAACAGGTACATAATTTAATAGTCACCCGCTAAAATCTGTTTCTTGTGTACCTGACCTCTCGCGTAAAAGGAGACCTGAATGTACTGCTACTTTCGTTATGTTTCTTTCTTCGAAATGCTTCTTTCTAGCAAACCGTCTGAGAGGATCAATTCTAGATATATTATCTGGACTGGAAAGTAATATCGTATATGCGGTACGGTAAAAGTGATAAATCTGGCGAAAAATCTGGTGATTCTTCATAATCACTCACTAAACTCCATTAATTTGACCAATTAATTAATATTTATCACAATTACCGGTTAGTTTATAAAATATCTAACTAGTAATCTGTGTAAGATTGTAATGAATTCGGCATTACGAATAGTTAATTGTATAAACTAGCCGGTAAATGTGATAAATATTAATTAATCGGTCAAATTAATGGAGTTTAGTGAGTGATTATGAAGAATCACCAGATTTTTCGCCAGATTTATCACTTTTACCGTACCGCATATACGACATTACTTTCTAGTCCAGATAATATATCTGGAATTGATCCTCTCAGACGGTTTGTAAGAGAGAAGCATTTCGAAGAATGAAACATAACGAAAGTAGCAGTACATTCAGGTCTTCTTTTACGCGAGAGGTCAGGTACACAAGAAATTGAGCGACATTAGAATATCAACTTGGTAAAAGTGTGCATTACTTTTGAAATAAGATCTTGGCGACGACCATTATAAATCTCTAGACCGTTCTGGATTGGTATGGACAAGTTCCTCCAGTTCGTTTGCCAAAGAAAGAAACGGAGGGTTTCCTTCCAGTTCGGTCAGCCTTTATTACGGCCCTGGTATCAAGACAAACATGGAGACACGGTGTTGACAAGGGACATTAAAAGTAAGAATTTATCCGCGTTTCGTCGTAGCCATGTAAAAATTATCTGTCGAGGGATCCGCTCCGGCCCACTTGAGCTCGTAATCCATAAAGTTCAAACCGATATCTGATGATGAAGATATATCGCGTTGCGATTGGTGGGATTGGTGGGTCGAGATCTGTCTTGTTAAAAATGTCGTTCTAGCGCCAGGCTCGTCACACACACAAGACAAATATCCTCGTAAAATGTCATCGATACCGCTTTTGATCACTGCCAAACTGCCATTATCTGAAATCGTTTTTATTCATATTCGGTTGCAGTTTGTTTCCTTTTCTGTTATCTCCTCCATTTTCCTTTTCATACGGTATCCTTCCCTCCGGCTGTATAGATAATTTAATTAATTACCGTAGCTCCGTTCCTCTTTTGGCTCCTTCTTTCCTGTTTCTTTTTATTGCTTACATTAATCAATATCACTTTTTAAGAACGTTTTTAACGAGTCTAAAAAGTCTCGTAGACATTTTTCTTTTGTCTATCTGTCTGCGTCTGTCCCTCTCTCTTGCAAAGTAAAACATTTGTCGCACGGGTGGTGGGTAGCTGTAACCTGCAGGAGGTCTTTCAGCTCTGAAACAAATTTGTGATTGCGCTTCGAGACCGAGAAAACGTCAAGGTGATTATTAGACTAGACTTTGGGTGTTTGCTTTCAGGTAATAATTGTAGCCTTGTCTTTACATCATCTTGTTTCTTTTTTTTCATTTCCTTTTCTTCTCCTCTTCTAGCGATGATTTCGTTTTAGACATGTTTATCGACTCTCAAAACACTTAACCGTCACTCCTGCTGTCGTCATGATGATTGAAACCAGACGTCCCTCTATATCTCTCCAAGTCTGGGTTACGTTATCTCATTTAGGTCTGATGATTTTGTGGTTTCATTTCATAAGTAATGCACACTTTAACAATGTAACGAAAAATATTTCTCAAAGTCTTTCCAACCCTGAAACCGTAACTCTTCAACCTTAACTTCACTATTTGTTTACAAGTCACCTTATGGATTAATAACTTGGACATAAGTTATTGACATAGAAAACTTTCAATGTAAGCAATCAGTGTCTGACATTGAAATGAAGACTCTTAACAATCTAGGAATAAGAGGAAGTGATTGGCAAAGACATTGTGAGAAGTATAAACAACGAGATGCACTTTTGTTTGAGATTACGGCGGTGATGGGGTGGGGGAAGGGGGTACAGCGAAACCTTCAGAACGAACCTGAGTCTTGGTATTGTCGAAATGTGTGTCGCCAGCCAGGCGCTAAGCAATAAAAAAAGAACATTTCAATTCAAATCAGCAAATGAGTATGGGAAAGATGAGGAAATGTTGGGGTAGACGAAGAGAGAGAGACCACCAGGGAGAAGGGGTCCAATTGACCTTAGCTCACCTCCATCTCTGGCTGCCTTCACGAGTAAATTGATGTCAATTCCAAGCTGACGGACTGGGTGGTGATGACTTTATTTCCTCTCTTTATGTCTTGTCTTCCCTCTCGACGAGCTCCTGCCAATAATGGAATTTGAAACGTTCATGTGAGAAAATCGTCTTCTAGGTAGGCGGTCGGCAACCTTTTATACAATATACAAATGAGTATAACCTAAGAATATACCTGGTTTATCCCCTGAGACATACTCCAACGAACTCTTAAGCACCCACTCAGAGTCTATTTTGGCCAACCTAAACAATGCTGATTCCCTATTTCAGTAATGCAAAAGTCGACCTATTCTTACACATACATAAAATTTTATACATAACTCTCAGACAGTAAAATATACCTAAATAACAATTCCTACAAGAGGAGAAATTTGAACACGTCATCTTAAAATTTTTTGGAGAAGGAGAATCAAAATCGGATTTGGGGTTTGAGCTGTAGGACTGGAAACATGTCGGCCATGACTGTAAAGCAATCAACCAAATTAGGTTATGAAGAGGGGTTCCGCTTCCTGTCAATTTCTAATTTCCTGCAATTTCACACGCGTTATATATTTTATATATACAATTTTTCTTTAATCTAAAAAAACTGATTAGCTCTTGGACGTATGAAGAGTGCTTACAAAATCCCTCCAGAGCTTCCAGACATATTTACGAAGGCCTACATTTTGTCTTCTAAATGTTTCCACCTGTCACTGAAATACAGGACAGCCAACAGCTGAAGATAGTTCGCGATGTATTATATTATTATAAGTAGTGTAGTGGCTAAAGTTCCTGACTTGGACGCAATGGTCGTGAATTTGAATCCTCCTCCCGCATCCTGTTATACCAAAAAAAAGGTGAAAAACAGGATTAAAACAACTATTATACTATACTATACTACTATATTATTATATAAAAATAAATCTTCCCTAAAAGTGTGCACTAGTTACGACAGAATTAGTCATAAATCGATATTCATAATCAAACTACATCCTTCTGTAAGCACTCACAACAACCGAAACAAATTCTCTGTTCAACTGTGCATTATTTTTGAAATAACGGAAAAGTTTCGACGAAAAACTTATAAAACATATATTTTACAATAGATTATAAGACCTATTCAAGCGTTCTTAAATTATATTCATCATACACACTCAAAACCTTTTTTTAAAATAATTACATAGATCAGAAAGTAATGTCGTATATATCACGGTAAAAGTGATAAATCGGGAGAGTATACGCACATAATTCCCGACGATTATTCAAAATCCCCAACTAAGCTCGATAAATGTGATAAATTAATGAATATTTATCAAATTTACCGGGCTAGGTATTTAAAATGATCAACTCAAAATGCGGAATTGAATAAAGTATTCTGAGACTGCAAGTTGGATATTTTATAAACTAGCCGGTGAATGTGATAAATATTCAATTATTATTCACATCTGCCAAGCTTAGTTGGTTGAACGAGTATTCGCAATCGTTTGGAGTTATATATTAATATATTCGTCAAATTTATCACTTTTACCGTAATATTTGATGCAACACAGAATCGACAGTATTTTCCGTCCACCTAATAATTTTTATATTCAACATAATATAATTCGTAAGTAATGCATGTCCTGAAGGAAAATCATCAACGATTATAAGATATACTAAGTCATTTCTAAGCTTTATACTCTTTGTTTCTTTTAACATAGTCGTAGTCAGATTTTGAAAAAATATGAAGGAACTACTACTTTTATATTAATATAAACTTTTTGTAGTATTCCGTTTTGAGAAATCATTGAAGCAGTTACTCAATGTGGAATCAAATAAATTTTTTTAGTGTGGTATTTGGTTAATACTTTCGCGTAAAACGAGACCCGACCGTTTCTGTCTTTCATTTTTGATGTAAACTTTCGTCCGTACCTTGAATCATGTGGTACCGATGGTAGAGGTGAACACTACCAACGAATCAAGACAGAAAACCGTTGCGCAGTCAAAAGCAAGGTCTTTTTCGTGGAAAAGAACACAAAACAAAAACTTCCATCGCAATAAAAACGAAATCGAGGAGGAGACGAAGAAGAAGTAAATAAATAAAAGAGACAAAAGCAGTTTGTCATGGTTTTATTGGGAGGTCAAGAAGAAGAAGACACAAAACGACAAAAAAGCTCGTCGAGTAATATAATAAATGCGTATATGTAAAAAGGGAAATTCACTAAATCAATCCCAGCCCCGGCGGTGCACACACACAACACAAAACACAGTATAGAATGGTGAAGAAAGAAATATATACAGACACACACACACACAAAAGTTAATCTAACGTAATTGGGCTTTTAGTAACTCTGATTGGTTGATTGTGTTCGGTGACATTGATGAACATCCTCATACCTGAACTGAGACCTGTTAACAGCGCCACTGTGACCTTGTTTCTTTGACTAACTTGAATTTATTCAAAAACGACGCCTTCAGCATCGCGCTCAAGTTTCCGAATAAATATTTACAGCTCGTCAGAATTTTTTCTTTTTACTTCTTTCTACCCCCCAACCCCCATTGTCCTCATTATGGGACATTTTTACCAAAACGAGATGTTGCATGTTCGTCCCCCACAGTTTGTTGCACCTCTTTCGACATCCATCATCTTGTAACGTGCTATGTTTCGGTGCTTATGCTTGTTTACGACAGCTAAGTCAGTAGTATCAAGGCCTCTGCAGCTTTTATATAAATCATTGAAGATGAGTCTGACCCAAAATACAGGTGCTGATGCCTTATAATTATTTATTATTAAATACAACGATTAATTTATGCGGTAATAATTCATAAGTCATGCACAGTCAATTCCGCATTGAATAAAATGGTTTCGCACACTCGTACAAGACTATTTTTCATAAATAACGCACATTCATTTCATTTATATAAATATTTATTTATAGTTATTAGATTTGTCTATATGACACATCAAAGTAATTAATATATTATTATATTCATAATACTGAAGTTGAGTGGTGCGCCCCCCCGGAAAAGATTGAAGATGAGGTCACAACATCCTTTGTTGGCTGGTAGTGACCTCTCGGCATTCTTTCACTACACACTAGGACACACCTTCACTCCTGGCGCCAAAAAAAACTTTTTCTCACAACACTTTACAATCAAATAAATGTTTTAATTACTTTCTTAAAGATCTGCTTCCTCCATCTTTCCAATAGTCGAAGCAAATATATAATTGAGCATCCCATAAATGGATCTACCAAAAGCTGACGTTTCCGATGGAAGCTCGGGCATTTCTGTTGGAAACTCGCTCGAAGCATCGTAGTAAATGGATTCACCGGAAGAAGATGGTGTGACGCAGTTCTCGCAACTGGGAACGGGTTTCGCGAACCGGGGTTTTATGTTACCCAACCGGAGAAGAGGTTGAAAGCTACGCTGAAGCTCTTCCTCCGGAACGACAGTGACAAAATACTCGCCATCCTCACCGCGGAAGGTGGCAAAGTTCCCGACGACGCTCACAACTTCGCTGCTCTTCACCTTTTTCAAATACCGAAGCTCTTGAACTATGAGCCGGGAGAGATGATCGAGGGCCGCGTTTTCGTTGGACGTCGTCCCGGACTCGCATTTCTCCGACACCTCCTTCAGGTACTCAACCAGGATCATCTCAGCGAAGTTAATCTCACGTGCGATCCTCTTCAATGTCGGATCGTTAACGTCTATTGCTGAACGACACCGTTTAAACGTTCCACGTATGTCGTCGTCACCGGACATAATTCGACGTGAACATCAGTTTTAAGATCCATTATTAATACCAATTATTTTGAAGGATTCGAAACACGAACCTGAAATAATTACACCAAGCGATAACCTCGACTTTGAGCGAATTGATAAAATTCGTAAAATAACTTTTCGGTTTTGAAACAGACGCCATATTTGTTTTGATTTAAAAACAAAACATTCGATCCCTCCCAGCCTCTGTATTAAACAACTTTAACGACTACAAATCAAACATTTCAATTGTAGTCACTCATTTTCCCTTTGTTGCCTGTTTCCGATTACTTCCTCCAAATACGATCACCTAAAAGCTTTTTACTGTCTCGAAAAAATAATTAAAAATAAATAAATAAAAAAAGAAACAGAAGAAATGTTCCCCAGCAGAAAGTTTTTCCCTTCAAATTTTCTAAACATTTAATTCACGAAATTTAAATTTTGAATATTGTTCGTCAGCATCGATACCTGGTGACCAGCATCAAAGGTGATTCGTTGCTTCCGTGACAGTGCAAACGTTCAAGACTTTTTTTACGCGATTTGTAATAAACCCAAATAAATTCACACCTAAACCAAATAAACCTGAATTCAAAACTGATTGAAGGTGTGATTTCATAAATAATGCACACTTTTAAGAAGTACTACCTCACAAATAATCGACCGGAACTTTTGTCAAAAACACAAAACTGACATCAACTATATGAAAATCACATCTCATTGTGCAGTAATTATGAAATGGTTTCTAGTGTGCATTATTTATGAAATGACCTTTATATGCACTCATTTATTCTAAACTTAAAAAAATGTCTGAAAATAGAAATTTAAGGTAAGAGGGGCAAGAGAGTGGTGTAATGAAGGGGTACAGGAGGCAAGGAAAACATGATAAAGCTTCTGGGAATATTTTTGGTAGTCGGTTGTGAGTAAAAAAGTATATATATTATTATAATATTAAAAAATTGAATATATTAATCCTTAAAAACACAAATGTAAACAAAATAGAACTTGTAAATATAAATACAATATTCTAAAATACAAAAATGTGTATAAAACACGATTAACAAACTAGTATAAATATAATTTGTTAAAAATGCATTCGTAAAAAAAGTATAAATTTTATATTATATTAGGTTGGTACCACTGTTGTACTGGTTTTCGTCGTAATGACATAAAATAATTTTTTTTTACCCCGTCCTAAGTGAGGTATTAAGAAGTTGGTTGGATTGTATATGAAGGGATTAGCGTCTAAGCCCCAAGAATCGGAGGTTATGACTGGAGGTACAGTCTATAAGGTGAGATGAGATAAATCAGAGAGAAAGAAAAAGAAAAACAGGGCAGAGGAGAAGAAATAAAGTGAGTAGGAAGTGATAGTATGAAGACAGGAAAGTGATAGGAAGAAGCGGAAGGAAGATAGGAGGAAGTGGAGACGTGACGCTAAGAGAAGCGTGTTATGGTGTCGAGTGGTTTACGTCTTTTGAGGCGTGTGGTTCGTCAAAAATGGATGAAGCTGAAGGATGAATGTAAAGGAAGTAATCGAAAGATCCTTCGGATGATGAGGTTAGGAACGAACCATGGAGCATTCGTAGGGTTTTGGACTGGAAACGTTATACGACTTCCAAGTTGGAGCCCCAAACTGGACCCTATACATCCAGGTGGCTTGGACTCTGTTTTAATGTGAGTCCTCCAAGTCAATCTACCGTCAAGATGGCTACCGAGATATTGAACATCGGATGACTGGAAAATGGGGTTGCCATTACGGAAGACCGGCGGTATTTAGTCTCGTTTACCTTTATTCTCCATTTGGCTAACTAGTCTTACAGTTGAAGTTGTAGGCGTCGCGTGGCAGTGTCCGTAGTCAATATCGCAGTATCGTCAGCAAAAGTCGCAATTGTGGTAGACTCTGAGCTTGGAAGTCGGATGTATATATTACGTATAACATACGCATCCTGAAGGACTCGGGCGCAGATGAGGAAACATAAAATAATAAACTTATACTCTATGGTCTATTTATAATTCAATAAGTTTTTAACAGTATATCCAAAAACCAATAACAATTTATGGTACAACTCGGGACTTGGTCCCTTTCTAAGGCATCTGTGTTAACTCGACTTCCCGTTTCCTTAAAAGCTAACTGTATAGACCCAACCTCAATGCAATCTACAAGTTTGTACAATAGTTCAATTACGTAAAAAAATAAATAAATAAAAAATCTTTCACTCCAACTCCGTATTTCATTCACACACCAAATTTATATACAAGAGACGAAAAGTTTATAATATATATGAGAGAGAGAAGGGTGAGAAAGGTATAAAATTAAAGCGACAAAGATTTCAATACAATCACATGACAAACGGAGTGACATATGTGACACGAAGAGATATTTTCATGATATTTCAGTATCACCGAAAAAAATATATACGTCACTTACTATACTTCCCTCCTCCACCATCGAAAGAAAACAATAAAACAGAGAAAAATATTTTTGGCTATACCGGGCCAAACTGAGAACCTAAACAGCCAATTATCAAAACGCTGCCTCTTGCTCTTGATTTACTATTGACGATTCATCCTAGTCGACTTACAACTGTCCATCCTTCTTCTTCACCTTCTTCATCCTCCTTTCTTCTCCTGTAGTGAGCTGTCTGTTCTGTCCTCTTCAGAAGATCGTCAGTGTAATTTACTCTCTCTATCTGATGACCTCTGCCGCTTTCAAATACTGAATTTATTCACAAACAATTTGTGAAAAAAATAATTTTATAACAAAAAATCTTATACTAAAATTTGCCCCGATTTTTATATTCCTTTCCGGTTTTATACTAATTAATAATTTAAATTATAACTCTTGATAAATAAAATATAGTGTTTCAAAGCTAAATTTGAATTTCCCGCCATTATTCAAGTTAAAATAGGTTGGCAATCCTGCGAAAAGAACAATTTGACAGCTGAGAGTTTAGGTTTGTGAAAATGAGTGTTATACTCCAGAAGAACGTGTTTTTAGTATACTTCAAATAAGAATGAAAGTTTGGCGGCAAAATTATTATAAAAGAGGAACCTTTTACCTATACCCTTGGTCCTCAAACTGTGGCCCACCAATCTTTACTGAGTGTCCCAGTGGGCCAGAAAATTTGTGAAAGGTCGATTGCCCACTGTTGGACCTGAATTCTGGAAGATAGTGCCACACCAGTAAGAAAATGTTCGGGCCTGTGCCCAGAAACTGCTATTTGCCTCAACATATCTTTGTGAGTCAATATACAGAAAATACATACAGAAACAGATTCACATACAGATGATGTCCTAAGGGTTGACTGTATGCGTCGAAAGTCGGAGTTGTTAAAGCTTTTGTTAAAGTCGCAATTTAAAATTTGGCCCGGGAAGGAAAAACCTTCCAAGGACCACTGACCTTTGAGTACCTGACAAGGACTTTTGAGTACCAAGGACCTATATACTATATAATATACTGAAAGAATGACCTAATCAAAAAATAATAATAATAAAACTTTGTTGTATATTTAATTCAAACCATCAGTCCATTTTGACTAAACCTAAACTCTCATCTATCAAATTGTTCTTGATTCAGGGGTGCCAACTCAAAAATGTCAGGAAATACAAATCACCAAATTTTGAAAAAACCGAAAGAAATGAAAGTCGCAAGGTAAGCGATATTTCCCATTCGACTACGATTAGAAATCTCTTTGGTGAAGTAAGTTTCTAAAAAGAAACCTAACCGATTTCATCTCTGTTTATGCCGTCAACTCGGCGCCATTTTCTGATTGATTGAGGACGCTTTCCATAAATTTTTTCTTTTTATTCGTTATTGTTTTCGACCTTACATATTTCTTCCATGTTCATTTCCTGTTTAATTGTCACCTTTTCAAACAAGCCCCTTCACACTCATTGTCTTCTACTTCCTTCATATTTATACTGTGATGGGAAAAGCTTACGGATTTGCCTGTGTCAGGTAGTGCTGACCGAGAACGAACTAACTCAAGCGTGGGCCATTCCCAAATCGACTGCATACTGACTGTCTACTTTGAAATCATTTCCGGTCAAGTGTGTTTTCATTTTCAGAAGAGACCTCTTATTAGTAATTAAATAAATTTCATTGATAATATTAGTATAAAGGGTTTTTAATACTAATCATAAATAATTTTTTTATTATAGACAAAATTTTAATATATATTATAATTGTTTCGACTGTTCCCTATATTATCAATGCCACTTGTAAAACGAATTCTTCGCGAAAGTATGAAATAATGGTTACAGTGTGCATTAATTATGAAATGAAATCATGGTGACAATGTGCAATATTTATGGAATGAAAACATGGTCATAAGTGTGCAATATTTATGAAATGGCATCATGATGATAGTGTGCAATATTTATGAAATAGAAAACATAGTCGAAAGTGTGCAATATTTATGAAATGGAATCATGGTTAAGTGTGCATTATTTATGAAATGAAATTATAATGGCAAGTGTGCAATATTTATGAAAACATGGTGGCAAGTGTGCATTATTTATGAAATGAACTTATAGTGGCAAGTGTGCATTATTTATGAATTGAAATTATGATGGTAAGTGTGCAATATTTATGAAATGGAATCATGATGATAAGTGTGCATTATTTATGAAATAAAAACATGGTGACAAGTGTGCAATGTTTATGAAATGGAATCATGATGATAGTGTGCAATATTTATGGAATGAAAACACGGTCGTAAGTGTGCAATATTTATGAAATGAAATTATACTGACAAGTGTGCATTATTTATGACACGGAATCATGGTTATAGTGTGCATGTAACCTCGAGTTGGGAGTGTTCAGATCTAATTAATTAACCTCTCACCCGGAATTATTCAAAAACCGTGCAACACTTATGAAATGAGATTTTTAATCCATAAGCGTCAATATTTATTTTTAGATAAGTCGTTCATAGAGTATATATTATTTTTTAATCACATCCCTCGAGAAGGTGTTCATTATACTATATACTGAACGATGTAAGAGGAGGCAACCTTCAATATTCTGGTTTCTTACCAATTTCCTGTTTTACTATCACCTCTCTCAGATTAGAAAACGACAAATATTTTATATATTTGGGATTAATGAGGATTGTACGAAGAAAAACAGACCCGAAAGTTTCTTCCTTTCAGGGGCGGAATAAGAAACACTAATGAGAGGAACTAAACTAAACGACCAAGGATTTAAACTTACTCTCTATAGCCTCGACAGGGAGGATATCCAATCTCTCTATCATGTATCGGCATATATAATATCCCGTACGATTGACACCATGAGTGCAATGAACGCCAATCAGACCTTTAAGAGAGAGAAAACAAAACAAAATTAAAAGTAAGCAAAGAAGGTTTGACCTTTTGTGTGTTTTCTATTTGAACAGAACTCGACTGGAACTCACGCCCAGATATTCTCTCGGTTCGAATCGGAAATAGAAAAAAAAAGAAAGAAAAACAAATTCTCAATAAATAAACAAACTTATGTGTTATCACAGAGTTTAAAATAATAATAATAATAATGAAATATGATTGGCTAACTACTCCAGTATAATAAGAGAAGGAGTAGAGACAGGTTGAAAGAATGACAAGACAACACAAGACGAGATTGATTGCATTCCTTTCTTGACTCAAATCAGGTACTTAAAGGAGAATAAAAATTTTCTGATGTCAAAACAACAACAAAATGGAATCCGTCATGAAAAGTTGGACTCAGTGAAACGTATAATCACTTTTATACTAATATAAATAATTGATTTTCAAAACTTTTCATCGCTCCTCATCTCCAGTTTCGGTATCCAGGCGCTATGACCACTCCATGACAGGCCTCACACGAATGAAAGAGGAATAAGTGAGTCTGTCAAAAATAAATAAATAAAATAAATATGACTTACGGTCAGGATGTCGGCGTGTAAAGTCATCTACAACTCTTGCAAATCTGTAATTAAAGAAAAGAAAGTTGATTACAAGCCTGGATAATCAGATTTCGTTTTGTGCGAATGTAAACACGACAGTTGTTCCTTCCGAAGAGTTAAGACTACGACGCAGTTAGCGTAATTTTTAAACAGTGACAGTGTGTTACGGTAAAAGTGATAAATCAGACGAATACATACAATTCCTGGTGACTATGTATAATTGACGAACCAACTAAACTCCGTAAATGTGAGTAATTATTCAATATTTATCACATTTACCGGTTATTATATAAAATATCCAACTCGTAATCTCTCAGACGCTTGGTTTCTGTCACTTCAAACACTTGTTGGGGTTTCGTTCACTGTTACTGGTGAGCACAACTTCTTGTATAGCTGTAACTTTGTCAGGCAAAGTGACAGAAGCCAAGGATATCAGCAAACTTTTATTAATTTCCTCACTGCGTATTGAAGATTTTATAAACTAGCCGGTAAATGTGATAAATATTCAATAACTTCTCACATTATCATACTTAGTTGGTCAGGCGATTATTCATAAACACCGGAAATTAAAGTTATATCCACCCAATTTATCACTTTTACCGTTGAATATATACGAAATTACTTTCTAGTCCACGTAATAAGTTGGTTCCGACTAAATACAAGACATAAAACTTTATAGAAGAGTATAATTTCACATTTTGTTTTAAAATTATACAATATAGATCAGGGGTGGGCAATGTTTTTAATCAACGGGCCAATTTAAATTTTAAAATTTTTTGGCGGGCCACAAATAGGAATTAAAGTAGGAGGGCCACACAAATTAGAAGCATATGAACTACGCGGCTAATTTAGCTTCTTTAGACTATGCATCTGTTATTCTACTAAGTCCAACTTCTCGACCGTCAAAACGTAAATTGTAGCGGGACATGTAGTAACACCATCCATGTCGATAATACTTTCCCGGACCGCACTTTGCCCATCACTGGCACAGATCTTTTACACTCCACATCCCAAGAGATACACTCAAATCTCGAGGCCACTGTCTCCGTATAATTCGGCGAAAAGCAGACGAAACCAAACCGATACTGAATAATTAATCGATTTGAAGGTTTGACTTGGAATATTCCAAGGTCTTTATGTGCTGGAGTCTGGAGGAATAATTTCTCCAATACTAAAACGACGTCAAAGTCCACGGAGAATAAATAAGAACTTTTATTGTTTTATTACTGTTATTCCCATGAAAATGGCGGACGGAAATGCTTTAATCAATTTAAAACGTTCAATAACATTTGAGGGACGTTTTTACATGACAAAGACACCAACAACTGATTACACATATCGGTGTAGTCGAGGTCTTTGCCAAGAGATGCTCTTGGAACAGGAACCTACGAAATCAAACACTGGACAATTATTTGAACTTTTATCTTTTCTGTAAAGAGAGAGACGTAGTGTTTTCTTTCCGAACAAGGGAAGACGAAGAGGAATGTCATTGATCGGCTATGTGAAGAAGGAAATCTTTCTTAGCTCCGATTCGGACTTATGTAAGCACCACCGAAGTCAAACTCGAGCTCGCATACATTAGTCAAAAATGTTTTTCTTAGACCGAGAAATCAGTGTCAGGAGTCTAATAAACGTCGGAACGAGTCGAACGCAAAGCAAACATAGATCAAACATTCTTTTATGTTTGTCAACGTATTTAACATAGAAATCTTTGAAACATAATACGACAATAGTCATGTTTATTAGCATTAAGATGAGGGTCAGGAGAAATATGGCCACGTGGACGTCGCTTACGGTTAACTATATCACGCACACCTCGGGCGAAATTATCATGTTCGGCTAATAAATATCCTCGTAATAATAAATAAACTATTTAATAAAAGTGTTCGACGTGTGTGTGCGCTCAAGTTGCCGCCAGTGATTTACCTACGATCAGTAGTTCATCACTGAATTGAATCTTTCAATTGTTAACATTTGTTAACGTTAATGATCTCGCTAACTTCTCTCCATCTTGTTTCATGGCTTTCATGCTCACATATACTCCGAATGCTTAACCTCAGCCACAGGTTTGTTCTTATGGAAATCTAACAAAAATGCCCACACTTTTCTTGTTTGTCACTGGGGTAGTGTTTTCCTGTTGCGTCTTGGTCTCTTTCGGTTGATGTCTATGCTGTAGCTCACTTTATTTTAACTCATTTGTGAATCGCTTTGTTTTTACGCGGTTTGTTGTAACCCCAAAAGTCTGTTCTTTATCAGGACTCTTTTATCTAAAATTTATTTTAGAACTAACGCACGTTTTCACGGGTAATTCAGTTCATCCCTAATTCATTATTGATTGAAGGTGTACTTTCATAAATAATGCACACTTTTAAGAAGGTTTACCTCACAAATAATTGACCGGAACATTTGTCAAAACATAAAACATACGTCGTCAGTATCGATACCTTGTGAGCAGCATCAAAGATGATTCGTTGGTTCAGGAACAGTGTAAACATTCAAGACTTTTTTTACGCGGTAATATATGCTTGTTTATATTTGTATACTGAATTATTTATTGTTTTATTTATTGATTGTTAGCTTATATGATTCCCTGATGCGTGTTGTTTGTCACTGGGGTAGTATTTTCCTGTCGTGTCTTGGTCTCTTTCGGTTGATGTCTATGCTGTAGTTCACTTTATTTTAACTCATTTGTGAATCGCTTTGTTTGATTGATTACGATGTCATTTTTTAAACGTTTCAGACCTTTTTTACGCGGTTTGTTATAAACCCAAAAGTCTGTTCTTTATCAGGACTCTTTTATCTAAAATTTATTTTAGAACTAACGCACGTTTTCACGGGTAATTCAGTTCATCCCTAATTCATTATTGATTGAAGGTGTACTTTCATAAATAATGCACACTTTTAAGAAGGTTTACCTCACAAATAATTGACCGGAACATTTGTCAAAACATAAAACATACGTCGTCAGTATCGATACGCCGTGAGCAGCATCAAAGATGATTCGTTGGTTCAGGAACAGTGTACACATTCAAGACTTTTTTTACGCGGTAATATATGCTTGTTTATATTTGTATACTGAATTATTTATTGTTTTATTTATTGATTGTTAGCTTATATGATTCCCTGATGCGTGTTGTTTGTCACTGGGGTAGTATTTTCCTGTCGTGTCTTGGTCTCTTTCGGTTGATGTCTATGCTGTAGTTCACATTATTTTAACTCATTTGTGAATCGCTTTGTTTATTTGATTACAGTGTCATTCTTTAAACGTTTCAGACTTTTTTTACGCGGTTTGTTATAAACCCAAAAGTCTGTTCTTTATCAGCACTCTTTTTTCTAAGATTTACTTTAGAACTAACGCACGTTTTCACGGGTGATTCAGTTCATACCTAATTCATAATTGATTGAAGGGGTAATTTCAATAAATAATGCACACTTTTAAGAAGGTTCACCTCACAAATAATTGACCGGAACATTTGTCAAAACATAAAACTGGCATCAATATCACTCGTCAGTATCGATACGCCGTGAGCGATACCAAAGGTTATTCGTTGGTTCAGGAACAGTGTAAACATTCAAGACTTTTTTTACGCGGTTATAATAAACCCAAACAATTGTTTTTGTTTACATACGATTCAGTCTTTTACCTAAAATTTATTTCACAAAATTATTTAAATTATTGACAAGAACACACCTTTTCGTGAAAATTTTAACTCAAAACTGATTGAAGATGTGATTTCATAAATAATGCACACTTTTAAGAAGGTTTATCTCACAAATAACTGACCCATATTTTTGTAAAAACATAAACTGACATCAACTATACGAAAATTACAATTTTTAAAATTTTGATTATTGATCGTCAGCATCGATACCTCGTGATCAGCATTAAAGGTGATCTGAAACTTCCAAGACTTTTTTTACGCGGATAAACTTATAGCGAGACCATCGCTTCCACTCTACTTGAAAATTCACAGTACACAAGAAAGTGAGTGTAAGTAGTACATCATACCTAACGCAAATTTTTTAAAATAAAATTCATTTCATAAATACTGCACACGCGGTTCAAATTTTCAAGTCCTTGAAGTCACTTTTATATTTTTGGCAGAAGTACGGGTCAATTATCTGTGAGGTAAACCTTCATAAAAGTGTGCATTATTTATGAAATCACACCTTCAATCAGTTTTGAGTTAAAATTTTCACAAGAAGGTGTGTTCTTGTGAAACATTTTTTATAACCGCGTAAAAAAAGTCTTGAACGTTTACACTGTCTCTGAACCAACGAATATCCTTTGGTATCGCTCACGGCGTATTGATGCTGACGAGTGATATTGATGCCAGTTTTATGTTTTGACAAATGTTCCGGTCAATTATTTGTGAGGTGAACCTTCTTAAAAGTGTGCATTATTTTTGAAATTACCCCTTCAATCAATTATGAATTAGGTATGAACTGAATCACCCGTGAAAACGTGTATTAGTTCTAAAATAAATTTTAGATAAAAGAGTCCTGATAAAGAACAGACTTTTGGGTTTATAACAAACCGCGTAAAAAAGGTCTGAAACGTTTAAAGAATGACACCGTAATCAATCAAACAAAGCGATTCACAAATGAGTTAAAATAAAGTGAACTACAGCATAGACATCAACCGAAAGAGACCAAGACACGACAGGAAAATACTACCCCAGTGACAAACAACACGCATCAGGGAATCATATAAGCTAACAATCAATAAATAAAACAATAAATAATTCAGTATACAAATATAAACAAGGATATATTAAAATCGATCATGTTACTATCGGTAATGTTAATCATGATCATGTTACAAATCGGTTTACTATCTCTTGTCGTTCCCCAAAGAATTGTTATAACCGATGGCAACTTGAGAATCGTTTTTGTTGTTCAGGACAATGGACAATATGTCCACCCCCACTCCCAAAAATAATTTCCCAAAAACATTAAATATTATCGTGACATTTATCTTTTCCCGATTTTTGAAATTTTGTTGGCTCCCCCTAGGTCACAAGTTGAAGTCGATACCTGAATCGCGTTTCCGGTTATTCACTTGGCTACATCTATTAAGTGTTACAGTAGCTCTGGTTTCGTTTTGTCTAGAATCGAGTCATTATCGGTAAATACATTCCACTTTCGAAATTAAAAATTTGGGTGGTCTTTAAGGAAACGTACAACATGCCTCGTTTCTGATTGTTTTGTCAGTTAGTCTGTCAAACTAATTTGTAAACTTTCGGATTTGCTACCATGTATCATGTCTGTACCATGTCCTTATGTTGAAGGCTTAACTAAACATTAGGTTAAGGAAGAGATGGTGGATAAGTTGAAGGAAAACATTTTAGGTAAGGAAGAGCAGGAGAAACACAGACACCCAGGTGGGATTTGAACCACAGCCCTTGGAGTGCTCTATACACTCGCCTACCAGACCCCCTTCCTTTCTGTAATATTATTTAATAAACTGTATGTCCAGTGGAACCTCCCAAAACGAGCACTGTTCCAGAATCTTATTCGTAACACAAAACACTCCTTAAGCGGAACAATTTCTAAACCAGGAAAATACTCAAAATTTGAAATTTTCAACAAAGTAACTCAAATACATTCAATACACATTTTCAATACAAAGAATAATACATAATACAAATTGTTAATAACTGTTAATAAACACTAAAACATTATTCCAACAAATTCTAAACAGACTGATGTAGCAACGACAAGAAAAGTTCCATCGCACAATTCGGGATCCTCTTATCCACATCACACATGCAAAACAACTCGTTAAGCGAGGTTTTACTGTCCATAAATTATCGTAATTTTGAGGTTACAAATAAATAGCTAAAAATAATTTATTTATTATATTATAAAAAGGCTGCTATAATATAAAGCAAATAACTCAGACCCAAATTTCTGTTTAATCTGTTGAAAGGGTGGAACGTATAAATCCGTCATACATACACAATATCGGATACCAAAAAATGTATATTTCATAATCTTTTATTTTAATCATAAATACAATTTAAAAAATATATTAAAATACGTCCTCTGAGCGTGACGTACTGACACGTCCTAGTGGAAGAGTATGAGCCCGTTATATACTGCGTAATTGGGAAAAGGACCTCTCCAGTTAACTTAAATTTTGTTGATTTTAAAGAAAAGGTTACCGGGTTCCGGGGTAGTATTTACAGTTAATAATGATACAGAACGACAGCAAACATTTTTTAATGTTGTGGGTAATGTTTTTAGAGTTAAAATGGGGAAAAACTTTCTCGTGTTTTTTTCCCCAAAATTTGAAAATTTTGTTTGAGAAAAATAATTTGAAGGGAATAATAGTTTGGGGAAAAACTAGCCTAATTTTTGTCTGACGAGCTTTTCCACTAAGAATCCTTTTTACAAAAACAAAATCCAGAAAAAAGGGTGCACTACCTGGAAAAAACTGTTTTTCCACAATTTTTCCAGACGCCATTTTTTCTTTCTTGAAAATCCCTAATTTAGGAATTTCATTTAAATTGATTAAATCCTTTGTACTCATACTCAAACAGCGGCCCACCAAGCTCTACTGAGTGACCCACTGACCCAGTAGAAACCGATTGAGTGAGA
The DNA here is from genome assembly GCA_016920875.1 of Columbicola columbae. Lineage (NCBI taxonomy): Eukaryota > Metazoa > Arthropoda > Insecta > Psocodea > Philopteridae > Columbicola > Columbicola columbae. Next base: position 9,115,430 of record JADMLL010000008.1, read on the forward strand.
TATTGAAAGGTCGACTGCTCACTGTTAAGTCTAAACTCTGAAACATAGTGCCTGACCAGTACGAAAATGTTCCGGCCTGTGTTCATAAACTGCCAACATTATTTGCCTCAACATATCTTCATGAGGCAATATACAGAAACAGACTGACAGATGTACATACAGATGATGCCCTGAGGATGGACTGTATGCTTCGAAAGTCTTTTCTTTTTTGGTAAGTCGTGTGGCCCAGTCGCAATGGTCACAATACAAATTTGGCCGGGGAAGGAAAAAGCTTGAGCACCAAAACAATCTTGTGAGTCAAATTGGCTCGTTTCAGTAAAAATAGTTTCACAACCTACAACCGTTAATAAAACGAGTTCAGTGTATAAGTAGTATTTTAAAAATAAACATTCGCGTTAAAACGCTTGCGTACGTCTCTCTCTTTTAACAAATCACAATAAAACTCCAAAAGAAAACAATTAACTTCACTTTTTGTGCTAGATGACACTTCTTCCTTTTGTCAAATCTTACCAAGAGGTACCCTACTACCCATGACTTCTTCTTCTTCTTCCTTTCTTTCATTCATATTCATATCAACCGAATGAATAAAACCACTCAAGACAGACGTTCTATATAAAAAAGAAATTCCCAGAACCGTCAGGTCGTTGTCATTTATGTCAATATTGTTAAAGACCAATTTTTTTCAATCGGCCGATATCGACTCACGGATCAGGGATCCTCAAGAGGACTTGAAATATTGCACATGACTTTTTTTTGTCTTTTTAAATGCGGTGCTTGCCAAAGAAGGACACCATTGAACCGTTCGAAAGTAATGCATGAAAGTGTTGTTGTGTAAACAGTGAACTTCACACCGTCTCAACTTTTTCATTTTTGTTTGTCAACATTACGAGATTCATTCATCATTTCTTTTTCTAAAAATCATATTATACGTGTTCATTATGCATTTGTCAATAATAATATAAAAATATAAATTACCGCTCGAGTGGGATAATTTAAATTTCGTCCTCATCGTAGGACTTATGACGAAATTGGGTTTTACGTGATCACTTCTTCGAGACATCGTCTTCTACTGAAGAAACTGGGATCCAAAATCCAAAAACGACAGAAGGTGTTTATGTTATATTCATCAAGTCAAATCGCATCACCAAGGTGCGTTATACTGGGTTTTAACAATGATTATGGCTTTTTTTACGCGGTTTATAATTTTCTTCCTCCTAGTTAACTACCACCGTCTCTCTGAGTAGTTGGTCTGGCTCTATATCAAGGTAACAGGCCTTAACCTAGGGATTGAGTGATAGATGTGACTACAGCCTAAAACAAATGCTTGTAACAAACCCATACCTTCCTCAACTCTTTACAACAGCAGGCACTCTAAGAAAACACGATCGGAATAATTTCCACGAATGAGGATCATTTTTTCAAGCTATAATCACTCAAATTTCCTTTCGAGCGTTAATATGAATCTTTCCTTCATACAGTAAACATATATAAATTTCTAAAATCGTGTAACTCCGAAAACAACGACTCAACTAAGCTGTTAAAAACTCTCACGACTCCTTCCACACGTTTAGAAAATCAAAAGATACGCGAGCATTATACTGTCCTTTTAAACTCCAGCTCACTTCTCAAAATAAGTTCTGTGCTAAAATCGTGTAACTCAAACCCGCGCTTCAAAATTATTATACACCGCGTAAAAAAAATCTCTCCAAATAAATTTTTAAATATCAAATTCCCTTCATTAATAATTATTTCTGAGGACTTGAAGATACGCAACCTTTTTAGAGAATCTCTACGCTATTACGGATCATCTATAAGACTGTGCATTACTTATGAAATGAGAGAATTTGATTTTTGAACTATTTATAAGAGATACAACCACAGTGTGCATCGACTTTGGTTTCAAGGAATAAAATTTAAGTCTACAACCCCAAAATGAAATTTTAACTGAGTCACATTGACTCCAGTGTTGGGAGTTAAGGTATCTGCCGGTCGTTCAAATCTCAAAGTCCTTCCTGCTGGATCTCTAAGAAGAATCTGTTAATCCGAGAAAAGGTGGGGGAATTTCAAAACTTGTCATCAAACTCACATCCTCAGCTTCATTCCTCGAGGTATTTCCGTGGGAATTTTCATGACTATGAGACCACACACGTGCAAACTCAAATTAATCGTACAAATTAATAATAATAATGATAATAATGATAACAACAAAGTCGAAAAGACATAAATAACTAATTAAAATAGTTGATTATTTGCTCTTCGGCTGATGAAAACTTCTAAATTAACTCTTATTCGGTTATTTTAAAATGAGGCGTCATGCTAAATACCTTCTCGAAGGAGTTAGGCCGCGGGGGGTTAATTTTTTAATACTTAATTTTGTCTCCGAGGATAACTCGAAGGCGGTTTTCCATTTAAAAGAGACGACCGTTAATTATTTCTCAACCCTGGTTACAATATTATAATTAGATGCGATGGATCTTTGGAATTATAATTATCCCCCGTTTCTTGTTTTATTCCCGATTGTCTCAGGGTGTCTACCATTTAGAATTCAATAACATATTCCCACACGCCCACCAGTTTTGTACTTTTTCTTCTTTTTTTTGTTTAGTTAGGTATCGTGTAGGCTGACTGTGCCTGAGTCTGTCTTTTCGTTTCCTTTCTTATTTATTAAAAAATAATTTTTGTGCGAAGATTCGAATCATTTTTGTTTTTCCAATCCGGCCCACTCAGAGACTGAAATGATTCATTTAAGCTCTATACACAATGCGAATCGATCAGGTGAATTTATATCACTTCCGGTCATCATCATCATCGTGTGCCGTCTCCGCGTCGAAGGTTGGCAATCAACAGGGCTATGGCGACCTTGGATGCTGCCGCTCGGAAGAGGGCGGCGGATGACATGCCGAACCATTCCCGAAGATTCTTCAGCCACGAAGTTTTTCTTCTTCCGGGGGTCGCTTCCCCTCTATTTTTCCCTCCATGATGACCTGGAGTAGTTTATATCACTTCCGGTGATTATGACTAATCGTCCAGCCAACTAAACTTGGTAAACGTGACAGATTATTGAATATTTATCACATTTACCGGATAGTTTATAAAATCTCCAAATCGTAATGGTAAATTTACTTACTCAAGCTAACAAGCAATTCAAGCAGTTCTACTCGCCGGCAACAGTGAACGAGCCTCCCAGTAAGAAACGACAGCAGGCGAGCATTACAGCAAATTTTTATTAAACTCCCCAATACAAAATAGATATTTTATAAACTAGCAGGTAAATGTGATAAAAACTCAATAATTTATCACATTTACCGAACTAACTGGATAGGTATCAATAATATCCGAAATTATATATAATAACTCGATTTATTACTTTTACCGAAGCATCGATAGCAATTCTTTGAATAAACTTCCATTACGAAGAGGATATTTTATAAACTATCCGGGAAATGTGATAAATATTCAATAATTTATCAAATTCACCGCGCTTAGTTGGTCTGGCGATTATTTCCAATCACAGGAATTTATCACTTTTACCGTAGCATAAATATATCGTTTAACGTACAGAACCGACATTATTTTCCAGCCCACCTAATATTTTCAAGTTCATCACGTAGTTTACACTTCTAAAGAAGCCATTTCATAAATATTGCACACTCAGGTGGATAATTAATATCGTTTTTGTCACTTTAAAAATATTATAAATATAAATAGGAGTCAATTATTCGTAACCTGAATCCTTCATGAAAACGTTACTTATTCACGATATAAATTTTACATTTAGGTGTGCATTACTTATGAAATGAGTTCTAAGCTTTTAGTGGCTTGGGAGCAACGTATTCTTACGTTTTTGGAGTCAGTTGGTAAGGGGTCACGTAAAAATACGTATTTAGTTAGATTTGTGTTGGGTAGCGGGTATCCGTATTGTCTATTTTCGTAATTTTGTATAGTATAAGATATACTATACAATAAATAAATAATATTTAAATATAAAATAAAAAAAATTTCGAACATAGAAACGTAGTAGTTTTCGATTCACAGGTATTTTACTGGGCAACCAAATTTCCTCACGATTCTCGAAAATATGGCCGCTGTAAGTTGGCGGCGAAGTGTAGGCACATACAAAGTTTGAAAGTGTGCAATATTTATGAAATAAACTTTCACCAGGTGAAAAATTTTGTGGTAAAAATTCTGTTTAAAGGCTCTCTTTTGTGTTTACCTCCTCTCCTCTCTCAAAAATCGTATTATGGTAAAAAATTAGGTTCATAACTCATGGTAGCACAGTTATAATAGAGAAATTAAAAAAGGGAAGTAGAATCTCAGGATCCAATGAGGGTTGAGAAGATTCTTTGCCCTTTTAATGAAAACAAATTCCTGCGAGCTAGAAAGAGAGAGAGAGAGAATCATCATTTAGAGCTCTTAATCACGGCTAAACGGCATGATATCAGCATTTCCGCTGACACATTAGACTTTTTATTTTAAATCTAATTTATAATGTGAAATAAATTTCGGGGTCCTTAGTGAAAAGTCAAAGCGAAGGATAATATTTTGAAAATCTGTCTGAGAGAAATATTAACACGAACCTGAGGTGATAAATATCACGCGGATGGGCCATACAATGATTCAAATTATTCCGACATTAGACATTTTTTTTTTCTCTTTGAATCACCCATCGGAAAGAGATATACATCCCAAGTTGCACATTACCAAGGGGGCTGAGCCACCTATTATCTCCCGTAACCTTTGAAAAAAAGGTTTTTCACCGCCGAATTTAATCCAACCTTGACCTCATTTATTCGCGATCTTCCCTTATAATGACTTCCTTTCATCATCAATCGGATTTCATGTTTAATAAGATTTTTCAATTCGAAACTGAAGCTTTGAAAATGGGGCCCTCTGACGTGAAACCGTATACGTGCTAAGCCAACCCGGATGGACTATATTTTACAAAGATATAATAAATCCACGGAGGGAAATGAAATTTTTTTGTGGGTATTAGGCGAAAGTCGATTTATAATACCGACGAGCCTTTTTCCTGTTGGTTTTAGTTATACCACAGTTCGTGGGAGGAGTAGTGTAGTGGTTAAAGTTCCTGACTTGGACGCAATGATTGTGAGTTCAAATCCTTCTCCCGCATCCTGTTATACTCAAAAAGTCATCAAAAATGGGATTAAAACCACCGCTAATTAGTTATACCACAATTCTAAATTGTGAGAATTCAGTATATAACCTCATCCAAGGCTCAAGTAGCGAGACAATATTTTGAAAATTCTTCGACAGCAAATTTTGCCAAAATAGTGGGAGGTCTGTGGTGTAGTGGTCAAAGTACCTGATTGCGGGAGTTAGTTTGAATGCTTTCACGTATCCTATTATATCCAAGGCAGAAAATGAGACCAAAACTCAAAATTATGAAATATAATAAAATAATATAAATTATACACCACACAGAAAGGAAGCGCCTGGAGAAGAGTGACAAGAAGAACCGAAATAAATGGCATAAGGCTAGACCAAGAATTATAATAATAATATAAATTATAATAAAATATAAATAAATAAATTTTGCAAATATGGTTCTACTATCACCCACTAAAGCTAAACGATATGTACACCTCATACAGTTAAATTTATGGTACTTATAAGTATGAATTCATCAAGTTTGATTCTGGAAAAGGTTTCAACAGCTCATTTCTACTTCCATAGACTAGTAAGTTTCCTGATTTGATTGATTCTAATTACTGACTAATTGGGTGAGTTTTTAGATTGACGCCTCTACTACTAATTTTAGTTAATTTGTATGGATATTACTCTAAATCAGAGGTGCGCAAATTAGGGGTCGGCAAATTTTTGTAAATTTCGAATTTATCGCCGATAAGAGATAAGTAGAAACTTACAGCCTCATGAATCTCATTAAAGGGAAACTCGACTGATTTTTATGTATCATATTTGATGATATTTTTATTCGATATATATTGTATTTGTGAACATCTACCCCAAGGGGTAGCCAAAACTTTTCTCTCTACTAAAGTGGTCGTAGTCGGAAAAAGTTTGCACACCACTGCTCTATATCATTCTGAAACATAAGCCTCCTCTTACGATTTAGCTGATAAATTGAATGAAATCTCCAGGAAGAGGTGAGAATCACAAATCTTTGTACAGCCCAAAACTTGAACCAACATTAGCGACTTTTAGCAACAAACCATAGCACGAGCAACAACAAGCATTTATTCCATTTCATCTTAATTATTAGTTAAATTCGGTCCGCATAAATAAATTGAATAGAATTAGTGAGACTTCCCCTCACTGTCATACCTCAGGCATATTAATCACTTTTAAAACCTTTTTTCCTCTCGTTTTCGGGCTGAAAAACAGCCGAGTCACTATCCATTGTCAATAATAATCGTAACAAAAGGTCTTTAACTTTGTTCATGTCATCACCTCTTTGAGACCCTTGTTGTTTATAAAAATTCTTAAACGTTACTCGGACTGGAGAATTCACTTACGAACACCCGCTTTTCTCATTCGTGAAAATTAATAACAATTCAATACCAACAGTAAACTGTCATGTTTCTCTTTTAAAGAGTTATTGTGTTGTGTTATTTCAGCTTCGGAATTCCCAAAACGTTTAAAAAATAATAACGAAACCAGTTGTGCGGTAGTTATTACGATTCGAAAACAGGTTTTCAACCCCCCACCCTCTGAGTCGGGGGAGAAAAAAAATCAGAACAACCATGACTCCCAATTCTCATTAACAATAGTGATCGAGTTACGGGGGGTGATTATGATAATGATAAGGAAAATGAAAGTCGGTCGATGATGAATCTCTTTCAGACTTTTCAAAGGTAGAAAAGGTTTAGCCAAAGCAGCGGCATCCAGCCGGGACTTAACTGGGTTCCTGTCGTTAGTTTATGTCTTTTCTTTATGCGGTCCTTGCCGATGCAATAATTCATTCGCACAGTCATTCCATGCTCATTTGTTTGTCCTTCTATTCTGTTTTTCTTTCTTCGTTTCCCCGCAAAAAATTTTTTATTACTACCGCTTTTTCTTTTCCTCTCTCTTTCTACAGCCCCATTTAATATGATTGAAGACTGTAGTGTGCCAATTTCGATAACCTGTAACTTTTTTACATTAAAATTATACTTTTGCGAGTTTCAAAGAAATTTGAATAAGCGCCGACCATGTATATAGTTGAAGAAGGAGTATAGATTGCTGAGTTGGTTAAGAGGTTGGCAGAGTTCGGCTCTGGAGCTGTATGCGGCTCTTTTCCTCCTTGGCTGTGACTCTTCCAGTATTCCAGACTCTACTAGCTGCAGGCCAGTTAATGCAACTCTTAATGCAGACCCGGAGTATTATTAATTAACTAAATATTATCTTTATATAAATATGATATCAAGTTTTATTTACTGCACTGTTAGTTACGCTAAGACATACAGTATTTAGGAAAACAAAGCTCGAACGTATACATATAACCCTTATTGTGTGAAAAATGTCTCAGCAAAGCTTAAAAATAGCTCTTTTGGCTGAATAGTTTGCCGACCACTGAATCAGCTAATATTACAATCATCTAGTCAACTTTCTAGCTCTTAACAATCCAAACTACCGATATGCGCCACTGCACTATTAATTACTAACCCACAGACGGATAGAAAAAGTAATTTCCCAACACGAATTTTCCAAAAAGTTAGCCAATAATTTTTATAAAAAACTCATTTCAAAAGTAATGCACACTATTATCGAGTATTTATTTCATAAATAATGCACAGTTTCATGAATTATGTAATATTTTTATAAGGAATACATTTCATAAGGTGTGCAGACTGTAGAGAAAAATAAATTTTACACGCCATATACATATTAATTAATAACTAGTTTCAAAAGTATTGCACAAATCTATCTACGAACGACGTACTCCACTTAATAAAATATTATTTGAAAGTGGTATAATATTAATTGTTTTATAATTCATTGGGTGATGGCGGAACCGTTTTCGCAAAATTTTCTATACAAATATCAAAGATGTTTGGCGGGAAATTCAAAATGCAGTTAATTAATTCAAAAACGGTAGAATATAAGAAAACAAAAGCTAAGTGGAGAATGGACATAATAGACGAAGAAACAGAGCGACAAGATGGAGATATATTATACCAAAGAAGAAAGAGAAGGCGGCTGCTACAAAGAGGTCCATACACGACAAAACCGAAGCAAAAGAAATCGTCGGTGGCATTTCCTTAGGAACACTTTCGGATAACGATTAGTTCTCACGATTCGCGGTAAAGTTGTCATTATATACACGATCGATAACACCCCGCGAATGTGTTATGAAAACAAAAAGTTCACGAAACCGATAATTAAAAATGAGTAACACCAACAACAACAATAAGACGGGAGAGGACATTGGATCAAGTGATGCAACTCTTTGGCGCCAGATTCTGTTTTATTGCCACATGCAAAAGACGGAGCCTTGCCATTTTTACATATTTATCTCGAGTCTCGTTCCATTTTCTCCGCTGACAAAATCTTAGAGAAATATTATAATAAAAACAACCAAATTCCTTATTATTAGTATTTTTCAAGGTCGGTTCTGTATTCTTTCCAAAACAAGTTTCCTTTTGCGGTTCCCGTTAATATCATTTCCACGATTACGGGCAATAATGTAAACAACGGTTAATTACCCTGATCACCTCATTTTTAGTATTTAGGGTAAAAGCAGACGAAAACCGCTTGGGCAACCATCGAACAGCTTGAACCATCTTTCACTCCCTAAAGAGGTTACCGAAGACAATTTAACAATTTGCCCCCGAAAAGTCATTGCCTACCTTTCCGGTAGTCATCCCATCTCATTGGCAAAAGGTTAAACCTATCAGACACAAACTAACAACCCAAGTTTTGAAGATTTTTAAAACCACCATGCGACTTCCTGAGTCACCTGAAACAAGTCTACAACAAAGAGAAACCGAGGAGTCTTTAGCAATGGTAAAACGTGAACATGAGTCCCGCTCTACTATATTAAACAAATTTAACGACTTCTTGATACGTGATCCTAAGGAAAACTTTTCAAAGTAGAAGCCCACCTGTACCAGAGAACCACCTTCTTCTCCATCATGTAGATGAGCTACATTCACAATTAACAATCCGTTTCCTTTAAAGACCATATGACCGTGAAATTGTTTAATGGAACTATTTTGTAGATTCCACCAATTATGAGATTCCCTTTCTATAGAGCGCTATACTGAATAGAAAAAAATTTTTTTTATCACAAAAACAAGAATCACGTCTTCTGTGACTCCAAATTAGAATAGTTTTCACCCTGAAAAAAAAATTTATCGTCCCATTTAAAGGAAACACTTCGGTTTAAGTATGACTACTAAAAAGTCAAAAAGTATTTTTCAATATATTTAAGCCAACATTTACGACAGAATTGAATAACTTAAGGGCCCACCAACCACTAAAAGAACTCACACAGTTTTACTTCACCTTATTAAACCGGAATTTTCAATATTTTTAATCTTAATAATATTGAAAATTATATTTAATAAAGCGACATTATTATTCATTAAATTATTAAATTAATCTAAATTAACTGATGAAAATAAATATTTATTTAAAAAAAAAATTGTTGATGGATTAATTACATGTCGTAAAGGTACATCATTTGAGATTGTAAAATGGGTCCTTGTTGCCATAATTTTTTCTCTCGAAATTTATCTTACTCCTGACGGTCGAATTATAGAAAAATCGCTTTTTATCGAGACTTTGAACTTTTTATTTATTTATTTTCTTTTTATGGACTTGCAAATTATTGATATTATTGTTGGGAACCGGGTTATCTCCGTGAGATTTTCCCAGACAGAACCAACTCATACAATCTGAGTTGGTTAGGTTATGAGGCGGGGTTATGATGGCCCTAAATCTGCCCATAGTAACCCGTGGAAGAGGAAGGCTACCAGCAAGACGTAAAGAACCTATCGACCGACAGGACGACCCGGGATAGGGTATTCTAGAGAAACTATACAAAAGTCCGACCCTACTGGGAGAAGAATTTTTGTCTCCTATGTGAAAAGAATTTTCCTACTCCAGTAACAAACTACACTTTACTAGATTTAACTGGATAAAAATATTTGTTTATCAATAGATAATATTAATCGTGGCGTTCGTTACAATCCTCATTCCAGAATGTCCACAGTGGAATAAAGCAGCCAGAACCGAAGCCAAATTCAGTCCCGGAGCTCCGCATAGTGCACACCTATATCAATATACATATACGTTCGGAATTAGTTTTGTCCATCATTCATTCCTCATCGACGATTCAACCTGGTTCCGACATTAATAAAAATTATACAGCATAAGGATAAGTGACGTTAATAAATAAATACAGGCTTATTAACAAAAACCGGAAACAAAAATTAAAAAGAAACTCTAAACATCTTCAGGTACGAGAATCCTTTGAGGTTTGTTCAAGAGCATCCACTTAGTGAATGACAGTAAGCATCGAATGATTGGTAACGAGGAGGAAGTCCTATTGCTGACACTTAGAACCCAATAAGCTAATTTTAGTTTCATCAGCTTCATCATTATTGTCACCATAATTTCCGGTACAATTTTGTTGGAGAAGAAATATTCGAAACTGTTACGGATTGCTGTAGATGAAACACCGCCAAAGCCAAATGAAGGATGAGTTCCAGTTCGATTAAATAATAGTCATTTAGTAACCTTAACTTATTTATATTTTTCTTATTAATATTTACAAGAATGGTCATTAACCCTTTGAATAACGGACTCCTTGGAAAAACCTATGAACATGTGTTCGATAACTATGACTTTTTGACCGCGTGGACAGGACGAAAGACTGACCGAAAAAACCTAAGATTGACCCATACAAAAGCGAAGTATGGTGCAACCACCCTGGTCATATTCGTTATTTCGGTCACTCTTTCGCCCTGTTGGATCCTGCCCGTGACCGTGGTCAGGATCCCAACCTCAGGCGCGATTGCACCTGATGACTACATTTTTTTCCTTTTCAATTCGTAACACGAAACAAACGACACGATCTCCAACAGACAGACGACAAAATCACGAACAGAAGATGTGTGGCATGTGACGTGTTATAAACACTCAACCGATTACTAGTTTATCATTGGATAATCCCGTTAATGAACATAATCTCTTTTCAAAACGATGTTCGATCATCGATTTATCATGAATTTTTATGAGGATTTGAGTGATTCGTTGGGAAAATCCAAAAAATAAAAATTTTTTCGTTTATCCTCAAGTTGAATAGTCTTTCTATTGTTAAACGATTCTCTCAGTTATTCCGAAAAGTATTAACAAGCTGACGTAAGTACTAATAGTGTAAGTGTATTCGTTTAGGAAGTGAGAAGAACTGTAGTAGTAGTGAAAGATGTCTGAAATATGTGTGGAGTAGCTTTTGTCTTCTGCTTGTCGCTAAAGTTTAATTTCCTTTCATCCTCATATCCAAAGTTATATGATACAAACTCAGATCTTGTTTTACGCGTCTAATAACTAAGAATATAGTCGAGCAAATATTTATCATTTGACTTTTGTAATATGATGCGAACTTTTAATAAGAATTCATTTCAAAAGTAACCCACAAATTTATATAAAAACCCTTCTGCTAAATGCTGTATACTTTTAATAAGAGCTCATTTCATAAGTACTGCACACTTTCAACAAGAATCCATTCCATAAATACTAAAAAATTAAGAGGGATTTATAATATATATGGCAGACTGAAGAGAGATTCGTTTAATAAAATACCGTTCACTTTTGAAATAAATTCATTTCATAAGTAATGCACACTTAGAAGATATCGCTAACATAATAATTCACAATTCACTAAAAACTTTATTACAAAAATCCTGTTATACTGTTACATGTTAGACTTTCGCGGCTTCTACTACTATTAGTTGCGTTAATTTTCTGTCTAGTCTTCTATCATCCACTGAAAATGTCTGCGACTAAAAACTTTTGGTAACGGCAATAGTTTCCACTCCTATCGTACCAAAAACTTGATATAATAGCCAAAGAAACTAACATAAGTAACACTGTTACACTCTCGGATTATACTAAAATTAGACAAATAATAAAATGACACTACTGCGCCACTGCCAAATTTTTCTTCACACTTTTGCAGTTTTACATAAGCTAAAGCAGAGATGTATCCACAAGATTAATTCAGGGCACTACACTGTCAGCGATTAGATGTGAATTTGAATCGGTCTATAAGAATCTTAAATATTGGCTAATACAATCTCTTTAATTAGATAAATTAACTCAGATAAATTGTATTCTAAGAAGAAATTGGAAGCAAAAAAAAAAATTCATTGACAGAAGTTGTTGAAAGTCTGAACTTCATAAAAAAAATTATAAAAGTTAATTAAGAGTAAATAAAAATTAGATGTCTTCTGGTGATACTAAAGAGCCAATTCCAACTAAAAAAAAAAATTTCTGGAAGCGGCTTTTGTACCTAAATGGGGCATCAAATTAATATTATAAGAAAAATAAAGCACGTACAGGTCTCTTTTTAGTGAAACAGCTTACAGTTAGCAGCCAAACGCATAAAGGCAAAACGCGTAACTCGAGACTTTTTTGTATTAATAATAAAATAAATAGGCTTACGAGACCAATGATAGAAAATCTGTTTGAAACGTATACAATATGTGTCATTTAACGAAGTTGAGTATTTACAATAGTGTGCATTAATTATGAAATGAATTGGCCTTAAAAAATTGTATGGAACGCTAAATTCATGAAATAAATTCTGATTAAAATTATTAAATACAGTTAAACCTCGAGCATAATTCGTTTTGGAATCTTATTCGTAATGCGAAACATTCGTTAAGAGAAACAATCCGTTATACTCCAAAAGAAATACTCAAAATTTGAAATTTTCGAAAAGTTACTCAAAGAAATGTTATGTGTAACATTTATTCAAAGAAAAAATACATATAAGTAGCTAATGACTGTTAACACTAAGATGTTAGTCCAACAATGACACGAAAAGTTACAGCGCATAGTTCGAGGATTCCCGTAGCCACGTTACTCGTTAAACGAGGTTCCATTGTATTGTTTTCCTTTTGAAACAAATTTTTAATGAAAGTGTGCACTGATCACAACAGAGTTTCCCAAACTTTTTATGTCGTATACACCTCGCCATGTTTTTCGCTTTTGGGCAGACCCCCCACTAATCTGATACTGATTTTTGTATACTTCTCACTGTAGTGAAGTTTAGTGTTAACAACGTTTAGGTTATACAACCTAACCTAAAAACTAAAGTTTAGTGTTAAAACCATAGGTACTTTTATAAATTGTGTACATGTCTTTATATTATAAGATAGTATAATGTGAGAAAATGGGTACTATCACTGAGAAGCACTATCGTGGACCATCATTTTTCTTTCATGGACCCCTAAATTTTTTTTCGCTGACGTATACCCCTTGCAGGTTGTCATAGATTTCTGAGGGTCGATGTAGACCACTACAAAAGTAAATAGACCTCGTTCAACTGCGTTCCTAAAACGCGTAAATCAAGACCGAATCAGTATCGTACTTTCAACTCGTTTTAATTTGCGTTCCACATAAGGAGCCAACAACAAAGTCAGAAACATTTTTTTCCTTTTTAACTGTGCCGGAACCAGGTTGTGTCGTTGTAGATGAACGAATGATGGACAACACTAATTCCCAACGTATATGTATATTGATATATAAAATATTATTATAACTATAATTTACAATTGAAAAGGAAAATGGTGCGGAGCTCCGGCACTAAATGAATTTAGCTTCGGTTATCGGCTGCTTCATTTCACTGTACCCATTCCGAAATTAAGAATATGGCGAACGCCACAACTGAATTCGAAAGTTAGCTTTTTAGTTAGGGTTAGACTAAACCACAAGCCTTCCGATTAATACTTAATAAAGTAATTAATGACCTACTGCAGCTTAAGGGATTCCTTCATCAATCTCTCCCGGCTCTTGTACGTTCACTTATTAACTTTCTAAGTTAGTTCGCTGAGTGTGGCTGCTATATAATCCGCTATTAGAAACCGGGAAGTCATAGCTTAATTGTTTTAATGAAGGTTGAATAACGTATTTCCCTCATCTCGAGTGCTGCTTTTGTGTTGCAATATAATTACTAAAGAAAATTGATATCGATTCCACGGGAAGAAACATGACTCTGCATTTGAAGGTAAACCTATCTGGCAGTACATAATTAACTTTGAAGAGAGAGAGAGAGAGAGAGAGAGAGAGAGAAATAAAGCATGGAAAAAAATAAATAACCCACTTAAGAGATTTTATAAATCCAAGTATCATTCAATTAAACGATTAAAGTGTTTTTTTTTGCCATCTCATTAAATCAGGGGAATTGTCGTAAACCTGATTTATTTATTGCGAGGCCTCCGCGCGGTACTTGGTCTATTTGATTTACGCAGCCACAAATCAGAACTACTTGAATTACCTTTTATTTTTTATATTTATTTATATTTTTTTTTGTAAATTAATTTCATCACACAAATGCCGCGAGCGCCACTCTCATTTTGTTTCCATCAATCAAATTTTTTTTCCCCAAAAACCGAAGTTAACTGATTGAAATTTGTAGGCCTATAATCCTCTTTCTACCTTTCTCCTTTTTATCGGTCATGATTTTGAGTATAAACTGTTAAATCCAGATGATTCAAAAAAAATTTTTTTGGGAGGGGGGTTAAACAAGTTAAATTTTCCAAAACGTCGGAACTGTTTGTGAGTTGCTGGGATTTATTTTTTAATAGAACAATTCGTCCAAATGTTAGTGATGTTGAGAGTTTAATTCTGAATAGTGTCAATCCGACAGTATTGCATGTAAGAAGTTACAGACAGCAGACTTGGTAATAGTCTAATTAGGTTAGTTTTAGTTTAGTTTTAATCCGGTTTCCACCCGTGGGTTTAACAGGAGGATTTCAACTCACAACTATAACTCCCATAGTCGAGCACTTTAATCACTACAGCAGACCTCCTGTTAGAATAGTCTAATTTTATGTAATTAAAGTCTTATAGCTCAATCAATAAATAATCGCAAATACTAATTACACTCATCAAAGTTCTTCATCACTCTTACACCCATCTGGAATACTTCAAAAGATGACAACAAAGTTGTATTTAACCCAAAGACGGTGTCTTGAAAAATTTGCTATACTGAATCCAGTATATCCGTTCCATCTTTTCACAGGTCACTAAAATCACAATACAAACCACACCTCCACCTAGTTTGGTTTCGACTTAACAAAAAGAAAACCTCCACCCTGAGCTTTGTTTTCCTCAAGACACCATCGTACGTGACCGCGGGGCAACAAACCCACTGTCACTTCCGATCAGTCAATCCAATGAACTCGGGGTCTTCAAACTTTTCATTACAAAATAACTGTAGATTCACACGAACAATAAACAAAATATAAATAATGAACAGACGTTAGAAACACTACCTTTGGGTGACATCATGTCAAACCCTTTAGTCTGTGATGTTGGTCTTCTTAAATGTGTTTGAAAGGCCACAAGTTTCTTTTCTGGTTTTGGATTATTCGCTATTGTTCCATCATACCACTAACATTTTTCATAACATTCAATTAGACATTGAAAAAATGTGTCAAAAAGTTGGTATCACTGCTTTTAGGTAGTCAATACCCTTTTCTTGGGTATAACAGGATGCGGGAGGAGGATTCGAACTCACGATCATTGCGTCCAAGTCAGGAGCTTTAACCACTACACTACTCCTCCCACTAGTCAATAGATAATTTTGAAATTGATTCTACTGTAAGAGGACCAGACATCAGTTAATTCTGCGAAAACCGCCATTTATATTATAACATAATATTTAACAAATCGATTGGAAACCCAAGTGAATATAAGTCCACCCTAAACCGGCGCCAAGTAACCCATCATCCCATACAACCAACCCAACAGAGAGCACCAAGTAAAACTACAAACAAGCCAAAAACCATTCCAGACAAACCTTCAACTTGTACCTAAGAAACTCGAATGACCAATCAGGAATTTCTCCGGAATTTTTACAGCCTCCATATTTAAATTCCTATAACTCGCATATTTCCGCTAGATCGGGTGTTGTTTAGCAAGTTAATCCTCGCCATAAAGCCGCCATTAAAAAAAAAAATAAAATAATGGATATTACGAACGGCACTCAAAGCGCCGCGCTAGATGAACAGGTTAAAGCAAACAATTGCAAATTTAAGCAATTACCCGAGAGGAAGGAATCCGCGATATTTATTTGCGAACCTTAAAAAAAAAAGTGCTACTTGACTTTTCGAGCAAAAAAAAGAAGAACTGATCGGGAAAAAGGTAAATATTAATAATATTTTGCCGCCAAACAAAGGCGATAATTAGAAGAACATCTTGCAGACAACCTTGACCAGAGTTATGTCCCTGACTTAGAATAAATCGCCGATCGCCATGGTGGTCGAAAATGATTTACACACCTTGTTAATTAGCCAGACACGTGACCAAGTTTGCAAAGTTGTTAGCTGAGCGGTAATTGAATTTGTCTTCGCATTAGGATGCCCCGTTGACTCCTAAGTAAATTATGTCCATTTTGGCGCCTCTTTCATGGTAATTTTTAATATGGATTTTTACGCAGAATCCTGACTCATTAATACACTCAAGGTGTTATCAAAAATTTTTGGACACATTTCTTAACATCCCCATTTTTATTGGCTTTCAACTTTCAAACTCACGGTGTCGGATTTAATTAATTATTTAATTGCCGAATTCCTTTCAAGACAAATGACCTTTTTGCGCCTAATTGATGGAGTTTAGAGAAAATAAATCTGAGAACATAAATTCTTCGGAATGATGCGTCACACCACTCCAGCGCCAACTCTTTAACATTTCCATTTGCAAGATCTTGTTTCAAAGTCCTCTCTTCCGCCTTTGAGTTATCCCAAATTATTAAAAGCATTTCCGTTTCCTTTCAGACTCCAGACAGTCCTGGCTCCTTGTTAAATATACACGTCAACGCCCAAATGATTATGCAAAACGGCAAATATTGATTTGGCACCAGGTCTTGTTTATTACAAAAATTTTTGGTGAACCTGCCAGCAAAAGATATACAGGTCACTTGGAGCAATGGATACCATCGTTCCTCCTCTTTATTGATTGAGGATAGTTTTTTAATCATACAGGATTCTGTATAATATGATATATTCTAGGTCGGAGGCCTACTATTCCGTCCAAATTGTGGGAGGGGTAGTGTAGTGGTTAAGTTCTGACTTGGACGCAAATGGTCGTGAGTTCGAATCCTCCTCTCGCATCCTGTTATACCCAAAAAGAGTGAAAAACGGGATTAACATCACTACCACTACCACTAAGCTGTTGCTCTGTGTAAGTAATGCATTTGACGACAAAAGAGAGGAGATTATAGCGTAGACAGCGGACCTCATGGATTTATAGTACGAAAGTCCTTTCATACTGTGAAGCGAGTCAGTGCGGACTCCTCCAGGTTGCCACTACCTGATGAGGGCAACTCGCCAATGGAAATTCGACAACCCTACCACAATCCATACAAAGTAATTAAACCGTTATAAAGAGCACGTAAATTTTATAGCTGAGGAAGACACACACACACAAAAAACATCAAATAAACTTCCCAATTGGTGGGCTTATAACAGTATCCGCCTTCCATAAAATAAAATAAAAAAAAGTTTCAAACTTTCCAAACGGCCCGACTAAAGCACCACGACGTAGTGACGCAAATCAAAATTATTTATGTAAAGGTGAAAATGTCTGGCTTTGTTTGTTCTCGAAAGATGTTATTGACTTGTTCAACGCCAATCGCGATGACGTTTTCACAAATCCGCGAAACAAAATTCAAATACGTAAGAAAATTTTTTTTTCTCCATTACATTGACACCTAACGCCAAGGGACCTGAACAAACCAACGGACTTTACACCATGCAACTATTTATTTAAAATGCTTACTCCACACACAAACATGCTACGTAACAGTCAGTCTCACGTTTAAACCATAATATTCCCACATATGTCATTCTATAAATCTTTATAATATATATACGCGTATCTCTAAGGTTTTCGCAAATATATTCTTCCATAAAAAAAAAATTACCATAAAAATGAAATTATTCGAGTCTAGGAACGTTCAAATTTTACATATTTGGGAAGAGCCGCAGACAAGAAAGGAAACCTTAATTAATAATGTTGCTTAATTATTGATTTTAGGGCTTGGTTGCGCCCATTTTAGGTTACTTTTTAAAGCTTGAATTCGATTTGAAAGACAAGAGAGAGAGAGAGAAAAAAAATTCCCCGAGCGTATAAAACCTCGACACGTATATAACGTACAAGGCGCCAGGGTTCGGGCAAAAGTCGGAGGATGCAATTTTATTTTTAAATTTCTTGGAATAATTTCCAAAAAAGAGGAATTTCCCTTATAGAGTCACCGACAACGCGGCGGGAATATATTTCACACTGATTTCAAATTCGTAACTCGCTCGAATAGTTATTAAAAAATATATTTTAATGGCGTAATTTGCTGTACAACACGATTTCACCAAAGACGCGACAATTTTTTTCCCCTCTCTTGATTTTTCAAAATAATTAATCTCCTTTTTTTATCTACCAGTTAACTACTACCTGTTACGAGACCATAGGTGATCGGTTAGGGAAGGTTTCCATAAGGAAGACATAACACGAGTCGTGGCCCCAGGAGGTGGTGGTCAGGACTAAACTGGCGCCTCACGTGGGTGATAAGCCACTTTGAAAGCGCTTATTTCATAAGTAATGCACATTTATCATTAACACCAAGATAATTACACACAAAATTTATTCCCTGTTAAACGTGTGCGTTATTTATGAAATAAACGCTTCGTTACTTCTCATAAAAAAAATTTATTTCAGAAGTACAACACACCGTCATCATGACTTATTCCATAAATAATGCACGATTTTATTGAGATCTCATTTTAAAAGAAATGCACACCTAGTATAACCACCTTATTTCATAAATAATGCACACTTTCGTGGAGATTTAATTTATTTACATTTTTAAACGAATTTTGTGGCGTTGTCTTATTATTTTGTGTGCAATAGTTGTGATTTACTTGCTAAACAGGTACCCGATGACACAGTCATTTAATTATATACTAATTGTATACAACATGATTTTTGAGCTCATTAAAAAGCGCGTATAAAAAGTCCAGAAATATCAGTATAACCAACACAATTATTGGGAATCACAGTGTAAACCTAAACCGTACGTTTCGTCAACGTATAGCAGCGGGTGTTTTCAGTGAATCACACTTAACTGCTTCACCGAAATATACATATATACCTATATAAATATACCGAAATCCCGTAAAAATTCTAGAAATGTTATATGCGGCTTGTGAGTGAACTCAAAAGGTGTAAGTGACACCAAATTAATTAGAAACAATTGAAGACCAATAAAATCGCGAAGACATTACATTTCACAGTATGACTCACCGGAGAGATATTCAAAGAGAAAATATTGTTCATAAAAAAACTTTCTTATAGTCTGTTCTGTAAAAGAAAAAAACTCAACAATGAAGCAAAAACATCCACGGGAAACCGCAAGCGAGGAGAAAAACCAAAAAATCGGGCGATGAAAACCACACATAAACATTTTCCCTTCCCCAGGTGAATAAGTTCTCGGACAGCCATACATAACATTTCTCATGTACAGAAAAAAACAGTAACAGACACGCATGAGAGTGTTTATGATCTAAACACAACCATCTGCGACTAAAGGAATTACTCCGGTCCTGGGATCATCCACCTCGTCGCACAAGCAACTCAAATCAATCTCCACCAAGACGACTAACTTCTGGTCACACTTTTCATCAAACTTTAACTCCTTTGGGTCACTTTAAAAGTGAAATAAAAATTAAATACAACAAACATTATTTAAAAATACGAATAATATCCCCAAAAATCACCTGTTATAGTGAAATCATATTATATAATAAAAAAATATAAAATTATTATAGTCAATGTGAGAGAGAGAGATTATGTTTATAATTAATTGTTGACAATCTTAGAATTTTTTGCTTGAAAGTGTGCATTTTTTATGAAAAACGAAATAGAGCCATAATTTTCAATTTACTTTTTACCAAATTTGAAATTCTTGTTAAAGATGTGCATTAATTTTGAAATCAATTAGTGATTATGGCTTATCATATTCGATCAAAATTTGACTCGGTCTATAACAAACTTACCTATTGAATTTTGCATCTGGCGGCACAACATGACCCTGAGACATTATTTTAACGTGTTCTATGTGTTTCTCTACAAACTCCTGCAAAAGAAAAATTTTTTATACATTATATTTAAAAGAAGGAAGTATAGAGATTTTAGCGGTCATCACTATTAATACGAGTGTTTTGTCTTGGCTACAAAGCCGCTCGTTGGATTCATAAATAATGCACAGTTTTAGCATTGTATCATTTACCAAATTTTGTAAACATTTCACGAGAACTCGTTTATGTCTTTCTCATAATTTTAATAAAATTGTCTTATTTCGTATTCAAATATGAAGACACTGTGCAATATTTATGAAAGATTATTATTATGAAAACGTGGATTGCTTTTGGAATGAAGTCTTTCAAAATGTTCGAATTTTTTACACTCTACACTCATTTCCGCATCTACACCCGTCAAGATATACAGTATAAGTTGGTCACACACGTAATAAACATTTGATTTTCATTGTAGTGACATAGTTAATTAAATTTTTAAAAAATCTGTTTGAGTCTAAAATATTGTTTAACTTGAACAGAAGAAAACATCGTACTTATTACGTACTTACTATTTTTTTGCTGTAAAAGCCAGGATGAAAAGTTAAGTCGATAACTAGTCCTATATTAGGATACATTTCAAGAAGGTCTTGCGGTGTGAACCTAAAACAAATTTAAATAAAATAAATAACGGAAGGAACTTCTGGTAACCCTTGGTCTAATCAAGGAAGACGAGGAATACGGAAAAGACAAAACGACGAATTATACAAGTACCACCTCAGGATCTCAGATGTCACGAGAAGGGTAACCATCTACGGATATGTGAGCAGAATAGACCAGGGGAACTGACAAATTAGATCTTCCAGCACCTTCTGAGAAAAGACAAAACCAGCCTGACTCATAGTAACAGGATGAAGGACAAACTGGAGTCACATAAGCTCCTGCCAAAAACCAGTGCAATTACTCAGGAAGCTATGCCAGAGTTGTGTGGTAGCCTTTTGGTTGGATTTCACTTTCTAAATGACTTACGACCGCCTCCAGTTTTATACTTTATACTTACTCCATAGTTTCAAAAATACTGCACACTTTTAACGAAATTTGATTTTAATACTGTTTTGAGGTCAAATCTTTCGCGTAAAACAAAACCCTGAAATTTGGTTTGGTTAAATTACTAATGGCTGAATGTCTGTGGTGTAGTGGTCAAAGTTTGTCCGAACTATACAGGGGGTTATACCCAAGAGTAAAATACGAGATTAAAAATCAAATAAATAAATTCAGCATGACGGGACGAAGAACAAACTGGAATCACAGAAGCTCCTGAAAATCATACTGAAGAAGCGTAGTCCAAAGAGTCCGCAGGAAAGAAACAATAAGCAAAAAGGAAAGAAGTAAAGCAGTGTTGGTCAATCATGGTCCACAAAATGGTCGATACTTTCATTAAATAAATACTTAAAAGTTAATATTAATGTTTATTAAATGAGCTCCGAGAGTTTATATATCACAAACCGGCTCCCATGAACCTCTGACACAATTTTGTTGCGTAATAGGTTACTAAGTGGAAAGAGAAAACTTTTATCAGGAAAAAACGTTTCAAAAAGAAAGTCAAAAAAATTTCCGAAGGGGTCCATTATTGTTTTCCGTCGTGGTTCCTGTTTTGCGATAGGTGTTACCTCAGGCAGGAACGAGTAAGTTTCTCTTATCGTGGAATTAAAAAAAAAAATTTGTTTAATAAATTTCGGTATCAATATTTGGATCAATGTAGCCCAGGAGGAGCAAAACTTTTTTGTTTAATGATTTATTGTTAATAGATTTGAAATTGGGTTTATCTGTAAATATCCTAAATTCATTAGGTATGTGGTTATCTTGGTCGCTGGGTCCAGTTGACCTTAAAATCCTCTAATAAGGTCGATGATGTCGGCGTTTGCAGTAGAAATATGTGGAACGTGTAGTTGTACACCTGCGCGTTCAAGAGTTCATTTTGAAAGTAACGCACACTAGCAGGTGGAGTTCGTTCTGGATTGTCTTCGTGATCTGTCACTGAAAGGTTTTTGCTCTCTTCCAGGCTTGATGTGACCAATTCGTTTGAAGGATGACTAAACGTGACTTTTCAAAATTTCTTGTTGGACATGGTCGAAGTCAAATAAAAAGATTTAAAATAATTAGACGGTGAAACTGTAGTGCTGATAAATATTAACGAAACAATTGACCAGATATTAATTGCTGCTGACCTGACGGGTCTTCGGAGGGAGGAATCTTTATAAATAACACCGACTCATAAAACGTAATTACTTCGGGGAGGCTGCACAGACTACAAAGTACCGGCTTATTCCTTGACCTTGACTAATAATTCTACATTTTGTAATTTTTCTTAATGAGCTATACGTAGAACGGTTTCAACCTTTTTTTTCTTAGTGTTAACGTTCTTCGGATCTGAACTTTCTGACAGACTTTAAAGCTTCGCTCTTTTCACTGCAGCTTCGTTCGATTAATAGCTTCTTTTGTGGTACCCTGTTATTTTTTTCGTATCGGCCATATTTTTGAAAACTGCTTCCTCTTTTCGCCTCTTTCAGTATTTCCTGATCTTGTTGATGTAACTTCTTTCCCTCTCCTTGGACCACACTTTACTCGTCTTCAGTCTATTTTCAGGAGCTTCTGTGACTCCAGTGTGTTCTTCGTCCCGTCACGCTGAATTTATTTATTCCATTTTTAATCTCGTATTTCACTCTTGGGTATAACCCCCTGTATAGTTCGGACAGACTTTGACCACTACACCACAGGCATTCAGCCATTATTGATTTAGCCGAAACCAAATTTCAGGGTTTTGTTTTACGCGAAAGATTAGATCTCAAAACAATACAATATTAAAATCAAATTTCGTTAAAAGTGTGCAGTATTTTTGAAACTGTATAATTATAAAGTATAAAACTGGAGGCGATCGTGAGTCATTTAGAAAGTGAAATCCAATCAAAAGGCTACCACACAACTCTGGCATAGCTTCCTGAGTAATTGCACAATTTATAAAACTTCATTCCAGTGTGCATTACTTATGAAATAATCTCATAAAAGTGTGCATTATTTTTGAAAAGTTATAAAGAATGTGAAATGCTGACCAAAGTGTGCATTTCTTATGAAATAAATTAAAGTTGAAAACGACATCAAAACGAAACCTGGTCCTAACCCACCTCTCGCTCTTTCTTTCTCACCTCAAAATCGCACAACTAAAAGCTCTAAAATTTCTGTCTGATTACTTAAATCCTAATTCTAAAAATTAGTCCTAGTTGAAGGGCCAAAACAACTTGACTTAATAAACCGGAAATATTGCCACCACCTGATAACAATTAAATTAATTTCGATTGCGATAATTAAAGAAATTAAACAAATCTGTCGTCTATAGTAATCATAAATACTCCCCTCTCCTCCCCAAATACTTATATTTATATAATATAAATCCAAAGAGGGAGGTTTGTATTGTAATGGTTAAGTGCCATACTAAGAAGTTATGGTCATGAGTTTACACCTTCCTCCTGTATCCTGTTATACCCAAAAACGGGTGAAAACGGGATTAAAACTCAACAGCTATAACTATAATATAAATTCGAAAGATATATTTTCACAAAGAGAGCAGAACATCAGATGATAATAATAGTAATAAAATTATTCAACCGCATAATTAAAATTCAAACAAAAATTTGATCTTAATAAATATGAGAAACATCCACCAAACAAATTTATTATTTTTAATTAGTTCAGACGGTTGAGAGGAGGGAGGAGGAAGAGAGCGAGAGAACTCAACACCATCTTCGAATTCCATTTCGGTAACAGGACCACGAAGAACATGTTGGAATCTTTTTCTTTCTTCATGCTGGCATTATATCCTTTGTTCTTCTGTCCTTATGCGTGGACAATAACGTTTCTCCTTAAAATCGATTTTTTTCTTTTATTAATGTCATCAATCAATAACATGTTCCCAGACCCTTGTCTCGTGAGAGACGAAGGCATAGACACACACACACAAAAATTCTTTTAGATCTGCCGGGGAAAAAAGTCGAGGAACAAGCTCCAACCTATTTAGAAATCAATAAAATCTAGGAAAAAACTTGTCTAATTCGCAGTCGTGTTAATAATAATAGTTTGCTTCTCTGCAGTTGTGAGAACAGTAAAAAATTTATTAATGTTCTGTCTAACTGATAAATTCCTTTTTAATAGATATTTATGTTAGGTTGAAATTAACGCCGTAAATCAAAGCTCGTTTATGGGCAATGCGGGGTTTTTAAGCACCCCCTCTCTCCCATCTTCCTTGAAAAAAGCTTTTTTTTTAACGTTACCGACGACACCCAGAAGGCGTAGACTAATAAGTCCCGAGGCATTACTTTCAAGTGTGAACTGCTTCGTGGTGACGTTTTACATAGCTAAGGCGCTAATAGAAGAGTTTCCCAATCGGAAAACGGATGAAGAATTTTCTTCCACGGCTAACAAGTGTCTCGTACATAGGTTACGGGAAATAAAGAACCGAAAGCGCCCACTGTGTCTGGCGTCACTTAAGTGCGACATTCCTTCTACTTGTGATGTACTCTGTCATAACTGCTTTGTAAACTTTGGATCTGTTGAAAGCTCTTCTCTGTACTGTATCCGGTAGATGGGCTTCATTATATAATATATAATTCATTCTAATCAGTTTGCAGCAGCTCTATGAGGAACAAGACCAACAGCGTCTCAAGAGATCACTTTCTCACTAACTTCTTGTCTTAGCCTCGTCCTTCCACTCCTCCTCAACCTTTCTGAGTCATCTTCTATTCTGTTACATAATTTTCCTTTGTCTTCCTTCACACTTTCACCTACCTAGGACCTTCTCCATTTTCTATTTTATATTATTATAATATTTCTTCCTTCTTCTTCTTCGTAACTATAATTTGACTCTATGTACTACCTCAGACTTGTTATAAAACGATTAAAATGCTTTGGAATGAAAAATTTAGAGTCATAGATAAAAATACTGCGATGGTCAATAGGGGTGACTTATCTGGATAAAATTCGAAAAGGACATGTTCGAAATTGGGAGAGAATCACTCTAATAGCCAAAAAGGCAGGCTGCGGTGGTATGGCCCTGTTATGAGGTGGAAAGAGAACTACTCCATCAGGATGTGTCTAAACCTGCTCACAGTGCCCCGTGGTAGAGGAAGGTCGCCTGCGACAGGGTGTTCTGGAGAAACTATACAAAACCCGACCCCAAAATAAAAAGTTTAAAATGAAAAACGAGTGTGCAGTATTTTTGAAATAACTCCTTAACGAAACTATGCATCACTTATGAATCAAATCCGTAATCATATCGATAGAATAACTCAAAAGCACATTCATAGACCCATTTTATAATTAATACACACTACTGAATAGCTCATTTCATAAATAATGCACACTTATTCAAAGTTCTCGTTATAAACAGTTACTCGAGCTCTTTTGTGATTTATAATGATCGTGGGAAATTTAACAGGAAATCATTTCCGTGTGTCAATAGAATAAATTTTTTTTGTCAAAAAAACAAGAAATAAAAAAAGGACGACGGGTACGAAAGTGAACAGTTTTTCTCTGTCTGTCCCTTTCTCTCTCACTCTAACAATATCCGGGTGTTTGTTTTTACGTCTAACGCTATCATTGGATCGAATTTCAATGTCTATATTCAATAACATTTATTTTTTTGACGACCTTTTTCAAAGTGTTTATACTGTATGCAGAGTAACCCGTTGTTTATCCTTCATTATCAAATTTCTATCATTCGCATTCCAACGAGAAACAAAAATTTTGGAAATTCTCATTCAAGACAAAAAGAAATCGAAAGGGGGGCACAGCACTCGTCCGGGATCCCATGCTCCCGCTCCGTGTAACTCTAAAATTGGGGCCAATCAAAGTGACATCGATCTAGATCTTATTACCTAGAATATAACTGATCATAAATTTTACTTCTAATTCGTTGGCTGATTAAAATTCTTTACAAGTTCTTTCGAGTTCTTTGACGTTTCCTTCGGTCTTGTAGTTTTTTTTTGTCAAGGGGATAACAAACTTTTTTTTATAGGTTTTTCGAACAGCCGGATTTTTTTATGCGGTCTCCGAATCTTTCAAACGATTTTTTTGTTTCCTTCTCCACCGGCTTTTAAATTTTTAATTATTTACAAATTAAAAAAAAAGGTTTCTTTGTGTGTGGTTGTGCGTGTGCGATCATATACGATCTCTTTCCTCTACCTCCACGTTTTTTGGTTTGTCCTGTTTTTAAATGTCGTCCTGCTCTACACAAAACACACACGGGGAAAAAAATTGAACTACATTAGTTTTTGAATATTTTAAAATTAATTAGGCTTGTCATTGGAGTGTTTGCCGTTATTTGAGTTTGTCTTTGTCGAGGCGAGGAAATTGTCCAAAAAAATACCTTTGACATTCTTTAGCTCGATACTATAAAGCAGTGATTCCCAAAGTGGTATATATCGATCCCCAGGGGTCTATGACAACCTGCAAGGTGTCTACGTCAGCGAAAAATTTAAGAGTCCATGAAGTGCATTACTTTTGAAATGAATTCTATATACACCTGTGCATTATTTATGAAATAGTTAGTCCTCGAAATTGTTCCATACCTTTAAAATTAATTCCGTATATAGTTGTGCATTACTTATGAAATAAATTCTTCTCGACATTGTGCAATACTTTTGAAAGGAATTCCTCTTACACCTGTGCATTTTTATTGGAATCAACTATAGTTTAAGTGCCTAGTACAGTGATTCCCAAAGTGGTCTATATCGACCCCCAGGGGTCTATGACAACCTGCAAGGGATCTATGTCAGTCGGTATTTACGGGTCCATGAAATGAAAATGGGGGTATCTCAACATACACTAATAGTACCTATTTACTTATATTATACTATCTTATAGTATAAAGACATATACATTATTTGTAAAAGTACCTATGAAGCAAAAAATTGACTTCACTACAGTGAGAAATTGACAAAAATCAATATCAGAGCCGTAGGGGTCTACCCAAAACCGAAAAACATGGCAACGGGTCTACGACACAAAAAAGTTTGGGAACCTCTGCTGTAAAGCCGTTTTAGTATTACGCTGTGTAAAAAGAGGTGAGCAACCGTATTAATCAACGGGCCAATTTAAATTTTAAAATTTTGTGGCGGGCCGCAGGGACTAAAGTTCTAAAAGGAACTAAAGAATACAAAAAAACTATAATATTACCTCTTTGACAATAATATTTCAAAGAAACACAGGAATTGCTGAAATTTCTGGTTAACAGCTTACCAGTCTGACTGATTGTGTGACAGAAACAAACTCAAACAAGCACAGACGCGACGCTTTCGTATTGATGTTTGAACAAGTCGCCGACAATTGAGCAACTCGTCACAAAAAAATTGTTTCGGTTTAGTATATACTACCATTTCATTATAATTAAACAGTATAACAATATATTGATGGGAGAAAGTCTATAAAATAAATTCAATTTTAGAAATGCTTGACGGATCACATGAACATATTTAAAGGGCAGCGTGTTGTTCATCCCCGCTGTAGAATACAGTAGGACGTATTAGGTTGGCAATTCTAAATTGTACTTGTTTATTTTTGTATAAAGACTCTAAGAAATATAAGATACTGTGGGCTGTATATTGTCATACATTATATGCATCACAATAAGGACAACACCAGACAGAACGTTCATCTAACTATAGTTGAACACGATCTTACGATTTTTAGCTGGAAGAGAATATTTGTCAAAGAGCTCTCTTATACTGAACATCAATTATATAGACAGAGAAAAATTATCTACATCGAGCCTAATAATAATAATCAGACTATTTATCTAAGCTTCCAATTTTAATTAGGTTACCAATTATATATTACTTTATAAAAGAACCCAATTTAAAACGAGTCAAATTGACTCATGGACTAGTGTTAAGAAATATTTTACAAACGAACTCCGAGGTCAATTAATATGTATATCGGTAAGAGTTAGCTTACACCGAAAACAATTTCGTGTTTGGTACCAGGAGGCAAAAGAGGAAGTCAAACTCATCACCGTAGCAGAGGAATTTGGCCTCGCAACATTTCCACAGCCTCATAAATTTTATTTATTTTAAATTATGATTTATACTTTTTTAATATGAAAACTTTTTTCCTTCTTGTTCTTCTGTCGGACACGTCCACTCATGATTAATGTTCGTAATTATACGTGAGAAAAAAAAATAAATAAAACCGATGGCGACGAGAATATAACAATAATATTTGCTAATAACCAAAATATAGCTTGAGTGTCCTTTGAAAAGCACTCCAAAAACTAATTTTTCGTCAGGACCGGGAGTGAGGTAATGATTGCGAGTTTATATGATTTTTATAATCGACATGTTTTGACCTTCGCACCAGAATGAGGTGTCATTCCCTGTATTGTTGTTATTCTGTCAATATGGTAAATGGAAGTGACTGCTTCGCGGTATTTTTTTTCTGCGCATCTTCTATTTAAATTTGTCCGCCTTGGAATTTTCAAAGCACAATGTAAATACTTTATTAATGTAAACAGTTTATTTTATATATTTATTTATTTTCCTGCGAGGACAAAAAAGTTATCTTTTCGCCTTTTTTTGAATGTCACGGAAGGATTTATTGACACATAATGGAAGATACTGATTGTTGGTTTGGATGTTAAATTGATTGTAAAAAAAAAACTTTGCCGAAAAATTCCTCTGCGGTGTTTCTAACTGCTTAAACTTGATACTCATGTTAACTTATATGACTTAAGTCCGTTTTGGTTTTGTTAAAATTTGAATACCTGACGTCAAAAAACAAAGACTGACTATTTGAACAAAAAACTTGAAAGGAATTCCGCAAATGGCCAACCGACAATTAGAATAATGTAGCGTCCTAAGCCGCTCACAATATTATTGAATCAAAACAAAACAAAGACAAAATGTAAACAAAAGAAATGCGATGCAGGCAGCGACAGGACAGAAAGGAAAAACTTAGACGAGTCTCGAAGCGTTCGGAAACTACGAGAACTTTCTCTCATGTAAAGCTTATGGAGAGAGAAGCTTCTATAAAATTCGAGAAAGTTCGAGTACTAGTTTCCGGAAGCTTCGAGACTATTCTTAGCTTATCCGTAGATATATAAAAGAGGTCGCACTTTGCCGGGTGGTCATTTAGTGGTCATTCAGTCGGTCATTCAATCAGTCGGTCAGTCAGTGAATCAGTGAGTCATTTGTGAATGAAAAGTGTCATGTAAACAATAACTTATTTATCAATAAATGTATTTCGAGTAAAAATGGTATTTTCGTTTTTACAAATAATAAATTAATTTATTTCAAAGGACAATAATAATTAAAATTATAAACTCACCGATGAGCGGGATCCAGCTGTGGATATCTTTCCTGAAAAATTAAATTTTGATTGTAATCCCGGTTTTTGCCCTTGGGTACAGCAGGATTTGGGAGACAACTTTCGGTTAACCCATTAACGCCCAGGTATAGAAATCGTGGAAATTTTTTGAAATCCTCCTCAAGTCTGGCGTAAAAAAAATCAAAAGAGACATTTCTGTAAATTTTTTTCGAAATTTTTGCACAGTTTTCCCGGAAATTGTTGTTTTCATTTGAGGACACCGGGATCTAATGACTCCAAAATTTGTCTGTGGGTCATTTTGTTTTGGTTGAAATTTCAATTATAAGTGTTTTATGGCTTTGTTCTACAACATCTTGAGTATCTGCTAATTTTTTTCCGCAGCGATATCTCCGACAGGATGTTAGAAAAATATTTTTTTTATGAACCGATGCATTTAGTGAAATTCATTCTGCTCTATCAAGAACTATTTTGCAACTCCTGATTACAAAGAAGGTGATAAAATTGTACCTACTTATAAAGAAAAGATGGCTCCTGATGTTTTTAAAAAAAAGAACCTGAAGAGCTTAAAAAAATCCTAAAGTTAGTGTCCTCATTTGAAGACGCAGGGCGTTAATGGGTTAATATTTTCAGCAGACGCTTTGACCTCTCAGCTGCAGACCTCCAAAACTGATGGAAAAGATGGGTTCCAGTCCAAATAAAAATAAGTTACTCTGGATAATATTAAATTGTTTTATAATTTCTATAAACTAATTATTAATGAATTGTTAATTACAGCAGCACTATTTCACTTTAAACGATACCTTATAAACTTTTACAATAATATACGCACACTACTAACATCTACCCCACTCTACAAGGACTATGAAAAGAATACCTTAAAAGACTATGCCCGCATGAGCCCATAATCAAAGCTTTATAACGACTACAGGCAGGACAAAAAACTAACCGAAAACCTTAAAATCGCCTTATTCAAAAGCGAACTGCAGGTGCAACCACCCTGCACCTTTTCATCGTTTCCGTCACTCTTTCTGTCGGATCCTGCCCGTGACTGTGGTCAGGATCGCAACTTTAGGCGCGATTATAATCGAGCACTCTACATTTTTCCCTATCAATTCGTAACACCGACTGTTTTATATAATCTTCAACTCGTAATGGCGAGTTTGCTTACAAGACAAAAGGCCAGCAACTCCAGCAGCTGTGCTAGCCAGTAACAGTGAACAAATCTCCCAACAAGAAGCGGCGAATAGATTACAAGTATTGAAGCCAAGAATCTGGGAGAATTTTATTTAAATTCCCCATTATGAATTGGAAATTGTATAAACTAACCGGTAAATGTGATAAATATTCAGTAATCAGTCACATTTATCAAGTTTAGTTGATGATTATGAACGATTACCAGAAATTATACATATATTCGTCCGATTTATCACTTTTACCGAACCAGATTATACAGTATTGCTTTAGGCTCCACATAATAAACTCAAAAATAAGTAAATAAATGATTGATAATACTAATAATAATATTTAAGTTTGATAGCAAACTATTATGTAAGTGACTAGCACGATAACTACAATAAGACGGTGACGTCAAAAGTTAAAGGATTGTGGATAAAAATTTTTTTTACAAATTTGAATGCACTCCTACGTATTTCGTAAGTAATGCACACTTCTGAAACTTATGTAAAGAAATCATTTCAAAAACGATTCCCACTTTACGAAGCCCATGTCTAAACTAAACTCGTATGAGGTTACAATTCAAGAAGAATTCACGTTGAAGAATTTTCTAAAAGATTCTTTGTTCATAGAAAAATCACCGGAAATGAGAATAAAAATTTTATCCGGTGATAGCATTTGATCCATTCACGCAGAAACTACACACAAACAGAAAATTCGTTAGGATTTTCAATTTCCTTATAAGTGAAACCGAAACTTAACTCAAAGAATAACTGGGAAATGAAATTTAGCCTAAAACAGAGGAATCGATCTGATAAAGAAAAGCCCAACAGGCCGTACAAGAGAACATTATTAAAGGTGGTTACAATTTCTCCTTTTCAAAGTCAAAGGTTCCTCATTTTTCGCACTACCATCCGATCACGAGATAACTCGTGTTTTCTACACGCTGTCTTTAGATATCACCTGTTGTACTTTGATACATGGTATCTACTTTGTCTATTTAAGTGTTTACATCGATTTTTTGACCGGCTGCGACTTAATTTGGGTTATTCTACTTATGGTTTTAAGTTGAATTGTTTTTGTACGTAAATGAACCGATGAAATGGTGTAAAATACATAAGCGATCGCTCGACCGGTTGATTCTTGTGCAAATTTAAGCAGTCAAAAATAGTTCAGGCTTTCACCTGAAGTGTCTGTGGCGACCAGAATATCAAACAAACAGCAGAATAATTAACATCAGCGAGTATGATCTTAAAATCTTGTTCATATCCTTGGGGAGTGAGTGGGTTGGTGTAGGAAGAGGGAAAAATATACAAAACAGCCAGGTCACAATATTTTCCTGTTCACCGAGCGTTCATCTTCCACTACAAGCTATAATTTAGATAAAAGTTATATAAAAAAATTTGTTAGACAATCAACACCGATGTATTAAATTAAAAAGAAAACCCGAGGATCCATCACCTGCCTCAACACTTGCCCGTTGACTTCTCCGCCATTAGTGTCAAAATATTTAGACGGTGGATCAGAAAAAAGGGTGAATCAAGAGAAAAATGAGATCAAAATTTAGTTCCTCTTCGAAACGGCCTTTCCCTAATTAAGATATTTCGAGTAAAAATTAAAAATTTGGGTGATGTTGTTCATCTTTGAGGATTAATGAGGCGGGCGAGATTTTTTACCTTTTCGGTCATCCGTCCGCAGTTGACTAACTAGTCATTTGTCAAGTTTTCTTAACCCTTCATTCCACACAAGTTCCTCTTTTGGGATTCCAACGAAATTGATCCTGACTGATCGAATATGGTTTTGGAATTGATTTAATCTCTGGTTATCAAAGAAAATCAACAACCGAAACGAAGAACCTGACTTTTCTTTAAGGCCGTTGGAAGCCAACATCGGCTAGGGGTTGAAAATCTACCTAAATCTGAGTGGAGGTCATTTACCCTTAGTGCTATTTTCATCTTCAAATCGATAACCATTAATGAAGTTGTAAAAAAATGAAGCTAAACCCATATACAGTATGTTCCCATCGATAACAAGAATAAATTGTTCGCAAAAGTGTGCATTACTTTTGAAATCAGGTCTTTAAAAAATTTTGCAAGACTTGTTGCGTAAGGGTATGCATTACTTATGAAAGAAGAATCCTTCTAACCATAAACGTCTGTTGCATTTTACAAAAGTTATAATCCCGTCGCTTCAAAACGTCAATGGGTCATTAGGTCACAAAGACATTTAAGAAAAATTCAGGAAAGCAACACTCCCGCCGAATTTTGAATAGGTTACCAACGTAACTCTCGTTTTAGACTCCACAAAACGAGGTAGAAGCCATCGAGTCCTTCACTACCCCTCCTTAGACTGCCAGAATAAGCATTAGCCCGGGCGGGTGTTAATCAGGGATTTCAAACCCACGCAATGACTATTTAAGTGGGCACTAGTCGGTCTACTGGGTGGTCTGTTTTTAGGTAACTACGATTCGGTGATGTATGTTAAGACTCAAAATAATAAAAATAACAAAAGTTTAAGAACGAAACCTAAACAAAACAGTCTTTTAGACTCCGACACTGTGTAGCTCATCCCTAAAACAAGCAGCCGACAGAATTCTTGACTTCTCGCACACTTCTGCCCAAGCAAGTGGCCGAACAATTGTCTTCTGGCTTCTGAGTGCCTTATCTGACTGGCCGCACTACTTTCAACTCAACTTGATTATATGACTAAGATCATAATCGTATTTGGGTTTAGTACAATTAGGTTAGCTACTGAATTGACCGACAGGTGAACCACCCATACATATCGAGAATAACAATACAGCAATTTGAAAACAGGGCGATACAAAACGAACTTCCCAATATAACCAAAAATCATGTCGTGTTCTGATACCTTTTCCGAACCCCTAAAACGTTTTTAATATAATATTATAATGTTAGAGTGCAAATAACTGATAATTTTAATGAAGACATAAGTGAACATGGAAGGTAAGTACTTTACAAGACCACTCTGTACCATCCAAATCGATTCTTCAACAATGACCAAAAACAACGCGAGGGAATTTGATTGATCGGAGTAATTATTCTATAATCATTATGTATCATATTATTAAAATTACTTCCAAGCACTGTCAAAATTTTTTTTCCTTTTTTATACTTTAAACATGAACTAAGTCATTTTATCAAAATTTCCTCCCAATTAGTTATTAAATTTGTTCTAAATTTTTCCTGTCAACACGATTTTCATTTTGAACAAAAACCTATTAAGCTCATTCCCGATACGTGAAATCGATTGTTTCCGTGTTTCCTTGTATATATTTCATCTATTTACGGTGTTATATGTTTATATTATAATTTTAATTATCACGTGATTTAGTTTTAACGTATATTTACCACACTTTAGTAAGGAAACTACAAATATACTCAAATGGCTGGAGTAAGTATCCTCTTTTAGTACGGTATACGAAAATACTATTTCACTCTAAAACGATATTTTAACAAAGAGGCAACCTTCAATACAATTATATGTATGTCTGTATATTCTATCAACTGTGTGTGTTATTCGAAAGTATCCCAAGCGAAAAAGAGGAAAAGTCTCGCTCCTCAATTTCCCGACAGCACTTTTTGCAAGTTGTTATACATGTATCTCAATATTAACATTTACCACCTCACGTTAATATAATTTATTGTTTCACATAACACGGCTTTATTTAAGAACCAATATTGCCAAATTAGGTAGCATTCTCTAGTGCTATACAAGGTAAGTTGATTGTACCTGAAAGATATAAACCACAAACACGACGGAATCACATCCCGTTGAAGAAGTTCCGACTTAAATTTCCCGTCAGTATTAATATAAAGACTTCCTAAAACCTAAACACCACGTGTAGAACATTCTATATACAGATTAGATGATATTATTAAAACCAAAAATGCCATACAACACAATGAAAGCTTTTCAGAAACTCGGGCAACCGTGGAGTGTTACCCATATTCGAAACTTGAGTTACGCAAAACTGGATTTATAGCAGTCACTATAACTATGCCCAGGGCGGATTGTATTCTGTTACTAGTAACAGCTCGTGTGGAACGAGGAAAACAATCTCATTTAACTTTGCATATCTTTAGTTTGATCGTTAAAAAAATTCGTGGCTCTACTTTACAAGAGGTCATTATCTGGCTTGGAAATTATCGTTGACAGGAACTTGTAACTCAGTCAGTCATCCAATCAAATCACTGTCATTGTCTTCTTTTAGACCGAATCAAGTGAATATTTTTGGACTTTATTAAATAAAATAAAAAATCCTTTCGAAGAAATCAACCGTGAAAAAGAAGGCGAGAAGTTTCTAACTTTCACTGGATTCAAGTTTAATTTGATTACTACCAAAAAAAAATTTTTTTTTACACGGCCAAATAAACAAATCATCATATGCTCCACTAGTTTGGCAAATCTGATTGCTGATATCGATTATTGATGACTTCGAGAGTTAGACGCCAGTTAACGATAGTCACCGTCACCAAATTCGTTTTTCCGTGTAATAATTTTATTATTAAAAGCGAACGCTTTCGAGCTTGCTGTCTGTAAACAGGAATTTATATGTAACATACTGTATAATAGGCGTGTCACGCTCGTAATTAAGCGACGGCGGCGTGCATATATTGCCTCCAAACTACCGGAGAGGTGACTGGTCCGCTATTTTTAATTATGACCTCTTTACTGTCTTCGGCATATTGGCTTCATCACTTTTTGCTCGAACAACAACAAAGACCAGGAGAGCTTTTATAAAAGTTAATCATTCGTACGGTCAACAGTTTTGTTTACAACTACACAATTTGTCCCAAAATAAAAAAAGAAACGACGTCAGTGGTTTAACATCTACAATTCCGGTTTATTTTGGAACACAGGGTGAGCTGACTTAAACAACGTTTGCAGGCATCCCTACCTAACGTGGTATATATGGGTCCCAAATGGGTCCGCCATTTTTGCAGTTAATTGTTGGCAACCATAAACAATTTCTTAGCTGAGAGTTTAATGGTTGATACAAAAGGACGCAAGGTTCGTTGAATGTTTTAATTTTGGACCTATAAAACTTCGAAGACCAGTAGACAGGAATCAACACGAACTGGAAAAGTTCTAGAACTTTCAAAAAAACTTCACAACAAAATCTAAAACACCTTTCACAGAGATTAAATTATATTATTACAAAATACAAATCCACTGATAATCTTCGTCATTGTTATTCACTGTATGGAGCTACCTACAGCTTTTGAGTTTTACCACTGAAGAGCCCGACAGATGTAAATTGGCGAAACGGTTTTCGCGTTGTTTACTGTAAACTGCACTTGTATGTGATATTCCATAAACGTTATAGACTTACTTAGTCTGTAATAACCCTCTTCACTTGTTACACACAGATACACTTGTTTCACATAACACGGTGTTCCATAAACAATCAAACTACTACGGCCACAGGAGAATTCTACCGTCCTATTAATTAGTTTTCTATAAATAACACCAACCAGATAGATAATTATATTCTAGTATATAATAATACAACTGGAGATAACAATAGACGTACAAAACAAGTGACCAAAGACTACATTTATAAATGGCAACCGGTGGATTCAAAGAGTGAAGAAAGATATGACAGAGATTCGAACAACCGAAGATATAACGACTTTCAGCAGACTGGTACAAAATTTTAAGGGTTTCCGGAAGAAGGCAAAAGGAAATAACATCTGGACACAAGAATGGAGAAATCAGCAAAGTGATGGAAATCAAAGAAATAAAAATCAAAATGAATGCACAGGATTACTTTCCGCGGTCCTTAGATGGCCAAAACCGAAGAACACGAGTGAATACAGCGAATAATCACCATCCATCCATCCATCCATAAACAGGAAGTTCTGCAAAGGTTTAAACAAGTGTGAAGTTCGAAACATAATCTTACAATTCCAAAGTTCGGTGTAAAACTTTTCACGCCGACGAGAACATCGTGTTAAAAACTTTTACGTCACGGAGGAACCGAATATAAGATGGAATAAGTGTCACAGGAAGTAACTCTGGGAGCTATTAATATCTCAGCAACCATTTAAGATCCCTTAGCGCAGAGACGGGAAAAGGGAAAATTTATTATAATTAGTTTATTGTCTTGTGGGAAATATTCTAAAGGTTGAGTGCAGCATACAAAGGAGAAAATAATTTTACATGTCACGAGTGGCAGTATCTCGTAACGTTAATTTATGTGTTATGTTTATAAGAGCTTTTCCAAATAATGAAATTATTGTGCCTACCTACATTTACTACAGGTGTAAGAATCACACAATGTAAACGCGTAACAACGAAAACTACATTGTGAATCCGACAGATTTTTAATTTAAATGAGAAAGTTTAATTAACTAAATCTTATTAAAAATTCTTTTTTGTTACACTCATACCTCACTTTACGGTTCCAGAATGGTTCCAGAAAACTTATGTCCGAAATTTGTTAAAAATGCAACTTGGTTCCACTCAAAATACATTTTACCTAATTTAAATCAAAAATACATACATAACAAGTACATAAAATAAAAACAGACTCCAAAAACCGACAATAATCTATAAACAAAAATAAAACAACTTCATGTTACATAAAATATATATATGTATACATACATAATTTTTTTTAAATGACTTTAATCTGAAGACGATGAAAAATGGTAACCTGTAGATCACTGTCGTAATCATTTTCGCTGGTAAGGATGGGCCTGGCTTAAGAAAACTGTCCAACGTTATTGGCTTCTTGTCTATTCCTTCAGTGGTTTCTAACAGCTAATTGCTGAGTTACTTCCTCAAGAAACTTTAGCGCTACGTTCGACATCAGAATCGGTTTCAAGGAGGATGTTTATTCCTTGTTCGAAATAAGAAGAAGCTTTGGACAAATTTTTTTATGTTAGCTGTTGGGATACAACAGGCTCTGTCTCTTCATCAAATGCCAGTTCCGCTTGCAACTGAATGAGTTTCTCATATGAAAGAGGTTCCCTATCAGCTTTAAGTAAATGAAGCACATCACGTTCGTTCAAACCTTCAAAGCCGAGGTCATATTCCAGGTTCAAAATGTTTTGCCTAATTTCAGGAAGGAAATTAACTTATGCACCAGTACTTCTGGTCGTTATAACGAAACATTTTAGGCCGTAAATCGAAAACGTGCCTTAATTGAGGAGAGCCGTTATAGCGAAATGCCATATAGCGAGGTATGAGTGTATTAGAGAATGTCTTTGACCGAACAATATCACCATTTTTCTATTAGTTTTGAGAAAAATATTCTAAGCAAGAAACAGGGCTGGAAATTCAAACTTAAGCCCTACCCATTCCCTCACATAAAATAACTTCACATCACAATCAACTGAACATTATTATTTAATATGTTTATTCAGTGCACAAAAGTGAACATTGTTGAAGGTAAAAAAAGTTTTTGACCCAATACTCTAGTCTGAAGAGAAAGAAAAAAGGTATTCTTCCAGTACTCATGTTCTCTGACCTTTTAACTCTTAAAAATAGTATTCAATACCGGTAGCAACAGAGCAGTTTCTCTTTTCCACTAAAAATTCTTACACTAAAGACCACCTAATGAGATATTGTGATTTAAAATGCGGCAATGGTATTCCATCTCCTCCTCCCCACGAACGGAACACCGGCCAACTTCCTTTCCACACACACACCACACACAATCTACTTGGTGGGTCATGCAACCAAACAAGACACCTCCAGCCGAATTTCACTGGTTAATCAACGGCAATAACTCACGTCTTAACAGCCTTGAGCTAAATTAAGTCTTCAAACAAAAAAGAAGAGGAAAATGTTATAGCCAAAAACACAAAAAGAATCGACTCGGTGATTAATTGCCCTCTAATTACACGATTCTGACTTAAAATCGATGTAGTCGCATGCACCGATTAAGGTATTTTCGGCATCTCGCACGGTGGTATCCGCAACATAATTAATACTTTTCAACGGGTATAAAGTAAAAGGTTGAAGGGAAACGCTGCCAAATTTTGATGGAAGGCGCCGGGTTAACTGATAATAATCTCGTTTAATTAAGTAGTACCAAAATTATGTCGGCTATAAAATTTCGCACCGCTATAATTATACTTGCAGAGAAATAGCTTATGGCTTAACAAGGAAAAGTCAACAAAAATTAGGTTCTTCGGTTCAATATCCAGCAGAAAGTGGTTTTGTCTCTCTTCTAAAACAGTCTATATACATCAGTGAGTTTTAATCTTGTTTTTCACCCTTGGGTATAACAGGATCTGGAAGAGGATCCAAATTCACGACTTCTATAACCAGGTGCTTTCACCACTACATCATGCGTTTCCCACAACCATATAAATATTCAGAGGGAAAATTTGGGGGCTACCTAAAGACTATTCCCCTTCTTTTGGGTTAGGTTGGCCAGTTTTCTGTTCCTCTTGAGCTACCACTAGAGCTAAAGACCCAATTGTGTGATTTCCAATTCTTTAGGCTCTTTCACCAGTTTCTATGTATCAATCTTTTTCAGAATTTATATTTATATACAACTCTACTTGGGTTTATGGATGCATTTAAAATTTCATAAAGCAGTGTGCATTATTTATGAAATGGAATACGGACTGGCGGGCGACGTATTTTTACGTTTTTGGAGTCTTCGCGGGTCACGTAAAAATACGTATTCAACATATTTATGAAGGCTTTGTGGGTATTTGTAGTATTGTCTGTCTTCGTGATTTCGTACAAATATCGTTTTGTTTGTTAAAATAATCATAGAATATATATTTAAGTACAAAACAAAAAAAAAGTTTCGTTGATAAAAACGAGGTAGTTTGCGATTTACAGCAATTTTATTGAACAACAGCATTTCCGTTCGATTCAGGACAAAAAGCCCGGCAAGTATACTCGCACACCAAAAGTTGTCTTAAACTGTGATTGCTTCTCAAGCGGTCAGTCGGCTAATTGTCAAAAAATCCAGAACATCTCATCAAGTTAATTTCAAGAACAAAACAAAAACAGGAAAATAGTCAAGAGTAACAACTAGCAACAGCATCTTTTAAAAGGACACACTGAAACCTTCAATCCCGTCAGAAAACACTTCCAGTAGTAACGAAGGAGACGAAACCAACGAAATCCATCAATTCAAATGTTACAAACAAGGTAAACAGAGGTAATGTTTTGATGAACGAAGCTGTCATAAAGATGTTATCGCCACACTTTGAGCGTGTGATTGATGACCGCAACAACCTCATGGCAGCATAAAATCATAACAAAATAACCATTTCAAATATCAATTTCAGGTTCTTTCGTTAACGGTCCACTCAATAACCCTCTGATGACATCCCAACGCCACGATTATTTGGTACATAACACACATGGGGCTCATGATGTCTCGATTTTGCGGCGCATCTTCAAATGGATGGTATTCTCGAAGCATAAAAGGTCCCTGACTATAACACCTCTATCACCTGACTCCGCTTTATAATTTAATTGCAATTTTTCTTCTTCTTCTCTCACCTGCCCCCATAAAACGAAACCAGGATGGAAGATTTATCTCCCAGGTACGATCTTTTGATTGTTTTTAACACAATTATCATTATTAACGAGCATAGGGTCATACAATCTCCTTTTTATGCGTTTTATCATTTGCTTCAAGCCCGGCGAAGATTTATCAACATTTATTGAGTAACTTGATTAAACGTAATTGGGTAACATTATGAGCCCTTTTTGCAAAACTTATTTATGGAAACACATAAAAGTTTCTAACTGTAAATGAAGAAGAAAAAAACTTGAAGTCACTTAATCATGAGTCTTGGTATGTTTCCAGTCAGTCATCACCGCCTGAAGGACGAGGACTCATTCTCAGCAAAGCTTTATCCCCATATATCATGAAAGTGAGATTGCGATTTTTGAAAATCTTGTTTCAAATTTGGAAAGTCTAGATTTTTCCAGTTCTAAGTTGAGAGCTAGTCGGGTCTGATCTATCACAATAAAATTTTTCTTAGTTCTGGAGTTAGCGGATAGTAAGAGACAGATCGCCCCATGTGGATATCAAGCCAGGAACAGAGAACTCAATCCTTCAAGGATTAGAGGACATTTTAATTCAAAAGTAATGCACACTTTTATGACGTTTTCCTTTCAAAAGTAATGCACACTTTTATGACGTTTTCATTTCAAAAGTAATGCACACTTTATTGACGTTTTCCTTTCAAAAGTAATGCACACTTTTGACGTTTTCCTTTCAAAAGTAATGCACACTTTTATGACGTTTTCATTTCAAAAGTAATGCACACTTTTATGGCGTTTTCTTTCAAAAGTAATGCACACTTTATGACGTTTTCCTTTCAAAAGTAATGCACACTTTATGACGTTTTCCTTTCAAAAGTAATGCACACTTTTATGACGTTTTCTTTCAAAAGTAATGCACACTTTATTGACGCTTTCTTTTCAAAAATAATGCACACTTAGATGTCGAGACAACCCTGAAGCAATATTCCAGCTCACAACCGTTGACTACACTCTGGATTTGATTTCTTTTCGTTCATTTCAAGAAGTCACTCAGTGAGCTTGTGTCGCTCAAGAAGATTCCGCCGGTGACAGTGACAACGTGCAATAATTATAAATAAATAATTACAGCATAAGAGAAAAATGACGTGCGAACTATGTACCGGAAGCGGTGGAAAAGGAAAACAATTCAACAAATGTATTTATTTTTTACATATCAAGACGCTCTAATGTGTTAAGTATTAAAAATAAATATTTGTCAGGATAAGATTAAAACATAAGCGTCAAAAATAAAAATCACGTAACAAGTTATAAAGATGTTCGGAAAACATGACGTTACATCGGTGAGAACATTCCTGTTTTATCTCAAATCGTCCTTCTCACTATATCAAAAATAAATCTCTTGTCAAAATTTATTGTTAGCCGAATTTTTCTACTTTCCGCACTTCCGTTTTCCAAAAGGGATACAGAGATTTAACCACCCCAATCCTTCCAAATTTAATTTTAGGACCCTCGACGTGCCTCTTGACTCACAAGCATGCTTCTCTTAGTCAAACCTCCTAATTCTTTCCTAATTTTCTCTATCTTACCTCTTCTCATATAGCTTGGGCTAAGACGCTGGTTTCCTCTCGAGAGACATGACTCATGCTTGGAGACAGGTGGTAGTAAACAAGTGGAAGTCTAATGAAAATGTTTTCGTGTCGGTGCCGGTGGAATTCACTCTCATGCTGCCTGAGCACCAATATTTTAAATTCACAACATATGAACTTTAGTAGAAATCCACATGTATAAATAAATCTAAGATCGCCAGCGACCTAAGTGCAATAATTTCCAAATATGACGTCACCGGCACTCAGCCAATAGTGTTTGTGAAATATTGTATGGCACCCATGATCAACGGATACTGTTCTTATGACCCCACAGTGGGTCAAATCAAATCTCTAGTAAAGTCAAACCGCCGACTACCAAAGTCACGGTTAAAGAGTTCCAGCTTCCTCCCACATTCCGTTTTACTTATTTCCCGTGCTAACTGCCACCTTCCTCTAAGAGAGCCATTAAGCAGCTTTGAAGAGGCTTCGTATTTATGGAACAAACCCAGGAACTGGATAGAGGAGGTGACTGGAATGGATATCTGTTAGACTTAACGGTAAAAACTGACGAAATCTTAACTAATTTCAATTTAACATCAAAAAATCCTAAACACTACCGGATATGGTAGTAATTAAGCTGAGTGTCCAAGTCAAAAAGTCTTTTTTTCAACTCCTTCACTGTTTAACATTTTAAGTGTAGAAGGTTACAACTTCCGACTGCGACCACCAACTTTGACCAAGTTCTCAACTCATATTAAAAATAGTTTTTTCACGGTATATGACGGCGGCGTTTTTAAAACTCTTTCCTTTTCCAAAGACTAAACTATTATCTTTGATGGACAGTCCCCGAAGAAGCTCCTCCGTGATCTATCCAAACCCTAAGAAATTCATGTTTTCCCCGGTTGGATCTGTTAAAGACGAAGCAGAACGAATAAGGGTCAACACGCATCAACCGCAACACCGGGAGAGTAGAAAAAAATTCTTCCACTTCTTTCTCTCTTTATTTTTAAATTTATTAATCTTTTAATTTCACTGTCATGAAATTTAAAACCCGACTGTCAAAGAGCCATCACCGTGTTTATAGAATGTAAAGTAATTAATTCAGCTTACGAAGTTTTTCCTTTTTAATTTTTCATTTTAATGTGTTTCTCATTTCCAAACTATACATCTGGTTACGTCGGCCTTAATTAATTGCATGCCCTCTACTTGCATTTCTTAAATAATATTTGTTTAACTTATTGACATAATTTTTACCTAAAATGGTTACCGAGTTAAATTTTTAATCAAAACACTCTTAAAATTTATTTAAAAAATACAACATCAATCGTTTTCTAGCATTCCTTTGATCGAAATAATCGATAATAACACTAATTTAAGATGGTAATTTAGATAAGATAACATTAATACCAAAAACGTGTAA
Organism: Columbicola columbae; assembly: GCA_016920875.1. Lineage (NCBI taxonomy): Eukaryota > Metazoa > Arthropoda > Insecta > Psocodea > Philopteridae > Columbicola > Columbicola columbae. The sequence goes on from JADMLL010000008.1 coordinate 9,158,731, forward strand.
AATAGTTACGGTTTTAAAAACACAAAATTTTTTTCCCTTCCCTTCACATGATTTCGACTCCACTCATCCTTTTCCTTTAAAATCATTTTGTTTTACTGCGGTCCATTTTATCTCAATGAAAGACCACCAATGATTGAAGTGAGAGTGTTTTTCGGTAGTCGTACTAGTAGAAGCTTCTTCTCTTTGTTTTAGAGCCTCTTGAAATACTACCGAATTTAATGAGTGGGATTATAGAGAGGTTAATTTAAAAACCTGATCTTTGGGTTCATTCTATTGTTTGAGAAATGGTACCTAAGGTTCGTCGGGTGAGATGTTTTGTTTTCATTTTAGAACCAGGGTGGAATGATATCTTCTTACACGTTTGTATCCACCACCGAAATACTTTAGATGGTATATTGAGTTGGGTTATGATCCCGTTTTTCATCCTTGAGTATAACAGGATCTGGGAGAGGGTTCGAGCTCTCAAGTGTTACTTCGCTAGTTAGGTTTAGACTACTCAAATTGATGACTGAATTTAGAAATGTCTAAACAAATTTCTTAATCAAATTATTTTTTTAAGATGACTGATAGTATTCAACAGAGTCAAACATTCCACTCGATGGGTCAAAATTGTGTGAAAAGCTAACCAGACGCCTAAGGAAAGAAGTAGTAAGTATAACCAAGACACACTGCCTGCTGATCGAAGATATATACTACTAAAGGTATCTGAAAGGTAAAGAAATTCTACACTGCTGAGAACGTACCACAGATAGCCCTCCTATAACACGGTTAATTGGTGCCTAAAAAACGACAAGAACTAATGTTGAACGAAGCTGAATTATTTAGTAGATAAAAATAAATTTCTGTCCAAAATAATTGTAAAAATGAAGATGAGAACCAACTGTTAGCATATTCATAACCCATAAAACCGCAACTGCAAATTAAAAATTAAGACCACAACTTTAAAACCGCCTTCAACTACTATTCTTTAGAAATGTTACCTAAAGTCCGCCAGAACTTGGTTCCTAAAAAAACGACAAAACTACAGTAAAACTAAGGGACTAGATTCTGGATTAATATTTAGTAGTTAAAAATGAAGATGAACACCAACTGTTAGTAAACTCTTAACCCAGAAACCCATCTTTGTCTAATTACTACGAGACAAGTAAACTCCAATTAAGTGATGCGCACTTGTACGAAGAACTAATTTCAACAGAACACTCTTCTCATAAATGATGCACACAAAAAGTTGTTTTCAATGCCTAAAACACTACAATCTCTTCTGGCGTCAGTGTTACACCACCAAAGTTAAACCCACAAATCACAAAATATAAAACTGTACACTGCTACCAGTCAGCTACAAAGATGCAAAACTACTTTGCATTTGAGACGAAATATTTTATCGCGCTACAGGACACACATTCAAAATATCGTCAAACAGGAGAACTACCTCTTGCACAACATAAATATTCCATTTCACTTTTAATGAAGTGTGTGTTATCATAATGATTTCAAGTTTCTTTCTTCACTTCCTTCGTGAAATCTTTATCACCCGAATCCAACCTTACAAACAACGCTCACAAATCAATTACAGAAAAACTTATCAATATTTACAAAACAAATTGAGTAATTATTTAACTAATATTCAAAATTCATTTTCACTTCAATATAACGTTGTTATTATGCCGCGATGAACTATTACTGCACATAAACAAAAATGTCTCCGATTACTTATCGAAAATTAATTTTTTTAAATTAAGTAAACGAATTTTTAAAAAGTGAGCGCCATAAAATGTTTGAAATCGCGTAAACGAGTCGTAACAACAAACATACCAGACTATCATAACTAGCCTTGTTGTAGTAGAATCAGTCATTTAACTGAGGTAACTAAAACATGTCTACAAGTGAAAATACGGAAACTTAAGACCGTTCACCCCGTAGTCAGAGAGTGGAGTTGTGTAATCAGTTCTTCATGGTTTGTTAGAAGGCGACAGAACAAGATTAAGTACAAGTTCGGAGGAAGGAGAGTCTGTGATATTCAAAGCTTCCGTTAGGTCAACATGGTGGCAGACGTTGTTTCCAAAGCAGAACGGAATACAAAAGATTACGTTTCTTGACCGTGCTTGTGAGTGGAAAAGCTTTTGGTGACCGATAACAACTAATTCAAATATAATCAACAGGTTACAACTGAAAATTCGCGTAAAGCAAAGTGGTAATAGCAGAAGAAAAGTGGTGGTTTTGATCCTGTTTTTTACCTTTTTTTGGTACAACAGGATGCGGGAGGAGGATTCGAACTCACGATCATTGCGTCCAAGTCAGGAACTTTAACCACTACACTACTCCTCCCACAATAGCAGAAGAAAAAATTTAATTGAGGAATGGAAGGTAATACAGAGCCTGTTTCAAAAGTTCCCGGAATGTTTTATGTAAACCACTCGTTCGATATCAGTTTACAACCTCCTCAGAGCCAACTACAAAAACTATTCCGGGAATTTTGGGACATACCCTGAAGAAAGATCCAAAAATTCTAATAAGAGACACCAAGACACAACATAATACCCCACGAGCATTCACCCACAATAACCACAACTAGAAGAATCGTCTCCAACAAACTTCCAGCTCCAATGGACCCAGATCAACAGTCAATTCGGATACTTCGCGAACAGAAAACACATTCGAAATAGATATGAAATAAGTGAGAATCACGATTCCATTTCAAAAATAATGCACACTATGAGACAGAGAAAAATAACTCACGGAAATCGAAAAACAACCTAAAATAACTGAGAATCACACATCGAGATCTTCAAAAGGAAAACTCTCCTCTAAGAAGGGAAACCGAAAACTCAAATTTCCAGCCTAGAACCAGAAATAAGTTGCCAATTGCTGGAGTTAGAAGATACCAAGCCAAACAACAGAAACGAAAGGGCGGTTGAAACACAGTCCTGAGGACCAAACCAAATTACGTGGGCGTTCGTAAACCGAAACAAAAATCATTCACACACAAATGATGTTACTACTGTATATACAGTGAAACCTCTCATAACGAGTTCAATTCATTCCGGAGTTTTGCTCGTTAAGCGAAACAATTTTTTCCATACAAATTAATGTAAAATACGATAATGCGTTCCAGACCAAACAAAAACTGTCGGGAGATTCCCTATGTACGTGTACCAAAAATTGCTCGTTGTGAGAGACATTTTTTTCGCAATTCACGTTGCTCACTATGCGAATTCCTCTCCAAGAGAGGTTCCACCGTATATTCGTGCATAGAAACATTTACCGATTGAATTATCACGATAATAGATTCGTCAGAGACGCTAAATTTCTTTAGAAATGAAAAAATCATTTTCAATTAAAGTTCAGGTATATTTTTCAAACTTCCACCAACCCCCAAAAAGGAACCATCTTAATCAAAAAAACTTCATCATTTCATCCCAAAAACAAACAATATTAAAAAAAATTTAATAAAATAATAGGGCAATAAACGCTTTTTGTTCTTTTTAATATATAAAAAAAAATCATCAAAAAGACGTCCTACCACGAATTTTTTTTGGTTAAATGTTAATTTCCCTGGGCCCCATGCTAGGGAAGGCCCCTTATATCAATTTCTGAATTCCTGTTTGTTTTACGATATCTAGACAATAATAAATGGTTTTAAAATTTAGATTAGGCGATGAGTCAAACAAAAACTGACTCGCTTGTGGGCGAACTAATGAAATATCTCCAAAATATTTATTGTATTCAAAATTTGTCACCTTTTTTCTTTTTATTGACTTTGCCCTTAAACGGCCCGGTCTAAACTATAACGCCATTGTTAAATTACCGAATGTTTCAAATTAGACGTTTTCCTTTGCACTCTATAACCCATTAAATCTCAACGGTTTGCCTCGTGAACTTCTTGAAACAACTACATAAAATTTTAAAGCTTTTCCTTTATTTATTTATTGGTTTTATTAATTCCTATTTTATTATTTTAGCGCGTTAATACTAGTTCTTGATGCTGTTTATATAAAAAATGGAAATCGATAGAAATCTAGTTGGGTCTTGTTTTGTGCGAGAGAGGAAGTAGCAAATTATTGTTTGAGTTAAAGAACAATTCCCTACACTAAAGACATAGGAATAGGTTACGCTCAATCAAAACGGTCTTAAAGATTGGTATATAATTGGCTATATATTATTAATATAGTTATACTATATGGCCAAAATGGTTGTATATGAATTTAAGAAAGTTCTTAGAGGAAACTATCGTAACAGTATCCGTTCAGAATTTTCTTTTGTGAGCATTACAGACTCGCAAAACAGTTGAAAGAAGGTTCAAGCTCGGGGTTCCTCATGCTGTATCACAATCAAAATGGCTTTATTACAAGACTAAACCCCAAAAAGCCCCACAGTCGCATAACTACGAAAACAAAGACCCAAATTAATACAAAAAATATTTAAAAGTTTCCCGAAGATCCTGTAAAACTTAACACTGATTTCATTTTATTAATTAGATCGTCATAATTAATAAGCCATAATTAGGTATTCACAGATTTTAGATATGAGAACTTCTTAATTCGACAATGAAATGAAGTGTCATCAAACAAGCTGTATATCTAAAAAACATCTTAAAGGCGGCATTTATACTCATGTGATTGCATAAAAACTACAAAAATTCTAATTAGGTAGTCATTAACAAAAAATGACCGGGCACTAACGTACTAGCCTAAATAAATGACACAGACTATACCAGGGATGAGCAACACGGTCCCATCAGTATTTCTCCCTTCAGTATTATTATTATTATATTGATTGAAAGGTATACATATTGAACAACATTTGAAAATTATACTAAGAATTAAATAAAATATAAGAATCACTCAATCAGGTCCAGTTTTAGTGCAAAAGTCTCTCCCGTTTCTTTCCATTGCTAAGAGTGACTGTATTTATTGAACACTTCATCTTTTAACATTTGCATAAAAACTACAAAAATTACAAACAAAAAATTTGATCAATTACAAATTTGCATTATTTACAAAGTGACATGAGCTTTTGAATTTAAAAATTTTTACAAAGCTTGTCACAAGCCTGGGAAATCATTTCCAAACCCAAAATCAAGAAAGCTCGATTACAAAAAGAAACTCACACTGACTATATAACTGGAATATTTGAATAGAGCCCATAATCCGACACTCTATATGTCTTAAAATTTATAAATTATTTTGATAAACTTTTTAATTTCATTTTTGCCCTTCCCTCCCAGAATATCATACAAATATAACAAACTACCGTTATTCAAAGACAAAGCCCTGTTACGGTATTCAGTTTCATAAATGTGGTATTACGTACAGTATTTGATTACATACAGCTATGAATACAAGTGAATGACACTCTCTCTTCTTTTTAATTTAGATAACATAATCAAGCAGAATGGTATTATCATGTCTTCACCCAGAGCCTAGAAATCAGTTTCATGAAATTCTTCAGATTTGTACCTCAAAGAGTTAAATGGCTCTAACAACCGACAGTTTTTGACATGTGGTGTTGTAAGTATCATTCATGAACCTATGTGAGATTGTTTGAATTCTCTCCTACAGCAAAAAATTCAATTTCTGCAGTATTTCTGTGTAAAAAGTGTAAATCAAACTCGTTTCATTTATACATTAAAATTTCTACAGTGTCGGAACCAGGTTGTGTCGTTGTAGATGAACGAATGATGGACAACACTAATCCCCAACGTATATGTATATTGATATATAAATTGTTACTACAGCTAAAATTTAGAATCAAAATGGAAAATGCAAGGATCCTGATGGTGTGGAGTTCCGGGACTGAATGAATTTAGCTTCGGTTGTGGGCTGCTTCATTTCACTGTACCCATTCCGGAATTAGGAATGTGGAGAACGCCACAACAGCATGAGTCTATTAAATCATTTGAAAGTCTGTGCCGCAAAGAGTTAATCGATCTATTATTAATGAGTATAATTAATGGAATTAAGTCTGGAAAAATTTTATTTCAGTTAAACGTATTAAACACGTCCTATAATTCTTTGGCACGTGTGACGGAGCTGGTAGTTTGTTCACTACTCATTTAAGTTTCTGATTAAAATATCTGACACCATTCTTGAAACCATTTTTGGGTTTGTGGGTTTGCTAATACAGTCTGACACACACGAAGTAAATAATTCACACAACAGCAGAGCAATAATCGTTTGTTACTTCCTTCAAAAATTCGGCAAAAACTGTTTCGATTCATACTATAAGGAGTCAAGATCAGAGCACTAAGGGAGGTACACAACCGCTTAGAAAAAGAAACTCTCCATGAAAGAAGAGAGTAGTGGTTAGAGTTCCCGACTTGGAAGGAATGGTGGTAAGTTCGAATCCTCCTCCCGCATCCTGTTATCCAAAAATTAAGATGAAAAACGGGATTAAAGCCACCATTAATGAAAGAAGAGTAATCCAGGAAGACTACCAACTGCTTACAAAAACCGACAACACATCTGAATGACTTGATGCTAAAAATTTACCCACGACCTAAAAATCAATATCTTTCCTTCCTCTCTTCAGCTTTTAAGTTTGTCTAAAAACTAAAAAGGAATCCCACAAAACGAAATATTAAAGAAAAATAAATAATGGAATAATTATTCCGTTTCTAAGGTAGTTCGGAGGAGCACTAAGATGTCGTGCAAACACCCTCAAAAACTCACAAAAAACCATTTCAGGTATTCCAACACCCTAGGGATCATTAATAATTAGATGGTATGTTTGTTTTCTTTTTGATTTTTTTTTATTACTAGTCCCTTTGAGAAGTCTTTGCGACTGCGTGAATAGCATTAAAAACCAATCGAGTAGTGTCAATATCGGCGCTTCGAAATTAACTTTTATATTATTTATGGTTTTCTTCAAATCTTATTAAAATTTTAAAACTTTTTTTTCTCTCTCTTCCCTTTAGTACTACCCCCAAAACCCTCACTGGCATAATCGTGTTCTCCAAGGGTGCCCACTCCAAGAATGTACCGACTTCTTCCTTTCATTCTTCATACAATATCTCCTCAACTTTCCAAGTTCGCATACCACTTTCACACACGTTCGCTTGTTTGAACTTGTCTTTTTCAAGTGAGTCCGCCATTTAGAAAAATAAAATAAAATTTCTTTTTCACGGTAAAAGGATTATCCTCTAATAATACCTGACGAGAAACGATTAATTATTATGTAAATTTCCGAGCAGATGACCCGACGATGAATTCAAGAGACACGAGTTAATGGCTTTAAATTTATCTCGTCGACGTTTCCCAAATAACAGTTACCTCGTGAATTTTAAGACTTATATACGCGTCTAGTTTTAATCTATATAGTATATACGGTCATTCGTGTGTTATGCAAAAGATCTTAACCCCTCCACCTCTCAACTGAAAAATATGAGTCGATTTGACTCAAAACTTTATTTTGTTTATATTATGTTAATGCCATTTTCAAACAGACTTAATGTACCAAACATTTCCAATTATTACCAATAACCCTCTCACTCAAAACTGATATGGAGCTTTATCTTTAGAAATAAAACTTTAATTTTGCTGTGTAAGTCAAATTGACTCACTTACAAAAATGCATAACCGACATTTGTAAATCCTGCGTGAACTGTGAGGTGTAAACCACATTCTGAGTCCAATTGGCTTGTTTCAGAAAACATCAAAATCAAAATGTCTAAATTTATAATTATATTGGCCCACCAAATGAGTCAAATTGGTTTGTGGCCGGTCCCCCCCCCCTGGGAAGTGGGATTTATGTCACCATGTTTTCAATGTTTTTGATAATATACCTTCTTCTTATTTTTTTAAATTTAAATTTTGATGCATGTATGAAGCAAAAATTTGAACAGTGAAAAGTTGTAAAGACGTTGACACACAAATCAAGCTTGAATACCCGAAAGCGCCAGTCTAACTGAGAGTTTTAAACAAAGCGTGATGAAGGTGTAACGCGCCTTACTAAACATGTTTAGGCAAAACAAAGCTCTTCAAAAAGCAAGACTTCATTGCTTCAGGAAAATTGTAGTTTTGCAAAGAGGAGTTTATTAGTATATAATATAGAAATGAGGTTAAAGCGGTTCACTTATTATCCCTTATCCCAAGAATGTGGGTTAAAATAATCCAGGCCGGTTTTCCGCCAGTCCAATGTTTTCCTTTAATTTATCCACTCACACCTCTACTACCTTCCCACCTCTCTTCCTTGTCTTCTTATATTATTACCAGATACCTCTACTTTTCGGATCCTTTATTCTTTCTACTATATCCCGTCCCATCCTATAGACCTATAGACGTTATCTAATTCCTGGGTTAAAACACTGATCTGTTCCCTAGATATAGTGCCAGCCCAACTACCTAATATCTCTCGGAGACCGGTAGAAGATATCACGGAATTAAAAAAAATTTATCCGCTACCACTTCACCGAAAATTCCTCCAATACTCACAACCCTGGTGTCAGCATTCAGCCAACAAGTAGTCGACTTCAAAGAAGTTGAAATAGCATGTCCGAAACGGAAGAAAAACTTCGAACTCAGCTTTCTTGGAATAAAGCCTAAATCATTCTACCTCCTTAAGCTCGATTACGAGAACTCTATCACCGGTAGACGAGAGTAGTACCCACCTTCTACTTGTGAGTGATAATCATGTCAAATTCAATCGACCTCCGTTCAGACCTTTTTTCTTAGTTTTAGTCGCACATACCCAACAAACGAAAATTAACATACTACTTACAGATATGGATTCCTTGCACGTTTACAGCCACTTGCACATTTCCCCATACGGGTTTTAAGACCTTGAGAAAATCCGCAATTTTAAGCCGTTCAGAATCCGAAAAGTTAATTAATCCTTTTCTCTCAATTTGTTGTACCGCCACGCTTATTAAAAGCAACACCAATAACCGTAACGGTTTAAAATACTGACTCCGAGTTCAGTGCTATAAAAACCGCGCCTCAGAGTATGTCGCAAAAAACTTTTCTCTCTTTTCTTTTGCTATACAATCCACCTAACCGTTTATACAAGCTTCAAAGTCATAGAACCTCTTCTCAAAACCTGAGGGTAAGAAAAAAATTTCACTCATCCCCATAAATTTTGTTACTTCTTTAATTTCTATTAATTTGGAAGCCTAATTTTGTTTTAGCTCCAAACTCATAACTTCTTGCCTTTTTCTTTGGGAAATTAGAAAACAAAAAAAAAATTTTTTTTGGGGGTAGATTTGATGTTTTTAATGGGTGTCTCGACCGACTAGAAAAATTAAATTATAGTAAACCCCCGTGAATGAAGCAAAAATGCAATGACTCCGAAGCGAGAGAGTGAGATGAGAGTTGTGTTGTGGTCGCACAAGAAATCTAACCGCCCTGCTGAGAGAAGAATGTTTCTTTTTATTTTGTTGTCTTTTGAAGTTCTTTTGAGTGCTATCGGTTGCCGCGGATTAATTTTTATTGTTTGAATCTTTCCCCTTTTTCTAATTTCGCTTGGAATTCCGTTTCTTTTTAAAACAATCCTCTGAAAATACATCCACCTATCACGTGTTAGCGAGAACAAATCACTCCGACACAACGAACAGTAGGAACCAAAGCCCCATGTGTTGAGTTGATCCTACTTCAAACCACTGCCCACCTCAGATCAATTTAGCTTTTGTTTCGCCACACAGATTCTTACTAGATGGTGTGTTAGATTTCAAAACATGGCTGAGATTCTTATTTTGAGTGATCTCTCAATTATAACGGCCCCAATTTAGACAGATAGGAATCACGCAACGGGGTCTTCAAAAGAACGACACCAAAAGCAACCAAACAATACCTGAAAAGGTGGGAGACAGAACACAAAGGAAGAATTTTTATTTATTTATTTATTTGAGTTCTAATCCCGTTTCACTTTTGTGTATAACAGGATACGGAAGGGGATTCAAACTATAACTCCTACAGTCAGTACTTTAACCACTACACCATAAGACCTTCCACAAAGAAAGAATTAAGACACACATATAAGTTCAAAGAGAGTATAATAAAGTCCAAATAGTTCTTTTCAGAAGTGTTACTAATACCAAAGAGACCGTTTATGAATAAAGTACACAGCAGAAGAATATCCAAAGAAAAGAGCAGCAAACTGACAACAAAACAGGAAAAGGAAATCTTCGAACTTGGGAGTATATCTAACGAAGCTTTAGAAAAATGGCAATGTATAAAGTCAAAATCAAAAGAGGAATAAATGTTTAATAAAATAATTGAAACAAATATAAAAAATTGCAATACACGAGTATAAGATATAAAAGATAAAAGAGGGATCAGAAAGAAAAATTGAAGGAAACATGAGGGGTAACGAAACAGAAAAGAAATAAAAGATGAAAGAAAAACAGTATAGACACCTACAAGATATACAGAAGAGTCCCTTCAGACCGTAAAATTCATAGGAAAACCAAAACGACATACCGGTACAGACAATATAAATAGAAGAGAAATACAGTGGAACCTTTTATAACGAGTTCAATTCGTTCCGGAGTTTTACTCGTAATGCGAAAATTTCTTTATTTTTCCCATATGTAAAACAGAATCACTAAAAAGTTATTTTTAGTATTTAGCAAAACAAAAGGAGTAGCCTATGAATGCGAAAGAATTTTGGGTGAGAGTGATGAAAATAGGACAGGAGAGAAAGATTTAAATTTGAATCTGTTCCGATTGATTTCGGAGTTTTCTTCTCCAGCTGTCGGGGGATTCCCCATAGTGCATGTCGCCAAAAATCACTGAGAGACATTTTTTTGCAATTTATGTTGCTCGTTATGCGAATTTCTCGCTATTAGAGATTCCACTGTAACAGAATTCCTGTCAGCATTTGTGGAAAACCAAACTAAACCAAACAGTTTGATCCAGCCTGTTTTTATACCTTAAAAAATTATAATTTTGAATTTTTATGTCTAAAGTATAAAAGTACTGTCCAACAATACTCACAACAAAAATTTTCGTGTTGACGACCCCGTAAAACTGACACCGGCTTGGGTACCGATTCTTCCTTAATTACAATCAAACGACCTCATATTTAAACCCATCCAGGAGTTATTAAAAAGAAAGAAAAACAAAAAACCGCGTAAAGTGAAGCATCGTAATTTGTTCCCGACCAAAATTAATATTTAAACCTTTTTTAACTTTAAATCTCACACAACACTTCCCTTTCCTATTTAATTTCGGCATTATTTATTATTTGACAAACAAAAATCACCTACAGCTCCTTTCACGGACATTATAACAGATCACAAAATATGACCTCCAGTGTAAATATGTCACATATATTATTTTATAAATCGCATTATATTCTCCTCTTCTAAATTATCTCATCTCATATTTACGTAATTATTGATGGAAATCGCCTCGAGTTAAAACTAAATTTATTTTTTTATTTAAGGTTATGCCGACGACCGCTTGCTTTTCAAAAACAACAATTTTAATTCTCAAAACACTAAAAAGTTAAAAATGCTGGAAGCGGTTTTCTAAAACATGTTTTATACCATCAAAACTGAGTTTCATAAAAAAAACTTATCGAGCTAAAACACTTAAAAATGACATTTCGATTACGAAACGATTTTTGTTCCCTTTAAATAATAATTTCATTCTGTATTACATGTCTCCTGTATGACTCGAAAACCTAACTACCAAATGTACAATACAGAAAAATAAATTCTGGAACGTTTGTAGAATATCATTATAACCGAGAGAATTAGGTGCGATTCATAATTCGGTGACACTGACATCGTTAGAACATTTTTACGCGGTTTGTAATAAACCCAAAAAACTGTATTTAAGTACAGGAGGTTTTGAACGGTGCTGTACTGTGAGGGCCATTTTATCGAAGTTTCAAAAAAATAGAGCGCAACTGTACTATCATACCCCAAGTTGTGGTAGAATTATTGGTATCAATATCACCATCAAGTACTGTCTACACTATTCAAAAATTGGTGAACACACACAATTAGTTTAGTATATTATTATATAGGGTGTCCTCCGACAATTTAGTGCAAAAATGGCAGCTGTTTATGCTGCTATTCCACAGTAGGCGTGAAATACGGCAAGCGAAGCGAAACGGATACCAACCGTAGAAAAGAACCGAAGCGATATATACTGATCGATATCAACACTAAAAGACAGTCGACAATCCGATATACCCACAATCTCATTGAATGATTTGAAGTACATCGGAACGAAGTGAACAGTATGTAGCGAATAGAATGAGAAGTATGAGACGAATACTCAACATCAGCAAATTAATTTTGGGACACCCTATATATATTTTAGTACTTAATACACACAAATGAGTTATAGAAATGACGAAAATCTTCGCTGTATACAGAGAAACAGGATTTAAACGAATAACTACGATCCCAGAGCAAGGAACTGAACTCCAGGGTGAGAAGAAGAGGCCATAACTTAATCAGAGAATAGCTCACGACAGAATCCAAATAACAATATACCGGTTGTTTTAAAAATTAGACCATCGACTCCATTTCTGTTCATACTGTGAATAAACATAAACCCCCAAAAACGACGGCTACCCCTCCTACCCCTCTTCCTCGCAAGCGTATCAATTCCATACAAAACTTCTTTTGAAATATCAAACGAATATCTGATTTATGAAGGAAAAAGAGGAAGAAAAAGAATCGATTATGTTTTGGTATCATACACTAATCAAGTGGAAATATTTTTATTACTCTTGGTGGTATATCTAACCCCTAGAAGTAACACAAAAACCCCCAAGAAAACCTACATTAATATTTCAAAAGTCATTTATTTGAAACGGTATCAATAGGAGGAAGAAGGCGCGTGCGTTTTTACGTCCATTGAACAATTCCTCCGACACAATAAATGGAAATGAACAAAAATTTCCAAACGTTTGCCAGCAATTTAGCGGCTGGATACCACGAGAAACCATTATACTTTTCCCGGGCCAGATGCTCCGAGACCCGTGACGAACGTGAAACGTTCCTGACCACACGCATTCTTTGTTTGCTTTTTCCGAGAGTTCATCCATATATCTAACGCTAATCGCTCCCCATCGACGGCCTTAGTTTTCAGGTGATGCCATTCAATACCATTCGAAAAATTTTTTCCCATTTTTATGCTCATGTCATGAACCAACTGCTTGATATGACCGGTAATGTGCAGTCAGGAGAACTCGACCGTTCTATGAAATGGAAATTTTCGTTCATTTATGCAATTAGAAAAATTGATTCTAGTCACTAGCATTTCGGTTCGCAAACAGGGTCAAGGAACGGGTGTTTCGTGATCAGAGGTATCACTAAATTTATTAAATAAAGATTTCCGATCTAAATCACTCCGTCAAAACATATAGTATGTCCAAACTCAGCTCACAGTCACGAAATCACGCATGTTTCATATCCGAAAAATGTCATGCAGACAGTACAGACAAAATAAATTTAACTAAAACATCCGAATGGGGTTCTTAGGTAAAACAAAAGGCAGAGAAGTGATTTCGCATTTATTTGAACACGACATCAAAACCAAACATCCCATCCCCATCCCCGAAACCCTTTTGAACCAACCGCTTTTGGACAAGAGTAAAGGCGAAGACGTACCTCCGAGATGGAAGAATTCTAGCCACAATAATGAAGACGTTTTAGAAATGAAACATCTTGACAGGGTAGAAATGGTGAGGTCAGACCTTTTGAGCCCGAAAAAAAAAAAAAAAGCTTCGTGTTGACCTGACACCGAATAACAAACTCTAAATGATTTGAATTATTAAAACATTCCAGTTTAGTTTTAGGATGTCAAAAATTTGTCAAGTCGGTAAAACAATTGGTACCGTCGCTTTCAAATCTGTAACAATATTTCAACTCTAAACCAACACGATCGGTCAACTGACAGGTTTCAAAAATGTTTAAACAAAACCGCTGTACCGTTTTCAGGACTCCTACGATATTCATACAACTGTTTTTTTATATAATTTATACTTGTAATACTCACGAGAACTCAATTTTGGGAGTATAAAATAGTCACAGTTTTCTTATTTCGATCATCTTCATCGAAATGTGTACTCTAACGTCAATTGCACAGCACCTGGCTATGATTTACAGTCCTCTAAGTTCACTACAGCCTTTGAAGTAGAACAGAGAGCTGCGACCTAACACAATTTTATACAACTTATAATATAAACGATTAAAACAGCGCTAGTGACTAAGAAAAAATTTTTATGACACGAAATTTGACCAATAAATGCGAGATTTGTAATTAGTTCCGAAAGTGAGAGAGATATACTAATGCAAAATTAGTTTTAGAAACAAATAGAAAGACATGTCAGATAAAATATTGTGAAGAGAAGAAGACAAAAAACTGTCTAAGAGGCAGAAAGCATGTCTGTTGACAATGAGAAGTTGAGATTCGAGGACCGGTACCGTTGGTAGTTTGTGTTAAGAATCCACAAAAACGTGACACAACAACTATGAATAAAGTCACTTCATCGAAATTTGCCAAAAATCGTATTTTTCGAAATCCAACACCCACACACTCAATTCTCATCTAAGATTACCCAATCGAATTTCTTATAAACAAATTGAAAAACACCTTTTTTGGTGTAAAAGACTCTAAAACCACTTCAATAAAAACCAAAATTAAAACCTAAAAGAAGTCACACAAAAAAAAGTAAGAATAAAAAAATTATTTCGGTCTCGTTTTTCGATTTAAATTTCCTCAAATTAAGAGCTCAGTATACGATAAAAATCTAAAAACATCATTTGATGCCGCTAATGGAATCAATGACGACCATTGAACGAATTAAAAATTAGTCACAGCTGGAATATTCAATTCAAATCCGATTTGATTCATTGATTTCCAGACCTTCACAAGTAGGTGAAATCAATTTTTAGAACAACAAATAAAATTTTCCCTCACTTCACCCCCAGTCCTTTTTTAAAAAAATGAACATCTGACTGGAGACAATTTGAAAACACTGTCCCTCCATCACAAAAAAAGAAGAAAAAGTTAAGATCTTCGATGGATATCACCTTTTTTTTTGACAACTCGAGAACATTTGCCTGTGTTGTGTTGTATGTGTGATTCCCTCCATCGATAATAAAATCATTGAGGAATTTACAAAATAAAAATTTTTGGCCACACAAAGACACACACACACACTCGGAGGATTGACAAATGGGAATGAAATATCTGTGACACCATCTACAATTAGTCTGACACTCTTGTTAACCCTTCCTTACATTCCAAAACAAGAGAGCATTTAAGTATCACAAATTATTTTATCCAATTTTCATTTTTATTACCACCTTTCGAGAAACGGTTTGAACCCTCAAAAAGACTAACGGGTGGCTGAGGTCTGTGAGTAACCTAAGAAGTAAGAAGCCACAACATTTTGAAGTTATTATGGGAAAATAAAATATGAAACAGGTTGGGGTACGACAAAGACACCAAACTGTTCTAAAAATCTAATCCGACACAGTTAGAGGTCTTCGAGAGTCGGATGAATGAG
Source organism: Columbicola columbae (assembly GCA_016920875.1). Lineage (NCBI taxonomy): Eukaryota > Metazoa > Arthropoda > Insecta > Psocodea > Philopteridae > Columbicola > Columbicola columbae. Next base: position 9,174,199 of record JADMLL010000008.1, read on the forward strand.
AAACGACCTCTTTCTTCTAAGAGACAAACCAAAGCATTTCTTAACTCCCAAATAGCTGCAAAAGATACACAACCAATTTGACATGTGCAGAAAAAATTGTGAACTAAACTGTAGCGTTCGCCACATTCCACATTCGGGAATGTGTGTAGTAGGACAAGCAGCCGACAACTGAAGCCACAGTCTCGGAGCTCCACATCGAGCACATCATCATATTTTCCATTTGTATCCTAAATTCCAGTTTTATAATATTTTATATCAATATAATTCGGAGTTAGTATTGTCAATCTTTCATTCGTCATCAACGATAAAACCTGGTTCCGACATAAACAAATGACTCACCAGGGAAAAGGTGATAACAGCTTAAAAGATGGCATACAAAGGAAACTCAACAAGACGGAAAATAATCCCCTTTAAGCACCAAAACAGTCAGCTCAACAGATAAATTAGTATCAACCACATCCACCACCACGCATAAACAACAAAAAAGAAAATTGTCATCAAAAAACTATAAATCGCACAAAATCACACCCTGAAAAGGGTCACAAAAAGGACAAAAAAAATTTTACGCCCTTAATATTTACCATTTTCTCAAGGGTTAAAAGTTCATAATGCAATAAATCACACCAAAATTAAATTTTCTGAATCATAATTCAAAGGAAAAATTTTTCTTCAAGTTAAGAATGCCACAAAAAACAGTTCCTTCCCTTTGAGCGTTACCAAAGCAGACAGCATGTGAGTTCTGAGGAAGAAGAACAAGAAAAAAAAATTCTCGCACAACAAAGGATCGAAATGAGCCAAAAAGTCATTTTTCAATATTTTATGTAACTGAACAGTGCATCAAAACGAAGTATAAAATTTGGGCGCCGATGAGACATAAAACGGGTTGAACCGAAGCAACAGGAGGTCTTTCTCAAAAAGTATTAAAATAAAAATACACTAAATTATGGAAGGATCAAATTGACAAACAACCACCTTCAATGATTATTCATTAAGGAAGGATGACAAATGCTTTTTAGCCCTTTTTTAATTCAATACAGAAATAATAAAAGACAGAAACAAAACAAACTGCAGAAAATACTAACAGGATGTTCCAGTACATCCCCCTACTCACCTGATATTGATTTTTGTCAATTTCTCACTGTTGTAAAAGCAATTTTTTGCTTCATAGGTACTTTAACAAATAATATATGTCTTTATAATATAAGATAGTATGATGTAAGTAAATAGGTACTATCAGTGTATGTTGAGACCCCCCCATTTTAATTTCAAGGACCGCTAAATTTCTTTTCGCTGATGTAGACCCCTTGGGGTCGATCTAGACCACTTTGGGAATCACTGATCTAAAGGAACTAAGAATCATACACGGAGACCTTTCATCATTTTTAAGACAGTTAAGATGAAAATCGGCTGAGTGTGGTGCGTGAAAGGAAGAAAATCGAGAAATAAGAAAGTATTGAAAGATGAAGGAGAAAAAGTGTTGAAACTATGTGGTCCATAGATGGCCGAAACAGAAAAAACTAAAAGAAACACTAAACACAGAAGAGAACTATACCAACATATACCAAAAATATAAGATAAATACAACAGAAAGATAGAATGAAGAGATAAACGACTAAAATGGCCAAACAAATTGGAAAGAAATTATGGGTTAAAGCAACATGGCGGAGACAGAGGGGAATAACACAAACTAAGGAGCATGTATGTCCAAAAAGGTCTTTAATATTTCGAAAAAATATATATTTTCATTTATAAAGATTTTGTCCAAACAGTTCTGGTTTGTAAGAACGTTTCACTAAAGTTCGAGTTATAACACAAGTTACATTTATAATGCAACCCCGAAACGAGAACAATGGTTGTGAGAACCTATTACTATAAACTCCAAACCTTTTTATCAAAACTCATTTTATAAAACTGAACTAAAAAAAAATCCAAAGTAGAAACAAAAAAGCAATTTTACAAAACCGACTGAGGTGTAGTGATGAACTCCTAACAATTGTGTGTTAGACACACCACAACACATTTCATACGCCTACAAAAAACACCCAAGACTAAGCGTGGCTTTACTTTTAGTCTAAAATAAACATTAAGGAATGAGTCCCAGAAAAATTTTTGTTTTGAGGAAGACTCCCAATAAAATCTTAAGCACATAATTCTTAAATTCGATATTAGAAATATATTTTCTCTCAGCACTAGTTTCCTGGGTATGAGATGCTGGTTTGTTCTCCAGACACAACCCCTAAACGTCAAATCTACAAACTACTTAGTGTCTGAGACTTTAAAATGAATCTCACCAAACTGGAAACTAAACAAAAGAACAAAAAAATATTTGGCTCTTATTATAAATTTTTTGGACCAGAGAAAATGACCAAAAACAAAATGAAACATGTCAGTTAGGTTCCCTGAGTGCAAGTTTGAATTCCGTTTCTCACCCTTGGTTATAGCAGGATTTGGGAGAGGGCTTGAACTCACAACTATAACATCTCTAATCAGGCACTTAGACTACTACACATACCCCTTCCTGCTCAAGTCAAATTGTTAGAAACATACACCAGGTTAGAGAGGCCCTTCCGCCATCTTTTCCTCAATGAAACGAAGTTTGGTTCTGTCAGTCAGAAACATTTTCCCAAAATTTCACACGGCATAATGACCAAAAGCTAAACTGACAGATAAATCCTCCAAAAAGAACAAACTAATTTATGTAGGTATGCTCAAATCAAACTAGATAATATTCCTAGATTATCTTTTGCTACACACAAAAAATCTCTTAGTCCTCAGACCAACCTCACGGTGCAGACGTTTCAACAATGAAAACCCTAAGAACTCGGGCGACACGTTGTGAGATTAATGCTACGTTTTGATGTATTAAAATGATTGAAATAGGAATAGCAAATATCAATGATAAACAGCAGGCGGGCGAAGACCCACCACAGTCACTGGAGAAAAGTAGAATCAAACAAAACAAAAAGGCGGACGTTCCGCTATAAAAAGGTGAAATAATTCAGTTGTCATAATTTCCTTCACCATCACCCTTGCTGATGTTTTTTTTATTACTATTCACCCCAACAATCACCTGTCTTAATCTAAAAAAAATTTTTTTATACACTTGTGAGAAATTTAATTAACTATTTAGGCCTTAGTGTATTTCCAAAGTTCTTATTCAATTTGAAATGTCTGCCACTCCCTTTTCAGAAATACTTTTAGTCACAGCAAAATAAATGATGAAAAGACCCAACACCAAACTTCTAATACTTGATTCTGATAACCTAGAACAAAACCAAACCCAACAGATTATTTACTGCAAAGCAAAAACTCAAAATCACATTTTATATTATACAAACTACAATTTCGAAAACCATTGTAGCAAATTGAGTATTTCGTTAAGTTTTCTTAAAAATCAAATTAGCTACAATTAATAAAAATGAATGATCATATAAAAGTGAAGACTGCAAAATAAAAATTTTGCTTTTTGGTCTGATATACAAATAAATTTTACATCTTCATGAAATTTTTTTTTATAATTAAATTTAACGAAATAAACAGTTCACAGAAAATTTTCCATTACAGTTAGTTTAGATATTTAGATAGTCTGAAATTTACCATGACCTTAATTACAAGTTAAACAAAGCCTTTGAAGTTGTGTTCACAAAAACTGATTGGATCAGCTAATTACGATCATTTGTAAGTCAATGTACTCTAGCCATTGTAATCCTAAAAAATCATTTCAAAAAAATTTAGAAACAATTATATCAATTTGGTCGTAACTGAATTGAGTAAAGGTGGTTAGAGATGTTAGCACTTAACAAAGTCATAATGAAATTAAAATATTTGTGGTGGTTTTAATCCTGTCCTTCACCCTCAGATATAACAAGATATGGAGGAGGATTTGATAAATTCAAAAACTTCATTATATAAAACATATTTTAACACTATGGGTAGTAACCACAAAAATTGGAAAACAATTCATAGAGTACAAGAAAAATTTCTCTTCTATTACACATGTCTAGTATGGAATACCCTTTTTAGAGACAATTTAAGGGCAACCATTAAGAACTCTAATTCGGTTCTACTACAATTTAAACAAATCCAAAAAAGCATGATAATATACCCAAGCAATTCATTTATAACAAAAATGACTTTATGCCAAATAATACTTCAGAATTTACTACCTTTGGCAGAGGAACCTTAAATGCAACGAATCTTGTTGAATCTATTACACCACTCGGACTGTATTTTAACCATCTGGAAAAAAAAAGTATTCATTAATTTAAAAGAAAATTCATTGCAAACGGTCACTTAACGGTCTAGTTAACCAGTTAAGGTTATAATTTTGAACTCTTGCTGAAACAAATTACTTAATTCAGTTATTTAAACTGAAAAGAAGTTTGACAATAGGTTCGCAAACAAAAATATTAAAAAGACAAAAACAAAATCTAACCTCTTTGGCAGTTTCATTTTTAATGTTTAATTTAATTGTATTTTTAAAAAATCAGGTACACGTTAAAAGCGTTACATAAAGAATCTCACAATGTGTTCCATACTGATTAGTAAAGGAAGCAGTGTCGCAACTTGCGAAACAAAATTTCCCTGCACATTAAGGAGATCGATGGTATTCGTGAGCAACAAGAGTGATGGTGGTTGACTAAGCTGGTTATATATCTTGTTACATGGATGTTTTGTATGAAATCGTGGTAAGGTTAAAAAATTTCCAGCCTCAGCGGAGTTTTTTCTCGCCTGCTTTAATTCAACAATGACGGATGTCAACTACTCCGGCGAGTCGTGTGCGTTTGGACCGGGAGGAAGACTGGGAAGGAGATGCTCTTGGAAGCTTAGTCCATTGTATACGAGACCAAGAAAGTTTTCCGTGCCAGGAACGCTGTGACAAATGTAAAAAATACTTACGCGGAGTGTTACACGAGGGTTATTTGTGCTATGATTGCGGATTGCAAGCTCACAAAGCATGTTCTACACCTAATCCATTACATACAAGTGGCCTTGAACATTTTTCAAATAAACATACGTTATTTGGTATCGGATTGTGTTCGCAGTTCGACCCCGCCGAAAGACCTGCACCTTATGTGGTGATGAGGTTAACTCAAGAATTGGAAAATAGAGCACGTAATCTTCCTTCGATTGACATCAGTAAACTTTATGAAGTTTGTGCGGATGATTCTGTGAAAACATTAAAACAAAAGTTAACTGAGGACTTATATGGTGTGGAACTAAGTGATTTCAGTCCAAATGTTATTTCAGGTGTCTTAAAAAACTATTTGTTAGAACTTCCAGACCCTGTTATACCAGTTCAGTCCTACCAGATATTTATTGAGGCAGCATTGTGTGGAACTGATTTCCAGTGTGCTGCAAGACTAACTAGTCTGGTTCAAGAACTGCCTGAGCATCACAAGCTTACATTGCGGTTCTTGCTGGCTCACTGCATTCGTCTATGTCAATTGCATCATGCATGTGGAGAGAAAAACCCACAGAATATATTTGTTCAAGTGTTTTGCATTGTGTTTTTACGTCCTTCTTGGGAACAGTTCAATCAAGTTGTACACAATTTACAAGCCCACATTCGCATTTTAGAACTTTTGTTATTGCATGGGGACTGGGGAGAAAAACTACCAGAATTTATGTCTGCACCTGTCTTGCCCCCACGTAAGGTCTCTAGGCCTGGACCTCATCCATATCGAGATTCAGGCATCCAGTCTGATGTGGAGTATGAAAGAGATAGAGATTCAGCTCTTCAACAGCTCAAGGATGCAGAGTGGTATTGGGGTGACATAACCAGAGAAGAGGTGAATGAGAAGTTGATGGACACTCCAGATGGCACATTTCTTGTAAGAAATGCTTCCAGCAAGGGTGGTGAGTATACACTAACATTAAGAAAAGGAGGTACAAATAAACTTATTAAAATATGTCACAAAAATGGAAAGTACGGTTTCTCTGAGCCTTACAAATTTAATTCAGTGGTTGAATTGGTTAAATTTTATAAAACACAATCGTTGGCTCAATATAACTCCACATTAGACATAAAACTGCTGTATCCAGTATCTCGCTTCCAGCAAGAAGATGAAGTAGCAAGTTCCTTAAATATTGAAAACATTTCAATTAAATTAGCAGATATAGAAGCTCAGTTGCAACAGGAGAGTAAGCATTTTCAGAAACTAAAGGAAGACTTTAATAGAATATCAAAAGAAATAGAAGTTAAAAGAGGTCCTACAATGGATGCTTTTAAAGAACTAACAAACATGTTCAAAGAGCAGCAAGAGCAACAGGAGAAATTTAAAAAAGAGGCTCAACCACATGAGATTAAAAGTCTAATGGTTAATTGCGAATTACTAAAGCAACGAATAAAGTCATTGGAAGAGAGTAGGGAGTTATTAAAAGAAAATCTGAAACAGCAAGTTGCTTACTATAAGACTTTAGAGCGTGAAATGCTTACTTCCAAAAGAGAGATGTTAAGTCTTTCCAGGCAAAAAGAGCAGTACATGAGGTGGCTCCTGTGCAAAGGAGTAAAACAAAGTCAAATAGATCACTTCCTAGCTCCTGAAAGTCTGACACCATTGAATTCAAGAGCATTAGAAACAGATGACAATTTAAAACTATTGCCTCATCAAAATGAATACCTTTGGAATTTGCCGGAGTGTTCAAGAGCTCAAGCTGCTACTTTACTAGAGTCTAAGCCGGAGGGAACATTTTTGATAAGGCCCAGCAGTTCTGGTCAGTATGCTCTTTCAATAGTATGCAATGGAGTAGTCAACCATTGCATTATCTATCACACAGACAGAGGTTTCGGCTTTGCAGAGCCATATAATATCTATCCCAGTTTGAAACAATTGGTTCTTCATTATGCTAACAATTCACTCGAAGAGCATAATGAAGAACTGAGGACCACATTAATGTACCCCGTGTTTGCTTTGACCAATTCCAGAGATGTGAAAGAGGATACCCCATCTGGTGCGAGAACTGGTTAAGCAGTTTTTTGTTTTTTTATCATTTTCTTTGTTTTTTTTTGGCCCTACAAATAAGTCAGCATACTAAATGTGATGAAAAAAAAACTTCTTTGTCTATGAATAGCTTTTTTTTCCTTTATTTGTACTAGATTCTAAGAAATTAGTTTGTTTTTTATAATTTTTTTATTGATAATGTTCAATCAGTCATTTAAATTTAGTGTTAAACGATATTCCCAAGTTAAAAGCGTTTATATTATTAATTAATTAAACAGGATAGGAAAACAAAATGAAGAAAGCAAACCTTTGGGTCAGTTGTTGTCAAGTTTTTACAAAATGAAAGTGAAATTTTTGTTTGTTTTTAAGCAACGATATTAACATCCATGATATTCAATAATGGTGATAGTGATCAGTTACATGTACATTATTTCGCTTTTCTTTTGGGTTGTCATGTTGCCCTGGATTTTAGTATAGTGAACAATAGTTAAGAAAAAGCTGTTTATAAATATATATATATATAAATATATTTTTTTGGGGGAATGATGCTTTTAAAAGTAAGTCAAACGTATATTGTAGAAAGGAAATTGAATTTATGTCAGTCGTTTTTGTGTTTATTAATTTTTAATATTAACTTCTTCATTTCTAATAGATTTAAATATATAAATACATAAATAAATAGGAAGAGTAAGATATGCGTTATGATGTGGAATCGTGTTATTTTTTTTTGTTATGTTTGGTGGGACCAGTGCTTATGTAATTAAATGGTATCAAGTTTAACCTGAAAATGAGGAGAGCGAAATCAGTTTCAGTTTTTATTTCCCTGGTTTAAAGAAATTTAATAATAATTTTATTGAACGGTTTATTTTTATGTAATTTAGTTTGACAAATTTAAGGAAAGTAAGATTTGGTTTGGGTGCGTTTGTTGAGAGGCTGTGCGTAAGGTGTTGAGAAGAAATTTCGTTTCGATTGTAAAGGTTTGGGTTTGGTTTTGGATTAGGTTCGTTGTGATGGTAGTTCGTATGTGAAGTAATGAACATTTTAATTGATCTGACATAATTATTAAAAATAAGTTGTTGCGAATTGTTGTCGTCGTGGCATTGGCCCAGTTTGGCAGTTTTAATTCTCTGTATCAAGAGAAGGAGGGAGGGAGGCTGTAAATCGCTAGTTGGGGTCTTGATGGTTCTGTCCTTTCTGTTCTCTCTACTTTAAAAATGTTTTTTTTGCATCTTGAGGTCGGGATTCTGTTGGTTAGATACCAACTACCAGGAGGTGAAGACGAAGGAAGTAGTTTCGACTTTGAGTTATGGTCGTAACTGGGTATAAGTACTGTGGGTTTGGGTTTGAGGTGTCTTTCGTTGGTTGGGAAGGTCTACAAGTCCACAAATTTTGTCATATTCATTTCATAAATATCGCACACTCATTGCTATTTATTCCATAAAAATTCTCATAAGTAATTGAATGCCTATTGTATATTCATAATAGGCAGTGATTGGGAATCACCTTTCCCAAAGCTTCCCTTCAGGCTTTCTCGGTCAAACAATTGAAAGTCGTAATCAATTTAATTTAATTAATCAGACGAGGGTTAAACGAATGCCTTTATCGACCTCGATAATCGACAGGAATCTGTTTTATTAGGAAATTTTTTTTTGAATTTTAGCCTTGAATGCAAAAACCGAAAAGTCTCGAGAAAGCAAACGTTGGAGTGGATACTCTGCCGTGTATGATTAAACGTTTTCACATGTTTGGGTTTTAATGAGAACAATAAATGAAATTAATTTGAAATCGAACAGTGCTTACCCATTGAATTCTTGCTGTTTTTGCTTTTCATATTGACGGCACTTGTCTAGCTGTCTTTTTTTTTCCAGGATTAAAGTTCATTGTGCAGGATAAAAAGTCAATTAATTATCTGATTGATAAAAAAAAATTTGTTAAATGACACACTTGAGAACTTTTTGGAAACGTGTTCAGGAAATTGCTTAAGGAAGGTAAAAAAAAGTTTAACCTTAAAGCCGTGTTTACGACCAATTCGAAAGACACGAATTCGTTTAGTATATAATATAATCACGTGTGGTTGTTGTTCTTTTTGGTTTAATTCATCTTACGAACGCACCTTTGGATTTTATAATCTCACACGCTCTCCATATATCAGGTTAAGCTGATAGCTGAATTAAGGTCGTAATTTCTTTTTTCTATACTCAAAATGTCGAAAACAGGTAACAAGCTACTGATTAATTGTTTTGTTTATATTTAAGCTCAAAGATCAATTTCGAAAAAAAAAGATTATTCGGGGCGAGGGAAATAAGGCCTATTATGTCTCCTTGGGAGGCAGCAAACGAGGAAACTGTTAGCAGTAATTAAATTTCGTTGCTGAATCGGATTATAGAAACATTATCGGAGCGTATAAAAAAAAAGATAAAATGAGAGAAAAAAAAAGTTTTCTCGAGTTTTTTGATAAATGTTTCATAAATAAGCTTTTGAGTTTTATTATTGTTGTTGTTATTATTATTATTTTCTTCTTTGGTGTGTGTTTTGTTTAAAGTGCAGCTGTTTTAAAATAATTAAGATGATTATAATTAAAAGTTTGATAATCACGTTTTTTACAAGAAGCTCTGAATAACAACCGTATTTTAGTGAGACACTGAGGCAGCTATTTTCGTTCAGTGATTTTTGTTCAGGCGTGGCCGAGAAAAAAGTTGCTGACGCGAGAAAAACCGATTCTGAACACACACTCTATTTTTGCTTTTTGTTTTAATTTACATTATCCGCGAAGGTTAAATTATAAAGATGAGATTCGCATGGGGTTGTCACGTTTCTGACTGTGTCGAGACACGGGCGGGTTTTCGATCATGCGATTCGCCATAAGTTTTGATACTCAGCGATTTTTCGGCCGGTTTTTTGTTATTAAGAGTTTAACAGGATTTCGGTCTCTCTCTCTCTGTTTAACGCCTTTGTAAGGGGGCAAGAATTTGAGCTTTTCAGTGACGTAAACCAATTCATTAAGTCGATGTTCAGAGCTACTTCTTCCTACTCCTTCCACTTAGGAAACAAAAAACGGTCCAAAAATTTTTGGCGTGTGTTGGAGCCAATTTTTTTTCCTCTCGAAAATTCGCTTCTCATGAAAGAAATGATTTAAAAGATGGCGGGGGAGGTGGGGGTAAGGCGGCGCAAGCATTAATTCAGTAGGTCATTGTCGGAGAATTTAAAAGAATCGAAGCAAAGTAAGAGTGGTTCGTTCTTGCTGGTCTTAGGTTAGGTCTACCTCTCTCTTAGTAAAATCAGGGAAATGGATTTCCTCGTCGTGCATTAACATAATGATTGCTTTCAAATCAATATCTGGCTATTATTAGAGCTCTAGACTCATCAAAAAGAAGCCGTCGAAGTCTTTTCACGATCAGGCTAATTCAAATGATATAAATTTGCAAACCCATGAGAATTATTATTTGTGGTCGCGGAATTTCCCAGACTCGATAATCCGAATGAAATATTCAGAATCCATGATAGATAGACGAGAGGAAGTTGTTACTTGCTGTAAGGAAACACTAACCGGGCTCATTCTGGGTTTCTGATAAAAATCTTCCCGAACATCTGTTAGGAAAGCGTCGTGAGTGGATCCCGTGGATGCGTTTCGTTCTGAGAAACTGTTTTCCCTTTTAAAATAGATAAAAAATCGGATTATTTTATTTATTGTGTTTAAAAGTCTTGTTCTTGTAAAAGAAATGCGAACGCGAAGAATTAACATGAGAGGGACTCTGTTTGTTTCGAGTGGAAACGGCAACCATCTTTTGCGTTAGGTTCTGCTGGTAAGGTAAGACGCAGTGCAAAACTCATCAAATTTCAATATGACCCGGAGCCTTGCCGTTTCTTTTTTATTTATTTATTCAGAAAAGTCGCGGAACATATCTCGATAGACTAATGTAAGCTCAAAACGCGCCAAAATAAAATAAAAAATTCTGTTAAATCGTTTTAAAACAGTTTCGAATAATTTATTGTCTTATACATAACTCGGTTTATTGAGGTCGTGGGTTTTATTTTTTGTCCAAGTTCTCGTTTTTAACTGTCGCTTTTTAAATGCCATTCGAGTTTTTATTTTTCTCTCAAACATAGGACCTATTTTTAAATAATCCAGTAGTTAAGAAAACTACTTCTCTGAAAGAGAAATCTAAATAAAAATATTTGCATGGCTTATTTATTTATTCATTTCCTTGTTTTTTTTTATGTTTCTGTTATTAAATTTATTTTTCTTGAGGGCTTAAGAGAGAGGTGTGGAAATGGGTTTCTTGTCGGTGTTAAAAATAATTTTTTTGGGGGGTTGAGAGTGTTTCTGTAGGTTTCCTACCAAATCGACTGAGTGGTGTTGATAAAAGTTTCCGTTTCCTTCTTGTTTCTGAACTTAATTAACAGTCGGAAGATTTGGACGTTAATCATCTCACTGTTTCCTGATCCGGGCAACCTTCGCGTTCATTAGCGATCGATATCCTCCATAGGCTTAGAATTGACCTAATGAGAGCTTTCAAGCCTCCCTGTTTAACCACTTCACCTTGATGGTGTAGTGGGTGGTAATTCGCCTCTCGATTTAGATGAAACCACTTAAAAGTCAAACACATAAATCACCAAATTTGATAAGTCTTAACCGGCCTCTTCCTACCAAAATAAAAGCTGTAGTCTGGATTTCGAAAAGACTCCATCCAGAGAAATTTTTGAAATGTGGATGGTTATAAAAACGGTTAGGATTTTCTTTTTCTTCATTTCCATTTTTTTTTAGAAGCTTAAAAATAGCCGAAGGTGATAGATTCTCCATCTGCCGTCATTGTCAAGGGCATGAGTTATGAATAGCGTGATCGATAATTTTGCAAATCTATCAATTTATTGATTGGCCTGTGATGTTCGAAGTCTCTGTAGGAAACGGATTAGAAAAAGCCGGGTTTTCGTTATTCGTCTCAATAATTTCGAAAAAACTGGAGCGGGGAGGGGGGGACAAAACCACGGTATATCTTATACAATTAAAATTTGGGTTTTTCGGGGACTAAATAAATTTTTTATTACAAATAAATCGTTAGATCTGACAATAAGACATAATTTTCCTCCTCTTTTAACCGAAGACACACATATTTCATAAAATTGACATTAACTACCAGTCTGTCCCAAAGTATTGCTTTGTTTCTTTTTAATGTTCAACATTAGTATAATCTAACAACAACAAAAGAAATAAATTTGTTTTATTAATATAGATAAAATATAATTTTTGGTGAGTTGGTCTTTATGGTTGGTGGAAGCCGTTTCCTGGCTGAATTTTGTAAAATGGCTCAGATGAACTGGAAGAGTAACCAGGGTGGTATCGATGTTTCGTTTTATGAGTTATATTGGTTTGAGTGACCCATCTCTCTTCCGATTTTTTATTATTATTATCACAACCCTGGAACGATCCTGATTTGTAGTTTTATAAATTGATTAATTGAAGGATTCGTGAAAATTTGTTCCTCTGATTTGATAAATTCAAATCGTGTTGTATGAAGACAGTGTTGCTGTTTATAAAATGCACAATTAGAATCAGGGGTGTCGAACTGTTATGATGAGGAAAGATGGATGCAGGGCCGTAGATAATTTGTTTTAATTATCTCGTTCATGTGTTAAACAGTTTCGTTAAACGGCTGGTGTTTCGAATACAGTTGGACACCTCTGAAGGAATTTTTATAAATTTGAACATATTTGATAAAATACAATAACTTGGCAATTGGGAGTGAATTCAAATCTTTTATTTGGATTCGCAATTTGATTCGTCCTTCTTTTTGGTTTTTGGAAAAAATTTTATTTTCTTCAAATGTACTAGTCGTTGCACCAGATTTATTTGGATTCGGGAAATCATTGTTTGATTATGAAGGGATTTCGTTTCATTTGAATGTGAGGTATTGTTTATGTGTAAATAAATTATCGATGAGGTCACAAAATTAATTGAATTTGTCCTTTTTGTTTCCTTTCTTTTCTCTTTATATTTGATGAGGAGATTTGTATAAGAGATTTACAATGATTTTGTGAGCTTATTGAAAATATTATTTTGCAAATTTTTGGGATAAGAATATTGTACAAATAAGATAAAATAAAATTTAAAAAAGTCAAGTGAAATATTAAATTACGTTAAATTTACCAATTGTTTTATAAATTTAGATTAGAAATTATTATATATACTTTCATAAGAGTTTGTACATTTTACAATAAAAACTGATACGTTTTATATAAAAATGTCTGTTTCTCTGTTTCTTACTGCACCTTTTTGTTTCCTTTTTTTTAAATTCTGGGTTGAAACAGGATTTGGAAGGAGGCTAAAATTCTCAACTGTTATATTGATATGCTTTAGCCTCCCAACAAGCTTCCTGCTAACTAGTCTAGAAATCCTGGAATAAATCACCTCAGATTCCTTCAAATTACCTTTCAGATAATTGTTCATGACTCTTGAATTATTTGATATCTTTTTCGAATACCCCTCCTTTGGGATCTACAGCAATCTTTCAACTTCCTGATGAACTTTATAAGTAAGAACATCAGTCTGCAAGGTTTTTAACCCAAAAGCAACACTAAATCCTTTACCCAACCCCAATTATCAAGATTATAGATCAAGATTCAAATATTTACAAAACACACAAATTTAACGATGAACAGTCCCTCCTGGTAATTTCTATGAGTAAATTAGATCCAAAATTACAAACATGTTTTAAATATTAAACTTATTAAAGTAATTTTACAAAAAGGGTTTAAATTTAATTAAAAATCTTAAATAAAAGAGTGCAAAAATTTTGTAAATAACTTCAAAGCTTATTTCGGGTAGCTACTTTAATTAATCGAATTAAATTCATGTCTCATCAAAATATCCTTGAAAACAGCATAAATACAAAGTATTAACACAGTTATATTCTAACTAGACAAACTCATTGATTTTTCAACACTGAAGCACTTAATAATGAAATCAAACCCCTAATGATCTTCACCATGATTTTCAACGATTTGGAACGTCATTCAACATTTCCTCCTCAGAAATAAACTCAGTCTTAGCGAAACCCCTTCACATACCAACTAATAACATCATTTGTGTAATAAGAACATTTCTGCATCTTTATACAAGTTTCAAATGATTTGTTGCTAAGTTCATAACTGTACATATTCAACTCTGCTTGCATTGATCATTCTCCTTCACACAACTCACTTTGCTGATGGCTTCTAAAATTAATTTTTCTGATAAAACTAATGCTGGCGGCTTTTTATACTGAAAAAAAAATGTTCTCAATGTAGTCATAATCTTGTTCCCTTTTGACTATTACCTGTCTCTAAGCATGAGACACCATGTGGTTTTTGAACTAGTTTTGAGGGGTTATGTCTGGAGAGCACACCAGTATGGTTTGGATGAAGCATACAGAAGTCTGGAGCTATATAAGAGGTAAGATGCAGGAAAGGCAAAAGGAGAAGAATAAGTAGATTTGACTAAGAGAAGTGTGTTTATGAGTCGAGATCTATGTCTATTGAGTTCTCTATGGAGTTAGGTCACAGAGGGATTAGGTTCATTAAAATCATGGAAACTGGTCATTGCAAATCCCATTTCCAAATATCGAAAAATACTTACAGAAATGACTAGAGTGTTGAATTTATGGGAGATTTCAATTCGATCTTGCTCAAGTTGAACACCAATCCTTTCTAAATCAGGCACTGGAATTTTTTTAAAAAACTTCTTATTCTTGGTCTTAACTACAATACAGTTTTCCTCAGGGCTAGCAGTAACAATGTAGTTGTCAATAGGATAAGGCAAGTTTCTTATTCTCCATTCGAGACAATTTTTTGTAATCCTCGATGTTGTAAAAGGCTGGAAATAAAAATATGAGACATCTTACTGACGTCTAAACTAATTTACATCAAAAATGCCACAAATACACTTACCGCCAATGAACTTTCTTTTATTCCCACATTCTCTACTTCATCAGCGAAAAGAGGATCAGGATCACCAACCTCAACTTCCCATCTAGGTTGTGATCCAAACTTCTTTTTGTCACTTTCCAAGCTCGTCTTAAAACAACATTTGTCTCCATACTATATTCTTCAACCATTTCTCTCCCATCACTGAATTTGAAGTGAACTTTTTTTTTACCTGCAAAAAACAGAAAAAATATTGAAGAGAAGTGAAACTAATGAGATTGCAGTCAAGACCATTTACTCAAAAAATTAGTAAATTCGTTTAATTAGTAATAAAATTACTGTTCTCACCATCTTGAATAATGCATGTCTTTTCAGCGTTATTTATTGCATACAACCAAGATTGTGATGCCATCGTTTGGAATATTTTTTTTAAGGTATTGATATCAACAAACTAATCAAGGTAAGGTTACCATGGTTGCAACAGAAATCTAAAGATGGTACCGACCGGAATGTTTATTAATAAGGTTAAGTTCATGTGTTAAGGGAAACAAAATGCCTTTACGAACTCTAACAAATATTATAACATTAGGTAGAAACTAAATAAACGTGAGCACCCCGTGAATCATATTTAAAAGTTAGCTTATTTAATTATTTCTACTGCCACGTCTTTTTTTGTCGAGTAGCGAAACGCGGTATAAATGTATTTGAATGATTCAAATGTTTTTACTTATTATTTAGAATACTGGTTGACCTTTTGGGTAAATGTTTTTGGAGAGCGAGACTGGTAAATGTCAGTGGGAAATAACTTAAGATTAAAAATTTTTATTAACATAAAAGAGTAGTTTCTCCGGGTCTAAGAGAACAAAACTTTTTTTTCCACTAAAAATTGGCGAATTCAGATAAGTTAGTGGTGGAGATAGTTAAAGTGGAGAAATCAGTTTGTATGAATACAGTGGAACCTCTCATAACGAGTTTAATTCGTTTCGGAGTTTTACTCGTAATGCGAAACAATTTTTCCCATATAAAACAATGTAAAATATAATATTGCGTACCAGGCCGAAAGAAGCACTAAAAAAAGTTATTTTTAGTATTCAGCAAAAGAAAAGAAGTAGCTAAGAAGCTTAACAATGTGAAAACGAAATAATTTTGGGTGGTAGTGAAAAAAATAAGACAGACAGAGACAGATTTAGCTTTGAATCTGCCCCGATTAAAATTTTTTTGTCTAGCTGTTGGGGGATTCCCCATGTGCATGTCGCCAAAAGTTAGTCGTTATGCGAAGCATTTCTCGTTCCGAGACGAATTTTTTTTGCAATTCATGTAACTCGTTATGAGAGGTTCCACTGTATTTTATAAACACAATATGCAGATCAGCTAGGTAAAAGTGTAGAATTTCTCAAATTAACTAGATAATTTGAACATCATCTTCAAGATCAAAGATGGCGAACCTTTTGAGCTCTGTGTCAAAGTTTTGAAAAATAGAAACATAATTCTCGTGCCGTGTCACACATCACAAATAATATGTTATATTATTATATTAATATCAGTATTAAACAATGTAGCTCGAGTGTCAGTACTGACTAGCGTGACAGGTTCGCCATCACTGTTCTAGGTATTAGTGAAAGGGAAAATAAGATCTTTGCTTGAACAGCAACATTTCTCTATTCTAAAAATAACTTAATGTTGTTTATTTATTATTTTGATATTTAAATAATCAAATTGATAAAAGAAACGAATTGATAGGAACTAACCCTTGAACTTTAGCAACGCGGAAGTCTCTAATGCAGATATTATCCGGTAAAATGCGGAAAACTTGATAACGGACTTTAGAGGGACAAGTTTATCTCTAAGCTAGGTAACATGCATTCTTTCATGCTTTAGTAATAAGACAGCATGTCAACGTTGTGTTTATTGGATATGTTGATGCTGGTACTATTGGTGGACAGATCATGTCTTTAAGAGGTTGATAAAAGAACACTGTAATAATGTGTCTGAGGGGCAACTATACAAACGCATAGCTTCGATGGTGGAATTCAACCCCCCCAGTCCAATTCAGGGTTATCGATTGTTAAGCCAAGAGTGATGGGAGTCAGGGAGGTGAAACTAACGACCAACATAGACACCTACAAGTGGCTAGAGAGTAATATCTGTGAATGTTGTGACTCTGGTGCTGAAGAGTCCATCGTACACTTCATGGTGAAGTGCCCAGCCTACCACTCGTTGAGAAAGCATTATCTGCCACAGTACCGCCATCCCGCAACCAAGGCATATGTTGAGCTGCTCAGCAATTCATCCAAGAACAACATGCTGAGTGTATATGATTATGTGTCCGAAAATCTGAGGATACGGAGTTTTATCCTGTACGACTAAGGGCTAAGCAAGGGCAAATATATTATTATATTGTGTCTGAGGAACGAACGAATCGCATTCTACGCCCATTTGAGTAAAATACACCCGGAGAGACTTAACAACCAGATCTTCAGGTACTTCGAGGGAAGATAGTAGAAAGAAATTTGGCTTAAAGAAGTAGAGAAAGACATGTAAGAAATCAAACCAGAAAAGGGAGATACAGTACAAGACAGATTTCGAAATTCAAGAAAAACAGGAGCTAAATAAACCACAGAGAGGAGGAAAGAAGAATACAGTAACACAATGCACAGACTACTGGTCTAAAAAGAAGGCAAAGGAGTAAGGAAACCGGCTGTTGGATAATCCTGACCCAAGTTAGACCAAAACGACACCAAAAAAGGAAAGGACATTAAGGAAACAAACAACACACCAATTTTCATCAATTTCATATATTGTTTAAGTCTCAATCATGATTTCAATTAATATTGGTCACAATACATTTTCAATGCAAAGTTTAAAATTAAAAAAAAAAAATTTTCACAACAATTTAACTCACACAAACATTTAATATTCAAACCAATTTATCGAAAAATTGATTAATTTAAAAACCGATGAGAATATTAAATTGATTACCTAAATACTACTCACAATCATTTTAAGGTGTGTCAGGCCCGGACGAAATAATATACGAGAGAACTCATCAAGAGTCATGGTACCAATAAAAAATGGAAGAAACATACAAACACAATTATTAAATTAAATTCTCAACAGTAAAGACACTGCTTAAAAAGTCGTAAAAACTGTTAATATTATATCACAAGTTTTATAAAAAAGAAAATAGAGAACATCAATGGACGGTTCTCTTTATTGTTTATCATTCTGATATGATGGAGTGCCTCACGGAAAGCTCAAATATTGAGAGTAGTCAGAAACCGTGAGATTAAAGCTCATGCATACAAATTTAAATTTTGAAGTTGTGCTTTTGACATAACCTCAAACACTCTGGTCTCTTGCTTAACTCTTTCAAAACCTATGCTTACGAATTAAGCTCCCTGTCACTAATTTAAATGAATACAAAGTTGTCTCAAAATATTTTTTATTAAAACTAGACCGAGCCAATTGGATTCGTTTATGTGTCCTTGCTATCTGTTTATGTAAATAAATTTATTTTAGGTTAGTTTTCGATAATCAATGTTCTAGAATGACGTTATGACTATTTTTTAGAAATCAATTCGAATCATAAACAATCGATCTTTCATTAATATTGATATCAAAATACTTCCTTGTACAGAAATATGAGCCAAACTGACTCGGTAGCTGTAAAAATATATATACATAGCCAACATGTGATGTTCTAAGCGTTGTTTCTGTACTAACACTCAGATTTAGATGGAGTCGGTTTGACTCATTTTGTTACCCCACAAACTCAAGGTAGAGGTTCCCGGTGGGGACCAGGCTCCCTTTAAGAGGTTATCAGTGCGCTGAGATATGGAATTTGGGTACTTCCGTATCAACGCCACCGCAGCAGAAGTTGCGCTAGTGCGCTATAAATATATAATAAATTAGAACTAAGTCATCAGATCTGTAAATTTAAATCCAAATCTTAAATTTGGAGCTGTATTATGGGACTTTATTTAAAAATTAATTCCATGGTCTTTTAAAAACATGGCGGAAATGAATAACGAAAATTTCTTTCTATGAATGGATATCGACCAAAATAATGCTTCCATAATGTGTGAGCTTTAATTTGATTGATCAAGATTCCCTGATATCATTCAGAGATAAAAAATCTCCAAATCTGTAGCTGCGGTGGCGTTAATACATAAGTACCGGAATTTGCTTTCAATGAGTCCCTCCAGTTTTATTTTGCCAAAAATTTTTGTTTCCCTCAAAGTTTTAGTATAAACAAATCAAATCGGCTCGGTAGTTTATAATCGACATTATTCTACTCTTTCAAAAAATTTTTTTAAAGCTTTTATGTATATCCTCAAATTTTTATTTTTATCTTTAAAAACTACCCTAAAAGAGGGAAGAAAGTCTAAATATAAAAATAATTAAAGCTAATCTTTCGACAGCTTTAGGAAATAAAAAGAAAAATTAAACACAACACTAGATTTACTGACTGAACCAAATAAAAAAGTCGTCGCTAAAGCTCGACAGTCGTTAATCTGCAGATTGGCTTATATATCGTTTAGATCAGTGTTTCCCAACGTGCGACCCACGCCCCACAGGAGGGCAATTTAAAAATGTACTCGACACGACTTTAACCCTTTCGCTTTGGGTTATTTAAATGCATATCGGTGACAAATTTAACAAAACATGCAAATTTTAAAAATGCTGTAGATAACTGATAGTTTGCTGTTACCAAAGTATCAATCAGGTATTCATGTCGTGAAAATGCGGACGTTTTAAAATATTTAGCGCCATTGTTCGTACCTAATTGGCCCTACTCAACTTCTATAGTTTCACACCATTCAGTTGGTGTCAATTTGAAATAAGTGTCCGTAAATTAATCGTTGATTTAACAAATATATTTATATACATTGTATAAGTATGTATGGGGGTATAAAAATTGCACGGCCTAAAAAGGTAGGGAAACACTGACCATCCCAAACGATCTATAGTATAACCAATTCCTGCATTTTAACGCTAACACTTATATTGTCACTTTAATAAAAAAAAGGCCCCCAAACAATAAGTGTGCATCATTTATGAAACGAAAATTTTCAATTGAACTCTCAAAAATATTTGTCCAATAAAAGTTCGAATCAAACAGGCTAACTTCATTACAACTAGACATACAACCGACATTTGTAAATCTAGTGTTAGATCATAAAACCATTTTAAAACTAATAGCTCACTAAAAGAAATATACGATGACTAACATTAACACCGTATACAGTGTACACTTGAATCATTTCATTACATAAATTTGTTTAATGGTTAATAATTAACAGGGGTATCAAACTCGGAGGTAACACAACACAAGCACCATCCACATGATAGTAAAAAAATTTTCTTAATAACACTCAGAAGGGAGGATTTGAGAGTATGTCACTCCGTAGACCTTTTGAAGGTGTTACTTTCCACCAAACATATTTTGGAGTAGGTAGAACCACAAAAAATTACCAAAAATCAGTTTGACACCCCTGATAATAACAACAACACAAATTATACTAATATTAGTCTATAAACGGTGTAATTAAATATTCATTTCAAAATTTTAAAATTCAAAACGGCCCTAATTCGTGTCAACTTACAAATACAATGTTAGTAGTGAGAGAAAAATTTATTAAAAATAATAAAAATCGCCTTAAAAATATGTCACGTTTCTTGGTCAACTAGCATTGCCTAAAACGCACATTTCAATAAATAAGATCCATCAAGACCCGAATCATTACAAACATAACTCACTACAATAGTCTTTCCACAAATTTAAATCGATAATATTAAATTCAAGGAAAAACAGTATACAAAATGACTTCAACTATCAGAGGGTGAGATCCGTATGAAACAGTTCATAGTGCCTTCTTCCTTGTGCTTTTCTTTACTTTTGGTAGAGTAGCGTAAGCCGAAACCTGAAAGAACATTGACCCCAACAAAAACATTAAATTTTTTATCTTTTTCAAAACGCAACAATAATTTTCAAAATACACTAGATTTACGGATATTATTCATTTGATTTTATTCAAGTGAGCCAATTTGACTCGTATGACAAAAGTTCATTTAAATCATTGGTTCCCAAAATTTTTTGCCCCACCGCTTCCTTTCTAGGAAAAATATTAATTTAGCGTCCCAAAATATTTTAATAGTAAGTATATTAATATATGTATAAATGAATTGTCGGAACATGTCTCAACTCGATCCTTTGCCTCGTATTCCTCCTTACTTCTTTATAGCAGGGGCTTTATGGTCTCACCGCCAACAGCGAACAGAGCGGAATACCTGAATACCTACATCAACTTTTCTAAACTTTCTCTCCTTTCTTTTATACTATTATCGGCCCCCAAATGCTGTAGCGGCCATTTTGGGAACCACTGATCCAAATCACTTCAAGGGATTTGAAACGGCACGAAACAAGTCGACACAGGATTCGGAATTGGACAAGTTGAATCGTGTCTCGACTTGTCTCCCTTGGTCGCCCTTGGTCGTTATACATATATTTTTTAGTGTATAAATAAAAACAGAATTATAAATTTAAAAGAGTGACGTTTTAGCTTTATGTATATGTTAACGCTAAAGTGCGAAACTGTTAATGTACACATTACCTAGATAATCAACGGATTTCCCCAGTTAATGTGCGGAATCAAGACTTCCCTTAGCTAGGTAATCCTCACATTAACGGCTCTCATTTCCTTTCCTATACTAATTTACGCCTTTTATACAGCAATAAATAAATAAATAAACGAAACGCCTTCGAGTTGTGGCGATAACACATACATAAAGACAAATTAAACGAGTCATTTTGGCTCGTTCCGCAAATCTAGTGTTAAATAACAATAAAATTATTAAAAAATAAAAATCAAATCGTTAGAGTTTGAGTATTTCAAATTGTGGTTCCTAAATTCTGACTCCTGCCATTTTGAATCCTAGTTCAAACAATTTTTAGGAAATAGGATTGGTAGTAAAGCTCGCTCAAAGCCAACTTCTTTTCATTTAGTTTCATTCTGTTGTGATTTATATAATCGCCATTTTCTTATTTATTAATACATAAATTGTGTTTAAAAAATTCTTATTCATTTATTAGATGGACCAGATAATAATGTCGGTTCTGTTCTTTGCATTCAATATATATGTCTCGGTAAAAGTGATAATTCGACCGAATGTATATAATTCTCGGCGATTATTCATAATCACCAACTAACGGCTATCTTGGCCCTAGTTTGGTGCGTTCGTGGTTTTTGTTAGTGCTGCTTAAAAATTAAATTTTTAATATTTTACTCGCTTTATTGTTACAAAAAACGGTTCAATATAGTTAATAATGCGAGGTGTGTAACCTCCAGGCCCAAGAAAGCTTGGAGCATTTCATCTTCGAGTACCCTGCGTATGCCCCCATTAGACAAGCCTTCCTCAAGGAATTCATGCCTCAAGGTCTACCAGGGGAAGGTCATAAAACACCTGGACAGAGTTTAATTGCACTCCTAAGGACGAACTCAGAGAGGAATTCAAAAAAATATACTTTTATACGTGCCAGGCCCTCAAAATTAGAGCCTTCGTGCTGGACTTGTGACCTAACATTGTGTTAACTTTAAATATTATTTATTGTCTTTGTGTGATGCTTGTTAAATGTAAATTTTGTACAGTAGAATCACCTCTAATGTCCCTTGGGCGAGGTAGAGGTATATTATTATATTATAATCACCAACTAAGCTTGGTAAGTGTGACAAATAACTGAATATATATCACATTTACCGGCTACTTTATACAGTCTCCAACTCATACTGGTGGAATTTAATAAATTCTCGCTCAGATTACAAGATACTTTATAAACTAGCCGGTAAATGTGATAAATATTAAATAATTTGCCCATTTATCAAGCTTAATTCGTGATTATGAATAATCGCCGGGAACTATTTGTTTATATTCGCTCGATTAATCACTTTTACCGCAACACAATACTTTCTAATTGCAATTTAAGAAAGTTTGTCCAAATCACAGCCCATGAACATTAACTCCTCCCCGGTCATAGTTTAATGTGATTACACTGTAAACTTGACAATTTAAATTAAATCGTAACAAATGATAATGAGATGTTTTAATGGCTAATTAGACAACACAATAACTGACATACATAATTAATACCACTATAATTAATTAGATGAGAGCTAAGTTAAAATGTGTCATATATGGGTAATTATTTTAACGAAATGAAGCATACTAATTATGATTAATGAGATGTATCCATTTGTACGGCCCTACTAATAATTCTTCGCACTTTTACAAGTAGAAATTTCTAGAATCTTCAAATCGTAACAGCTAAATTTGGTCTGTTGTCAATATCTACCCCTAAAGTCTTGGAGGAGTCGGTGTTGGAGGTTTGGAGACTTCTTGTTCAAATCAACTGTCTCACAATCCGATGTCTTGCTGACTTCGAAGAAAGGCAGGATTTTGTCTTTGCACTTAGGAACCACAAACCTTAATGAGCATATTAGACTTCATAAAAAAACGAAAGTGTGCCAAGAAGAAAACAACCAAGACCACACATCACCAACACTTCTAAAAGAAAAACTTTTTGTATCGTCTAAATACCAAATCGAAAACTACAAAACTTTAGTTTATGAGACTAGCTCACAACAGATTGCTGCAGAAGTCATTTGAACCTTCTGTCTTGTGCTTCACAACAAAACTTTTAGACGAAAACCTGAAGGAATACAGATTATTCCGTTGTAACAGGGAAAACTGTTAGTTGCATAAAAGATTGCAGAAGCGAAAGCACTAAAACAGAGCCGGATTTTCATTTTCATCTTTATACTATTCCAAAACAAACTGAAACTCTTCAAAACATCCGCCTCTGCGTTTGTGTGAATATTAATTTATCTACTCTATATAGACTACATAGGTAACACTATAAACCAGTCAACCTTTTCTGGACGCACCGAAAGGCTGCTCGAGGTACGTTGAAACGTCAGCCAGAAGAAAGCCAAAAAGAATCTGATAGTGTTTGAGAGAGACGACTGTATATATTTTATAATATATAAATGAGTATGTGGTTAAATTTTTAGAGACCTACTATAATACGATAGATAAATTTTTATAAAACGCAGTGTTGTGTGAAACTCAAAAGGCGACAAATTATCTGTGAAATAAATAACCGACTGGTGTGCAGAATTTATGAAAAATAATCTTCTTAAGTGTGCAATAATTACAAAATGGTTCATAGAAATGTGCATTATTTATGAAATAAACGTGAGGATGACGATAGAAAATTATCCAGGGGGCTGAGTTGGGTTCAAATAATCATTGATAGGGGACACTACAGATCTGAAGACAGATTACAGTGTCCCCAGAACCAGAGTTTTCGTTAAGAGGGCCAACTAAATTAAATTTGGGCGCCAAATTTAAGCGAAGTTATAATTAACACTTTGACTATCACTTGACCCTCAAAATTTTTAATAAAAACTAAATCGAACTGTCAATCACAAAGCAGCCGCCATTTTTATTACTTATTTCAAATTATCTTCTGCTCTGACGTCACCAGTTTTGTCCTTAGTCTCTCCTTCGTCTTTTAAGGGTATGATGACCTCCAAATCGTTTTTATTAGGTCTTCAGGTTTAGTTGGTGCTGCGACTTCAACACTAGCAACAGACGAGGTTTCAGATCCGGAAGAGTGCTTACTCGAGCCCTTTTGATTCCAAAACGGAAATGATATCTTCGGTATGTGCATCTTCCTGCCCGAAATTTTATGTTTCCCATGGGAATCCTCTTTTTTGTTGTGCGACTTAGTTTTCACAGGCACTTCTAGAAAGTCTTTCGATTTCGTTTCTTTGTCTTTTTCTTGATCTAAAATACTGGGAGGTTCAGGAAACTTTCTCTCAGGTAGAGGAGAAGAATTGGGAGTACAAAACTCAGATTCGACGTCATCAGGTTCGAGAGTCCCGGTGGATTCCCGCCTTGAACTTGGTTCTTCAACTGGTGGTATGGGAGCAGGTTTCTTGTTGTACTTCCCAGACCTTTCTGAATTCGATTTCTCTTTGTCAGCTAAATCATCTTTGTTCGTAACGGTGTCATCGGAACTTATTTCTTCTGTTTTGACACTAACTTCGGATCCAACCTCATCTTTAACTTCCTTCGTCTCTGAATTATCAGTCTTATCGGTATGACAGTCCTTAGCTTCATCTTTAACCACAGCCTGAGTAGGTTTCTCATCATCTTGACTTTTAACTTCTGAAATTATAACTGAAGAACCTTCATCGATTTGAGTTTTGGGTTGTTCTTGAAACTCCCGATTAATATTCGAGTACTGAGAAGGATCTATGAAAGGAAACATAGGTCGAGGGGGCATGTTCCCAAACATGAACTGAAACTCAGGTCTGTACGAGGGGTTAAATGCGGTGAAAGAAAATGGAAGAGATGTAGAGTGTTGTAAGGGCGTGTTAAAGTAAAAATCAGTTTCAATTTGGCTTTCACGTGGTTCCATCGCCGACCAAGTGGAAGACCCAGCCTTCAAAGAAAAGAATAAAAATACCGATGAAGGCGAAATACAATGTTGAAAAAGAAAAAAAGAAAGCAATTGAGCCAAAGAAGCGTACCACAAGAAGCAAAATATGAATCAATAAGCGGTCACTATAATAGTCTCAAATACAAATAAACAGATTCAACATCCCACGTAACATCAACAACGCAGAACAAATCAATGAGCCGACAGTGATGAAAGTGTTCCTTCATAACATCAAACAAATAATTATAATTTATAATTCAACAAACACTATTTGCTGAAATCCAATGCTGTATAAAAAAAAGAAATTTTTTAATAAATTAATTAATGCAATACATTAAGAAAAATAATTAACATGAACCTGTGAAGATATATCCTTTCATATACTGATACACACGCACACGTACTAAGAAAGATATTTCAAGCAAGACAAAATCTACAGACAAGACAATTTATCTACAGATGTAATAAGAGGAGAAGAAATATTTTGATATTTTCTAAAAGACAACAATTCCTTCAAAATGCACTCGAAAATACTCGTTAAACAGTTATGCAATTCTACAGCATTCACTATACATTCAACTACCAAAATGCATTTTGATGGGTTCAAACATTTGACCAGTAATGTGACTAAATTTTTGAGTTTTTACATTTCTCACATTTGTAATGTTTCTAGGTATGAGTCCACAAGAAATTTATACATCCAACAATGAGGAGATGTATAGGGTGTTTCAAATTAACTCAAGATTTGAATTTGCCGCCATTTTTGCTGTAAATTTTTGGCAACCCTGAGAAAAGAACAATTTGACATCTATGAGTTTAGGGCTAGTAAAAACTTTTTTTTTTATTCCCCTGCTAACTACGACCTGTCTTCAACCAGGATACCAATCCAGGGGATTAGTTGGTAGGTCAATTTGGGTGGGTTTGGTCTGAGGTACAGAACACTGTCGTAACCTCAGGGGTGGATAGTAAAAACTAATGCAAAATTTGAACTAAATATAAAACAAAGTTTTTAGTCTTTACAGTCTTTAGACTAGGTTGCTTTCAGTGAACCATAAAGTACATAGATTAGGGTTGCATACTCACTCTTTTGTGGAAATTTGTCGTCTCCAAATTTGCTCTTAAAATATTGAAAACACTTGGGTTTATAGTAAAATGCGCCATTTTTTACTAATCCTAACCTCTCAGCTGTTAAACTGTTCTTTTCTCAGGGTTACCAACAATTTGCTACAAAAATTGCGGCACACTATATTAGTTTTGACATTTTTGAGCTGTTACTAATAACTTTGATACTATTTTAGTGTTGGCTATTGGGTAAGTTAAACTCGAAGACGCCTGTTGCTTTCAAAGTATGCGAAACGTCTGCAAGGTACAAGAAAATTATTTTCCCACACCAAAAACTTGACCCGGCGTACCAGCCTACAAAATAACAATACTAACATTAGAATTTCAAATAACAACAACAATAAAATAAATTACACCGGAATTCAGAAAACTACCGTGGCAGTCTAAAGAAACAAGACTGAAAACATCTTTCCTCCTCTTACTGGTCAATGTTCTCACCCAAACCAGAGGACTAGAAAAATTTAAGCAACTCACACCCAAAGGATAATATTCACACCGACAGCTCTTTAACTTCACTCCGACATAAACCGACCAAAATCCTCGCAAGACTGATAAAAAGAAAAACATAATCTCTCTTTTATACGACTTCTCACGATGCCAAAGCAAAAGATCCATCGCCATATTGCAGCTAAACTAATCGGGGACAAAAGCAAAATGGCAAATTATTTACACGTCTTTCCTACACGACGCCTACCTCGGACAATGAAGACCTTTTAGGAAGTCCACCAGTTTTCGTTGCAGCCCTGGTTCTAATCCTACTAGTTCCTCCTAGGGAACCGGTTCTCACAAGATGATCACCCCTGGCCCTTGGCTGAACTCCGTAATAAAGGGGATCTCCACTAGAGTATCCGGAACTAATGTCTTCAGAGGACGGCATTTGACTATAAAAATAATATTTATTAACAGATACATAATTCGGATAAGGTTAATAATGTCGGGAATAAAATTGAAACCTTACCTATAAAACTGTTCTTGGTTAGGACTTTGAAAATCACCTACTTCCGGATAATACAAACCTGACGGGCTTGTACCGGAAATAGTTCGCCTCGGACTCTGCATCTGCATTCTTCGAATATCTGAAATTTATAGTATTTGTTGATTTCAAAGTATAACTCTATAATATAAGAAATCTACGTCTAAAAAAAGGCCCAGACTTCATCAAATTGACTTACCTTCCTCGTAACGCGCATCCACATCATCCTCGGGCCCTCTTTGTATACTTCTTAGATGTTGTTCTTCACTAAGATCGCTTAAACTATAACTTTTCTTTAATTGATTGACGATGCCACCGCCACCCTGAAAATAATTTTCATAATCGACTCACGTTTGATGACAAAATATAGAAATGACTCATTGAGTCAATTTGACCCATTCCATCTTTCCAAAGAGAATTTCTACAAAGAAGAATCTAGGTTCTAAATCCTTGGTATCAAGCTTTTTCCCTCCCGGGCCAAATTTCCACTGACCATTGCGACTGGGCCACACGACTTATCAAAAAAAGCTTTTACAAGTCCGGCTTTTGACGCATACAGTACACCCTCAGGGTATCATCTGTATGTACATTTGTCAGTCTGTTTCTTACTGAATGTTCTAGAATTCAGACTTAACAATTATCAATCGACCTTTCACAAATTTTCACTCAACCAGTTTCCACTGGGATGCTCAATAGAGCTTGGTGGGCCGATGTTTGGGTACCAAGGTTCTAAATCCTCTTTAATTTAGTAGTGTATTCACCCTTCGCATAAAAAGAGACCCAGGTGCATATTATAGCGTAATCTTGATTAGAAAAATAAAACATCAAGTGACAGAAAGCTACCATGCTTTTGATGAGGAGGCAAAGAAATGTTTTCACTTAAGTCAGTGATATCATCAAGATAATTTCGGTAGTCCTCTTTGCTAACTTAGCAGTGTCTTAATTGTTCTACCGACAATACACAACAATTAATTTGTGTTGCGTGAACCATACCAGGTGTGATATATAACCCATATTTTGATTATGACACCTCTGACTTAAAGCGACCACTTCAAAATTAAAAATAAAAGAAAACTCACCTGTCAAGCGACCCCAAACTGTAGCAAAAGCAAAAGCATTGTTCTAAAAGAAGAAACTCATGCAAAACGTTAATTATTGTTAATTTGACAGCTCTAAATTCACGTTCGAACAAATAAATAAATAAATCAAATAAGACAATAAATAAATTAATTTAAATATTTTATTTATTACATTACACATCTTAAAAAATGAATTTTATCAAAAATTTAAATTAAAAAAAAATTGCCTAAAAACATTACTGAAACCTTATAAATAAATAGATAAATAAGCACACACACAAGAGTAGATAAAATAACAATCACATGACACGTCTAAACAAAAATACAATTTCAACTGTCGTCTTTTGAAGGGACCTTTCGAGTTGTCGACCTCCGCCTATGCATTTTCGTTTTTTCGATCTTCCCGTCTCCTTTGACCTCTTTCCCGGTTCCCGAAAGACTTCCCTGCATTCCAAAAAAGTTACTTATTTCATCATCATCATCATCATCTTTTAGGTCTGATTTTATCCACAACATATCGGTCGCGTTTGGTGGATTCACTTCGCTTACATTCCCCGAGGTCAACGCTTTTTTAATGCCCTGATTCAACGGCCCTTCTTTTATTGTCTTTAAAACGGACGAGTCGTCTTCCAAATTGAAACAATCCGTTGAGTCAGAACTCTTGGCCGGCAAGAAATCGGAAGATGGTGTAATGGGTAAATTGGGCAAACCCTGGGGAGAGAGAGGAAGTCACATGGTATCAACGAGGAAGTTGCACGACGAATGGGATTTGCATATATGAAAGTTTGAGAGAGAATGTTTCATTGGCTTGTTGGCCACTAGCCAAAATTTGGGTCACGGAAATAACTGGAGATAGTTGTGTCTAAGAATCGACAAAAATTTTTCTAGTTTGAATTCTATTTACGATTCACCCAAACCAAAACAAAGCAACATTCCTCCATTTTCCTGTCCCTCTTGAACATTTCAACCTTCTAAAACGTTTAATATAAGCCAAGTATAACAGGTTAAGGCACTTTTATGTGTGGTATCAGACTATATAGCCTGAAGGCCTTTCGGGCCACAAAAAGCCTTTCGTGGGCAGTAGAATTCTATCCGAGTTAGCAAATAAAGACAGAGGTGGGTGATTACTTGACTTGTCATTAATCCATGAACTCGAATCACAATATTTCCGACTGACTCGTGACTAACAAATCGTAACCAATGGATTAATAAAGCCATGAAAAAGAAAGGAAATTTTTTTCTCGACCTCGCTCGTGATTCTCTTTCAAAAGAGAGAAAAATCAAAACTGCTGAATAAAACATCGAACGTGAATAAATCTTTATCAACAGTGATAATTTTAGTACTGTTAGTAAAGTGTCGATAAAATACTTCCATATACACATCGTAACTGTACATCGGGACCATTTTTTTAGCATTCGCATGCATTTAAGCAAAAACAAGCCACAAGAAGCACATTCTATAAGACACTTGCTAACTAATATAAAGTCTAAAATTTAAGTGAGTCACTTAAAAGAACGCCATATTGTAAAACAGCTTAATTGACCAGGATTTGAAGGTTGTCAATTAAAAAAATGAACACTAACCTTTATCGCAGTCTGCATGATTAAAGATGTGGCATAGGTGACACCTTTAGACCCTAAATTGAGCATAGTGTGATAACCCTGTTCTTTTGCTTTTGCGATGTATTCGTCAATTTCCTAAATCGAAACAATAAATTAAATAATAACTTAAGAGATTTGTCTGAAATAAAAAATTTAACAACTGTTGCAATTTAGTCTCATTTAAGTGATGACTAAAACCTCTGAGACTATTTTTCAAACTTAAAACTAATTCAACACTAGATTTACGGTTTTTGGTCTTACAAATGTGAGTCAATTTGACTCGTAAGAAAAATCTATTTTTGAAAAAATTAAAACGAGATAAACAAAACACTTATGCCCACAAGTGAATCCCACTCGCAGCCAAAATGAGATTCTACTACACAGTTATCAGACCCGAGGGTCTATATAAGGCAAGTGTTAAGCGATCACGAGAAGGAATCTTGTGGAGAACTAGAACTGAAGGAATAAAAGATACTAAAACAAATAGCTGATGTAAGAAAATTTCGAATTCACAACTAAAAATCGTTGAGAAGACACCCCAGGTAACAGAACCTCGAGCATACAGCTCCAATGAGTCTACATAGATTGTAAGCACTTTCTAAACAAGAAAATTAAAGAAGACTAGCTCATAGGCCGAAAAGAATTTTAGAAAATTGGGGATCACACATCCAGATATACAGAAGTGTGATAACCTTGAAAAGAAAATCGAACAATTGAGTTTCCCAGGAAACCCAAAACTGGAGAAGAATAAACAGGGCGAACGAAAGAAGTAATACTGCCCCCAACAAAGTGAATAGAAAATAAATTCGAAAGGACTAAAGACAGATAAAACAGTATATGACTCTTAGCTGCCCAAAACTAAGAACATAACATAAAATACATATTCAATATACAATTCATACATTTTTAATGTCTCAAATTAGCCCAAACCGTAAATCTTGTGCTTAAAATAACAACAGAAAGCACTGCTGTACTATTTTAATACATAAAAGATGACATTTCCTGTGGAAAAACACTATCAAACTCTCAAATAAAGATATTCAATGTAAAAAGTCACCTGCTCTCGCTTGATAAGCACTGGATGAACAAACTTCCTATACAAAATACTTGAGCCTTTGGTGGCTGGCGAGAGGAGGTATATGACAGTGATGATTTTGATTTCATAGTAGAAAGGAAACCAGAAACTTAAAAACAAATCCGTGAATGTTTCCGCACAAGTGAAGAGTGCGAATACGATCCAGTACATCATCCATTTCACCTGAAATCAAACCCAGAAGAACATTATTAACACCAAGTACTGGGTTCAGAGTTACGACCATCTAACCACCCATCAGCCTACTATATATACAAACACCCCCAAGATGATATTAATGACAAAAGAATCTTCCAACTATACGAATAGGAATCGCATTATTCAAAGATCCCTAACATCTGAGGTCCTTTCGCGGCCTGGTAACCCCTTCACATAATTATCAATTGGCTCCATGTGAAGCCAGAGCAAAACCTTGAGCCTGATTTTAAAGGCCAGGTGATGACGATGTAAAAAAATGGCTCGTTTTAATCATTGCTTCGCAACTCAGGACCTTAACCTCGAAATTTAAAAACGGAGTGTGGTCACTTCTTAAATATTCTATTTTCGCTAAACAAAAATCACACAAAAATTCCATAATTATTGTTAGATTTATTATTAAACAAACAAACGAGCCCCGAACTACAACTTGCGGTTTATGTTTCTTACATCTGAAGAACACTATTTTCAATAGTAGTGTGGATACCCTTGAATCTATTTCTTAATAAGGAATGTAAAAAGTTTTTATTGAAAGGAAAGATGTTTACCATGTTCTTGATTTATTTGTTTTTCCCTTGAGAGATGAAAAGAATCAACACCCCCCACCCCCGCCCCCAAAATTTATAAATTTGCTGGCTCGGAAACCACCAAATCATCAAACTCCCTGCCATCGTCGAAATACTAAAAGTCTCTCGGAACCATAAGCTTTCGTTTGCTTACTGTCTTCAGTTGAAACAAAACGTCCATTTTTCAGTCACGTAGCCTCCATGCATGCATGCAACTATTCCGGTGATGAGTACTACCACCACCACCATCATACCTTTCCTACATTTTTCCATCTAGACTTCCGACACAGATTACAAACACAAAAGCTGCTTGGTTCTGCTTGCTTGTTCGTATTAATTGAAAACATTGCAATCGCGTATCACGTGATTGTTTACAGTTACCGACTAAGCCAATGTCAAAACATTTCAGCGTGAAAGAGAACTAGGAAATTAACAAGCTCTAAGATGTCAGTTTTGTTTGTACTACAAAAGACGAAAACAATGTTTTAAGACTGTCGCTAAATCGAGGAACTTATTTTTATCTAAACAATTTTGGTACGGAATCACAACAAATAAATAAAAGGCAAAAAGTGTCACGAACCTTTTCATAATCTATCCTGCAAGCAAAGCCACAGATAGGAAACAAAACAAACCTAAACAAAGCGCTGAGTCATCTATCTCCTGGGGAGCTTTTAAGTGAATCATATAAAGAGAACACAAGAAACTCAAGGAAGAGATATAAGAAGATATTAAAAATGAAATAAGTACAAAGAAATATTAATACATAGGAAATAATATGAAGCTGTTATATATATACTTTTAAGTATCTTCAAATTTTAGGTCTTCATAATGAACTAAAGGAAGTGAACTCGATTAGGCGAAGAACCTTCATCCTTCAGCGAACTATCCTAGGCGATCAAGAACCTTCAGAAGGTGTCATCAGCGAACTATCTGGTCCTGGGAAGCACAAGAACTGAGAAAAGGTGATTCCCAAAGTGGTCTATATCGACCCCAAGGGGTCTATGATAACCTGCAAGGAGTCTACGTCAGAAAAAAAAATTTTGGCGTCCCCGATACTAGATCTCAACATACACTAATAGTACCTATTTACTTACATTATACTATCTCATAATATAAAGACAAATATATTATTTGTATAAGTTCCTAAGGAGTATAAAATTTATTTCACTACAGTGAGAAATTTACAATATCAGGTACGTAGGGGGTCTACCCAAAACCGAAAAACATGGCAAAAGGTCTACGACACCTTAAAGTTTGGGAACCTCTGTCGTACAGGAAAGAAAAGGCTATAGAAATATGATATAGAGATGGACATTAGATACTATATCAAATTAAGCTCCCTAGCAGAGAACAAATATCAGAAAAAAAATTATAAACCGACCGACCATCCACATCCACTTAAGACTTGTATCCCGCCAAAGCCTCAAACAATAACCACATGGCAACAATTTATCGACCATTTAACTAAGCATCCGCTTCCGGCAATTTTGAGAATCCATATTTGAAATAATAGTTATTAAACTAACAAATTAAAATTTTTTAAATTTCTAAAACAGATGTAACAAACGCTAGATTCTGCGACTATCATCCAATTCACAGGAAATGCAATAACCACACCAACCCACACAAACAACCATAACAAAACAACAAACAATGTAACTTAAAACACTTAAATCCAAATAATTAATAAATAATAAAACAATAACTTACGTATTCTTTGACATTCTTCGTTCTTACAGCCTTGTAGGAAGCATACGCCGGATACAGAGTCCCAAAAACTAATCTGAAAACGTTATACACCATTAGAAAAATCATTTTCGAAATTTTATCAAACTGATTATACGTCTAATAAAAACGGCACAGCTTTTATAGTCTTCCTTTATCAAACTAACATCACATCGATCAAAATTAAATTCATCTACGTAAATAGTTCACATTTTTTTTTCTATAAATTCACACTCGTTCTCGATTACAGACGACATCTTTTTCCATTCCCTGAAATCACGATATCACACTTATAACTTGATACAGCACTTCAAACTTCAGGCTTAATAATGAAAGCTTTCGGTTTGTGCTATGAGTAACCAAATTCAATCACAAATTTTTATTACCAACAGTCAGGACACGAAATACATGTCCAGAGGCTTTGGCCAGTCCAAACAAATACTATAAGATACGAATTTTATGTGCAACATGAAATAATTAAAACTTAGAGTAATAAATGACGAGAATAGAACTAGAATCAGCACTCGTTTTGCGCGTTTGAAATTGGGGAGTAGTTTAAAAATAGCAAATGTATGCTTCCAAACCTTTTCTCGACACACAACATCTTTTACAAGTCCTTTGAGTTTAAAATAAATATACACGAGCTAAGACTTCCCCTACACATGTAGTTAGGTCTCAATTTACGCGTTTAGAGGAATTGGAATCAATTCAAACTACAGTAGTACCTTGAGATACGAATTTAATTTGTTCTGTGATCATCACTGTATGTCAAAAAAATGGCATCTCAAAGCGGCGGGAGGAAAGCTGAGCGAACATTTTGCCATTTAGGGATCACCTATGCAATTATCGCACATCCCAAATTCGTACCTCAAATTTTTCGTCGAGATGTAAATTTTAGAATATTTCCTGTCGTATCTCAAAAAATTTAGGACATTCGTATCTCAAGGTACTACTGTATTTCCTTCAAAACTAATGCACACTAAATAACCCATTTTGATCTTGCTATTTATATTTACAAAAACATATTTCCTGACACTCCCTCCCAGCTTTTTAAAATTACAATCAGGTCTCGTTTTACGCGACTTGATTCCCAACTTGTCATCCCAAAACAGAAGAATTTTATGGCAAAACAGTTCGTCAAGCAATTTTTTTTTGTAGTTTCCCATCAACCGCACAAAACGAAACCTTCATCACCAAATCAAATTTATAAACCAAACACAAACATATAGAATCATGATTCCCAAATTCTTAAATTTACTTGTAATCGTATCAAAACGAACACAATTGAACCGGTTGCAATCCAAAAAACAATTCTAAAATACTGAGTTCAGTCTCACATCTTCCCACCACCCCCACCCAAAATTTATCTCAAAAAAATTATTTGCTGATGTTTAAATACTTCCAACAGATAATTTGATATCGAAGTCAAAACAAAACTATTTACTTCAGATAAGCTTCATCTACTCGAGTATCAAGTAAAGCGCAAAACTAGGGGTCGCCAAATTTTTATAAACTGCACTATGCCTGAATGTTTTATGTTGTCTAAAATTGTATAAATGTTGTATAAAAAGTATTTTCTTAAAATTATTTTATTCAATGAAATGAAAGAAATTCGCGAGCTATACATCGTATTTATGAACATGTATCTCAAGGGGTCGCCAAAATTTTTCTCTCTGCTGAAGGGGTCGCAGTCGGAAAAAATTTGAGCACCACTGAAGTAAGGGATGAGAAAATGAAACAATCGGAATTCACCAACAGAAAATTTTTTTTCACAATAAGCCTAAGTCCTAAACAATCAAAATATCAATACACCAAACGAAAGTATGTATCAATACTAAATCAAAACCACCACATTTGAGAAAGTGTTATAACTAGACCTACAAACTGAGTGAATCTGATTTAATTAAAATTTGGCTGTTCATATTTACTTTATGTATACAAAATAGAGAAACCTCATCAGCAAAATAAATAACTGTGCAGTATTTATGAGAAATAAAGTCCAAGTCAAACATACAACCCTGTGGTATGAACGCTTTATACAAACATCCACTACTTATGAATTGTGATACAAAATTTACATTACTCATAAAACAAATCCTTTATGAAAGTGTGCGTTACTTTTGAAATGTGTCCCTAATAAAGATTTATAAACAATTTTTCAGAACTTGAGCTTTGCTGTAGTAGAAAAATTTTTAGCAAAATACTTAGGGTTAAGAGAACACCCTTGCGCTTGCTAAATACTGTAGGTCTTAGTTTAACTAACAGTGCTTCAGATAAAACCTGATATCATACTTAAATAAATATAATATTTAGTTAATATATAATATTATAGACCTGGACTAAATATTTCGTGGGAAAACCACAACCAAGGAGTAAAACAGCTTCACACAGCTCCAGAGCTGCACTTTGTCAACCTCTGGCATTTATCTTATTTATATATCTGTACATACAGTAATATAAATTAAATAAAAACCAAAATTAAATGTCAGATTACTTCATAAATAATGCACACTTTCGTGGTCAATTCCTTTCAAAAGCGATCCGGTTGGTTCATGAAACCACACTTCCATGAACTCAAAAATTCCTTCACCTCTCAGTAGGAACCAAACACTCAATCAAATTTGACTTAAGCGCCCTAATAACAATATTTACGCGCAAAATTTGCAATTCTTGCGCACTATTGTAAACAATTAATTTCAAAAGTAATGCACACTTTTTTAACTTCCAATCACTGCATAGTTTCCTAGCCTTGCTTTATCAAAAAAACGGCCACGTTTCGTTGTACTCGTTTTCTATTGTTCCTCCTATTCATACAATAGTAGGAGATGAAAATTTATTCCATAAATAATGCACAATTTTATGAATAATCATTATTTGAGAAATAATATTTGAATATTAGGATAACGGAATAACCGCAAAATTTTGACACGAATCATTCGTCAAAGAAAACGACGTTAAGAACACAATTCCTGCCGTGAAGTCTTTAAAGCCCTATTAACTTGACATAAAAATTATTCCACGGTTAACTAATGTAAATTAATGCAAAGTGCACAATCATTATCTCAACCGAACACCTTTTCCACCGAAAAAAAAAACTTCAGGCCATAGTTCTTTCAGACAAAAATGAGTGCGAATCTCCGCACAACAAAGCGCACACAGAAGAGAGCCTTTAAATTCACTTCGAAACACTAATCTACATTGGAATTGCTTCGGCCTCACAATTCTTTAATGATCTCCTTGCAAATCAAAATGAACTCGATAAGGAAGCAATTTTGAACCAATTTATGAAACGACTTTCGAACTACGGTTCGAGATGTTGGAGAATAAAACATTTTCGACGAATACTTCAGTCGAGAACGATGGAAATGCAAAAATAAATTTTTTTTTTTTATTCTTCTAACAACCAAAATTATAACGAAACGAGATATAATTCATCCCACTTGAGCTAAACGCTAATCCTCCTAAGACTTAACGCTAGAGCTTAACGCTAAGTCTCCTTCAAATTTCTCAAGACGAAAACCGATTTCTTATATTTCTCCTCGGCTATGACCAAAGATTGAAAAATAAGATTGAGTCATAATCAACTTCCGATGAAATTGCACAACTTCGTCGGTCGGTAAAGTGTGGCTCTTCCACAAAATATTTTGTGTAAGCCCGGAGTAATATCTATTAACTCAACACAATGGTGAACTTGATATATAAAAGTTTCTTGGTTTTTCACAAGCCACGAATACAATCAGATTCACAGGGAAGAAAGGCCGATAAAAAAACACCAAACGTTTCGACAACGTCCTAGCTGTTGTCATCAACAGTGGTTACTGAGTACTGAGGGTTATTTGCAAGACAATAGGAAACTAAGGGTTTGAAAAAAAAATTAGAGACGGACAAAAATTAGGAATTTGAATGAATTTGAAAAGAAGAAGCAATAAACACTCAGCGTGTGGCAGTCAGTATTATTATTTTATTATTTTCAAGGACTGGAACCTAGGAAAGGAAAAAGACTGTCGCCGGTTTTTTGGTAGAGACAGGAACACGTTTTTGAAAAACCAAAAAACTTTTATATATTAAGTTCACAATGAACGGCCACGAAAGTCTTAATAATATTATCAAATACAATGGTACCTTGAGATACTAATGCCCTAACATACGAATTTTTTGAGATACGACATGAAATATTCTAAAATTTACACCTCGACATCCGGCAAAAAATTTGAGATACGAATTTGGGATGTACGAGATGGCAAAACTGCTCATCTTTCCTCCCACCGCTTTGAGATCCGAATTTTTGACATACGACCATCACAGAACTAATTAAATTCGTATCTCAAGGTACCACTGTAGTTTCTTTGTATAAGTATGATACTAAGCTTCATTTAATGTACTGTTAGTTAGGCTAAGACATACAGTATTTAGCAAAGGCAAGCTGAAATGTGCACTAATAACTATAAGCATTTTGTTTAAAATGTCTCAGCAAAGTTTGTCTCTACAACAGAGCTTTAAAAATGGCTCTTTGAATAAATTTAAATTCTGTTTGGTTTATATTTGGCTCTTTTGGATGGTTAGTACAAGAGCAACGCCAAAACATTGGTTTTACGAATAACTATAATGCGTGCATTACTTATGAAATGAATCCTTTAAGTATCTTTTTAAAAATCTGTCAAAAAACGGAAGTTATTTAAGACTCGACCTAATTCTTAACAGCCAATGTCTCGATTAAATAATGTAAACGAAACACTGTCACGTCAGTTGTGTACAATAGGAGTAAAACGGCACTAATGAGGAGCTCATAATTACCTCGCATTACCTCATTAATGTCTTTGGGCAGATAATTTTTTTCCTGTCCAAGATCTATTCGCGAAGGTCGGTCAAACTTGTGAAATTTTAACAGTTTACTCGGATCATCAGCGTGGGCAGGAGAGAACAAGTTCATGGTCATATTTCTGACCGAAGGAATTAAAGAAAGGAAGAAAACTGAGGTGATTCACATCTCAAGAAACATCATGTTAACCAAACAAAACAAAAAAGACAATCACAATGAAAAGTAATTCAACAGCAGGAAATTAAGTCTGAACAAAGGCCAAATTCAAATTCAGAACAGTGAAGCATTGA
Organism: Columbicola columbae; assembly: GCA_016920875.1. Taxonomy (NCBI): domain Eukaryota; kingdom Metazoa; phylum Arthropoda; class Insecta; order Psocodea; family Philopteridae; genus Columbicola; species Columbicola columbae. The sequence continues at coordinate 9,213,010 of JADMLL010000008.1, forward strand.
AATCAAGTTTGAAATCCGGGTTTCTATTATTCTAATGAATAATGTCTGCTCACCGGTATTGTTTGGATTCATTCCAATACTATCAATTAAATGGAAAGGTAACAGATTTCGAAGTGACGGCTACTTTTGAGATATTGAATTCGAAAGAAGGAACTGTGCTTTCACAACTACAATAACAGATGTATGAGAACCAATCAGATAGTTCATGCAACTACTACGCTACAAGGCGAGAAATTTGAATCGTCTTGGCTCATGACACTTAACATCTCAGATGCTAACATACTGATACGACCAAACACCTAACAAAGAACAATAACAGTTACAATTTTCACAACATAAAATTATCAATTTCACAACTAAACCTGAAAGAGATATCTTCTAAAAAAACATTACGAGATTAACACAAACGACCTTGTTCTCACTTTTAATATTATCTCCTTATAAGAACAAGGTCCACGAGCGGAGGCTATTGTCTACATGACAAAAAGGTTTCAAAGCAGAGCAGTGCTCACCAATCCGTGAATTCTGCTTTGCTGATCCGCTGCACGACTATCATTTGTGTTTCCGGACTGAGAATAATCTAAATACTCATACTGCTATTGTTAACCTCAATTTTATGTTTTCCTCTTTCAATGATATATATAAAGTTGCAAATAAAGGCCGACTAATGAACAATGATGTCATTCCTCTTTTCAACACTCCTCTCTATTATAAATTAAAATTTGCCTTTTAAAAATTATCTTGCAGTTTAATTTATCAATCGATAATTTTTAAGTGAATCACAGAATTACCATATTGATCAAGAATAAAAAATTAAAATTGATTATATTTTATACTGGGTGGGATAATGATCGTAATACAATATCCACACATAAAATGAGCCCTCAAGAAATTTATTTTTCATTCATTCGAGACAAAACTTCTGGTCTTTACAAATTAACAATGAAATTTACAAACTTTGCTTATTTTTTGTTTTTGTTTGGACTTTCGAATATAAATACAAACTTGACCTTCGATGTAGCTTTTCCACTCAGGTAAGAAACTAAGCACTACTGTCTAAAAACCTTGTATTGTGGTCAAAACCGTAATAATCAACACAAATCTTAGAAATTAAATTATGTTTGTGTCTGTAACAACTATTCTGAATTTAATTCATAACATATATACAATGAAAATATAATAATAGTATTTAATATATATAACAACAAATTAAAAAATCAAAAGCAAGAGTAGGAGAATTGGTTTGTTGCAACAAATTGTAACACTATTCATCCGTCAAAACAAAAAATTTTATGATTTCCATTAAAAATGAAACTTCTTGAACATGACTCAAATATTTGGCTGAAAACTTGATTTGACAAATAGACTACTTCTACCCTGGGAAAAAAGCTGAGTTTAAAACAGCGAATTGTGAAAAAAATAAAATTAAAGGTTTTTATTTGGAAAATAGCCAAAGTCAATGGTTTACTGTTTCCTTTCGGCAATTCTTGAACAAAACAAAACACGAAAAACCTTCGTACGATCATCTATACATCATTAATTTTACAACTCAAAATAAAGTTTTTCAACATTTATTGTACGGAACTGGAAAGAATCGTTTGCAAGTCACGAACGAAACAGACAAGATCCCACTTGAGTTTATTTTTAGGATTCTCAATAAATCCATGTTAACGCCGATTATAGGCGATATGTAAGGTCACTGTACTTAAAAATGTTATTATATTATTTAATAATAATAAATCTGTTCAATCAGAAAGGAGTAAATAAACACGACTAAATTTTCTAACTATCAATGAATAACCTTACAACAAAGAGAACTGTAAATTTACAATAAATATTTACCGATATTATGAAATATTTAATTTATATAGGACTTACATTACGAGGCGAGAAATAAAGCAGGATACCATGCTGCTCGGTGACTAACATTCACTCATTTCTATTACACAAAAACAATTTTTTTTTTCTCCTTCGATCAGACTACAGATTCATGCTTCACCACTTTGTGTTTCAATTCGCAGCCATATTTCACTAATTGTGACGTAATAACTGTTTACGGTCACGTGACTTACGGAACTACTTTTTCCCCCTTCTGTCAATTGTTAACGTTTAATCAAAAATTTAAATATGCCGTTCTGTTTAGTTAATTTTGGGCGTAAAAAATTCAGATGGATTTAACGAATCGTAAAACTAAAAAAAAGTCAACGTTTTTCTTGTAAATCAAATTAAATATTTAACTTGTCGGCAACAAAGTCAGGTAGTTTTAAAGAAATAACCATTCGAGTTTCGATTCGTTGATTTTGGCGGCAACCAGCGTCTGCTGCCAATCGTTCGATTTCACTCATGTTAAATGGACGCAGAAGATTGGATGGAATCTTTTTTTTTCCCTTTTTTTCGTTAATAATCTGATATGATTTGAGTTATTCGTCATGTAAAAGGTATTTTTTAATGTAGGATTTGTGAAAATTGTGTTTAATTCAGCCTAATTCCAGAAAGTAAGGGTGTGTTTGTCAAAAGAAAAAATTCATGATGGTGTTATGTATGAATTTAGTATTCAAAGGTTTTTCCTTAACTATTGATTTATGACAAGTCAACACTTTGGTGTAAAAAGTTGAAGAAATGTGTTGTATTGATGGGTAAAACTGTTGTTAGGTCTTTCAATTTGTATAATTAATGGATTTGGTTTGTTTCAGAATGTCTAGGTGACTTTTCCATGAGATTACATATGTTATGTTGGTCAGTAATGATCTTAAGGTTTAGCTTAGTTTAATTAATTAAATTCTGTTAGGTCTTCATGTTTATTGGTCTTTTAATTTTGGTTTTTGAATGTTTTATTTCATTTTGAATTGTCTTATGACTTGATTGTTTAAAATTAAAAGGACATTCTAAGACCATGATTGAAATTGTGAAGCTTTTGTTTTGGGGAGGTTTAAAGATGGCCACCAGCTGTCAGCACTTCTTAACACATTCCTCATCTTACCAGGTCAACTATCGATAATTGATTGGAAATCTTTTAGGTAATTAATATTTGGTTTTATTTTTTAAAGAGAGATTTAAAAATTTTCAGTGTTTTTCATTCTTGTAATTGTGTAATATTAGTTGTGATTTGTAGATTGTATAGTCTTATAGATCTGCAATAAAGTGCTCATGTCATGCAGAACAGTGCAAACATTTTCTATAAGATACGAACCTTTATACATTGTAGCTGAAACAAAACTCAGTGATCCTGTAGCTGGTAATATAAAAAAATTTTTGAGTGTTTGTATAATCAAACATACTGCATTCTCTATTTCAGGAATATAGTATCACATTTCACGATTCAAATAATTGCAAGCGGGTGAAGAAAATGACAAAGCAAAGAGCTTTCGAAGAATGACAAAATCCTTCAAACACATGGGTGGGTAAGCCACTTTTAATTTAGTTATAAGCTGACTATTTTTAATTATGTATCAATAACTTGTGTTTTTATGTATATTTTATGTTGTAATTATGTAATTTATTGTATTAGATGAGATTATGTATTTATATTGGATATGAATTGTCCTTTTAACTTAAAATTTATTTTTTTCTTTTTAATCTTAGTGTCTTGATTATTTGCTTTGTATTCAAGCCTGAAATTTTATTTAATAAAATAAAAAGAACAAAGCTCAAAATCTATTATACTGTATGAATTTTGATATTGATTTCTTCTTAAATTTTGGTTTTTGGGTTAGGTTTGAATTTGAATTGTTATAAAATTTTGGGCTTAAACAATTGTTATGTGTTAAAACATCTTGATGGTAATAAGAAAAAGAAAAGTGGGCTAATTATTGTAAAGAAAATGAAAATGGGGGCAATTTTTAAACATTTTCTGTTTATGTCAAGCAATGTCGAGATATTGTGAAAATGGTTAGTATTTATAAAAAAGGAACATAACTCTATGAAGTCATAAAATTAAGTAAATATTCATGTTATTGTGCTTCTCACAGAATAACTGATGGTTTGTGTAATGTAGTTTTTAACCAGTGGAAACATAAACACAAAAAAAAGGAAAAATAAGTGGAAAGGTTTAGAAAACTTCAATATTTACACATTTAAAATTATATTTATTTATTAATCATTTTAAACAGTAACTTACAGAGAACGAACTTAATTATTTTGAAGTAATGATTTGCGACAGGAATTGAAATTAGTTAATGAGGAAAAAAAAAGAGAGATTCGCCGCCATCTATGTGAAATTGTAAACAAAAACAACTGATACTGAGGCCGCCATTTTTGTTTTCATGTATTCTGCTTCGCGGAGAAATGGATGTTATCAGGTATTCGTACACTTGTCGTGGTAGTATTTCTCCGCGTATTCGTTAAGTGTGTTCACGTAAATATCGAGGTCACAAAGAATTTTTGAAAGTTATGTTGTTTTGTGTTTTAAAATTTTGTGATAAAGTGCTGATAAATAATCATGAAACGTGAAGAAATAGTGGGTAAAAGATTTTTAAGTGTTAGTGGTTTTGTTAAATTAAAACAAAATAAAATCAGTGAATGGGGTTGGAGGGCAGGAGTAATACGTGCCTCAAGTCATAGGGATAACAATAATCCGGAGCTACAGGTAATGGTTACGAGTGCTCCCAAACTTTCACTTGGAATTTTTGAAGGGAAAAAAAAATTTTTCTGTTTTTGTTTACCGAAAAAATTTCGGGTCAAATTATTAAAAATAATGTTTTCGTTCGTGACGTAAACTTTTACCTTGCAAATTACTAGTCTGACAAAAAACATTGATAAGGCAATTAAATTAAATTTTAAAGTCTTATCTGTGATGAATTTAAATAATTATTTTTGTAAGAAAATTTTCTGCTGGCCTTTAGGACGCTATCACTTCCTGTCAGAATTGTATTTAAATATTTTCATATATGAGGACATTGACCCTCCTTACCTTCCCCCCAAAAGAAAATCTAAACTAATTTACTGTATTAGTAGTTCTGACACAATTTCTAAATAAATCAGTTATTTTGATTTAAATTCAGATCAAAACATCATATTAAATATGTCACTAGGTATGTGACTGTGGTATATAGCCTGTCATTTTCTATTTGTTTCTTATATTTTATTTTTGGTCTCAAAATAATATTTGGCATTAAAATATTTTTGAGAACTGTGTATTAGTAGTCAAAACTTGAGTATAAGGAGAAGTAATATTTCTTTATAGAATATGTTTGTTTATTCCATTAATAATAATTTGGTTTGTCTTTTGTTGTGAGTAAATTGAATGATAGGAGTTGTTGTAAATTTTAATAATGATCAGATGATCTGAAGAGTTAGTGCTACTTGTTTATAAAATTGTTTTTAGTGTTGGTTATTCAACAAAGCACAGTATTTTATTTTTTAATCTGAAATTTTATAAGTTTTATGGTTTATGTAACAATTGTTTACATTTGTTTAAAGGTTAAGTTCTGAAAGGAAGAGAAATTTGAATGCACACAAAAAAATTTGTCTGTACACGAATTTATTATGATTATTTATCGGTTACCAATCATTAAAATTATTTACATATTCAATTCTGGAAGTTTAGTATCGAAATTGTAGTAGGATTTGTTTTGAATATGTGTAATCCATTCAGTTTCATTTGTTGAGAGTTTATATGATTCTTAACCACATTCTTAAAATGGTTGTGATATTCTTCCTGTTTTTTAATTTTCAATTTTTAAAATTCTGAATCTGATGGCTAGAAAATTAGGATTTAAAAATTTTTCATTTAATATTCAACTTATGATTAAGTGGAACATTAATTAGGTTTAGAGAATTTTTTCTAGTGATTTGAAAGTGACTGGCTGACCTAGGTTCAAAGAAAAAATTAAAAGGTTTTAATTAGAGCTTTACATAAGTGATCAAAATTTTTTTCCGACTCCTATCTCTCACCTGTGGTAGCATAATTTTTGGTTATAAAATTTTGAGTTACAAGGAAGTGAAAGAATCAGGGTATTAGTGTGAGTTGTGAATAATTTCCATCTTCGGTTAGACATACTACTTATAATTTGAGATATTTTGGGAGGAATTTATTTCATAAGTAGTGCACACTAAGGAAAAACTCATTTCATAGTAGATATATGTTGAGGAATTCGTTTTAAGTCCTTTTCATGAAGAATTTATTTCATAAATAATGCACACTGGCAAGGAGAATCATATTTAAATATACTACCCAGTGTTTTAATATTAATTGCAGCTTTGGTGGTTGTTTCATAATATGCAATCCAAAAGAACGTGAAACTGTAACACGTATGCTTGATGTGTGTAAGCGTGCATTATTTATGAGAAAATCTTTCGTAAAAACACATACACAATTCATAAAATTATTGTTATGAACTGAATTATTTATGAAAGTGTGCATTATTTATGAAATGAGTGTCCCAAACAGTTGAGGATTCATTTTCTCACTCCGATTCGCTTTAATTACGGGATAAATTCGTCAGGCGAGTCTTATATGCACGTGTAAAACAATAGAGCATCATCGGAAGTTATTTATGACTCAAACCAAACACATCCACCTGTTGTAAAGAATTTGAAACTTTCCAAACCTAGTTTGATTTGATTTTTTGTTTTAGTCACCAATATTTGAACTGTAAATCTTTTTAGGTGAGTTTATGTAAATTTCTGTCGGGAGTCGAGTCTGGATTTGAAGAGAAAAAAATTTTTTGTTCGTTTTAATTCAATCATAACAGCAAAAAAAAAAAAAAAGTTTAAGCTGCTTAATTTTAAGCCCGTTTTTATTTGTCTACTTTGAAATAGTATTAAAAGATTTTGTTTACTTAAATATATGAACGCTGGGAATTTGGAAGTTTTTGTTTATAACATCTCTATAGCAGGGGTGTCAAACTCAATTAGTGTAACTCGGATCGTGTAGTGTAGTTGGTAACATAACTGACACCACGTGACATTCATAAATTTTGTTTAAAATTACATTTCTCAAGTGAGGATCACAGAAACATCGATAAGATAATGAAAACGAATTTTGTATTATGACTTCGAATCAAACTGTATAAATAACGCCCGTTCGAAGATGTTATTTCCTTGGTACTCAAACTTTTTCCTTCCCGGGCCAAATTTTCATTGTGACTGGGTCACACGACTTATCAGAAAAAAAATGATTTTACAAGTCTGGCTTTTGACGCTTCTGTATGTACATCAGTCAGTCTGTATGTGTTTTCTGTATATTGCCTCGTAAGGATGTGTTGAGGCAAACAATGTTAACAGTTTCTGAGCACAGGCCGGAACATTTTCGTACTGGTCAGGCACTATAGTTCAGACTTAACAATGAGCTACTGGGCCACTCAGTAGAGCTTGGTGGGCCGCAGTTTTCTGGTTTGAGTCATAAATAACTTCCTATGATGCTCCATTGTTTCACAAGTGCATATAAGACTCGCATAACGAATTTATCCCGTAATCAAAGCGAATCGGAGTGAGAAAATTAATCCTCAACTGTTTGAGATACCCATTTCATAAAGTTTCATAAGTACCAAGGTGTTATTTCATAAGTAGTGCACATTTTATACAGTATTTCTTCCTAACGTGAAAAATGTCTCTTTCAGATTTTATTTTTGGGAGAAAATAGAAATTTATTTATCAATAAAATTAAATAAATGGGTTAATAATTTTTTGTTTGGGTTTCCAAATAATTTCTTCAGACAATAGACGGAAGTTATTTATGAATCGTTTCAATAATTAACCAAATTCAGGTTAATAAGTTGTATTACTAGATAATTGCTTTTATTTAAACAATTATTTAGTCTAATGTGTTTTAAAAATTAGGTTAATTCAAAGACCATGGGTCACATAAAATTACTCCGGGGAGGGGGGAAATGTTTGCCAGTTTCTCCAAAAAATTTTTTTGTTAAGGAGTCGTGTGTTATTTATTTGTTTTTGGAGATTGGAGGTTTAAAATGTCATGCCACGGATGATCGGAGATTCAAATTTGGAGGATAACGAATGGGTTACCTTGATGTCTCTTAAAACTTTAAGAGAGGAAAGGTTTCGTGTGTTGTAGATAAATTGTCGGGTGGTATTCCGCTTTAAGCTAACTTTGACTTTAGTTGGGAAAAGTTGAAGATGACCTTGGAGTATGAAACGGGGAAAAGGAAAAGAAAATTTTTTTTTTTTACGAAAACGTTTACTCTCGATTTCGTTCCCATGGTTGTGGGTTGTGATTTTGAGGGAAAAATACAAAAATTTAATTTCCCGTTACACAAAAGAACGAGAGCGGTCAGAATTAACCTTTAGAAGTCTCTCTATTTGAAAGAGGACCAAACTGTTTTGTTGCAAAATATATGTCTAACACATAAAAAGGTTTTTCTTTGGTATCCTATAAAAGGGAGGGTCTTAAATGGCAACCTGTCACACGGAATGCTGTGATTAATAGCCTGCTGCGTGCACCTGCAGAGCTACCCCCAAAAATAGAGAGTTGTCAACCATAAACCAAGAGCGGTGACACCCATTTTCGCCTTCGTTAAATGCATTCCACACATCCTCAGGTAATATTGCTTCCCTACAAAAGACTTCTCCCAAAATATTATCTGTTCGAGTCGTAAATAACTTCTGTTTTTGTAGATATTTGTGTTAACTATAAGACAAACGAAGAATCCATTTTATAAATAGTGCACACAGTCTTTTTCCTATTTTGTATTACAAAGTTAAAACCTAAAAAAATGTCTTTCGAAAAGTATTTCTTTAGTGAACTGAAGAAACGAAGTTTATTATATTTTTTGATTCTGCTAAAGTGAGCCAGTTTGACTCGGTTAATAAAATGGAAGCAGTATAATTTGGTTTCAATAAGAAAACTGAAAGGAAACGATCGAACTCTTAACTGGTACGAAGTTAACCTATTGGACTTTATAAATCAACAAAAGTGAGTCACTTTAACCCATAAAACAAAATTACAGCGAGTCAATTTGACTCTGTCCATAAAATGGAGGCATTATATTAATAATTTGGTTTCAGGTAAGAAAATTGAAAGGAAACGATTGAATCCTTAACTGACAGTAAGTTAGCCTTTTCGACTCATAACTCAACAAAAGTGAGTTAATTTAACCCATAAAACAAAACTAAAGCGAGCCAATTTGACTCAATCAATAGAATTTAAGCAAGCAACAAAACTGAAAGAAAACGATCGAACCCTTAGCTGACGAAAGTGGACCTATTAGACTAAACGTGAAAATGTTAGTTCATTAAACCCATAAAACAAAACTAAAGCGAGTCATTTTGACTCAGTAAATATAGTTAGAACAGTACAATTCGGTTTCAAGCAATAAAACTGAAAGGAAGCGATCGGGCCCTTAACTCCCAAGACGTTAGTCATAACTTAGTAAAAATGTCAATTTATAACCCAACAACAGAATCAATTTAGCCCATGAAACAAAACAAAAGCGAGCCAATTTGACTCAGTCAATAAAATTTAAGCAAGCAAGAGAACTGAAAGGGAAAGATCGAACCCTTAAAATACAGAAAGTGAGCCTATAGGACTCAACAGAAATGTGCGTCAATTTAACCTATAAATCAAAACTAAACGAGCCAATTTGACTCAATCAATAAAATGGAAACAAAATAATTCGGTCCAAACGATAAAACTGAAAGGAAACGATCGAAGTGATAGAAGATGTGAACCCGAAGGAAGTAATAGGAAGTTAGCCTTTTGGACTTTATAAATCAACAAAAGTGAGTCAGTTTAACCCATAAAACAAAACTAAAGCGAGCCAATTTGACTCTGTCAATAAAATTGAAACAGTAGAATTTGGCGTCTAGCAAGAAAACTGGAAGGAAACGATCGAACCCTTAACTGAGAGGTAGTTAGCCTATTGGGCTCATAACGCATGTGAGTCGAAGTGTCGATTTAAAACGTCAATAAATTTTTGTGAGTGTGCATTACTTTTGAAAGGAATCTATCACACAGTTGTGGATTATATACGGAATGAATCTTGTACAGAAGCGTAAATTTTATTTGTGCAGCTTCATCAGGGCTTGTTATTTGACAGATTGACGATATTTTTGTGATTCGTTCAAATTTTTACCATTTTTCTGGTCGGACGATGGCCTAAAAACAAAATCGAAAGTAAATAATCTGCTGACTCCACCGATTCCATTTCTGACATAAATAGACATTAGACTCATCACTCGAATCACGGTCGAGTAATTTTTTTTGTCCGATTTGGATTTTTGATTTTTGCCGTCTCAGCAAAATTTAACTTATTTTGGAATATGGTCACCTGAGTTAGATCCGAGACTCGGTTTCCAAAGCTTTGGGTCAATTATCGGATGGGATTCCGGTCTTGTAAATTTGATTTACTCACCCGGGAGAGCTTTGAGTTATCCTTTTTAATTCGGTAGGAAAACTTTTTTTTGGGGGGGCTCGAACTTGGGTAATTCAATCATCGAATTGTTCGATTGTCTTTTCCCTACATTTCCATTTTACTACGCATGAGTTGGAAAGAAAATTTTTAAATGTCTGGTAGTGGTAGGGTAAATAAGTTGACAAGGCCTTGTGATTAAGGTCAACCACTCTGCGAAAGATTACTGTTAAACTAGTATCTGTGATAGCACTTTTAGATCATTTCAAAGGAATTCTTAAGACAGTTTTCTAACTGTGACTACGTAACATAGAAATGGCTTTTCTGATTGCTAGCGAGAGCTTTCAAATAAAATTTTTTTTTTTTAATTATCCCATTAAACAAGTTAATTATTATCTAAATCGAAATGTAGTATTGCTGATGTTATCTTTTTTAAAGTTGGAACAAAGACTTTCTTAGAGTTTGGGTGAGAGGTGGCCGGGAGGTGTGGGGGTTGCCAAATAAAATCAAAACAAAGCCAAACTCTCTGAACTTTGGTGATTATTTTCTAGTTGATTAGTACCATCGATTTAAAAATGGTTCCCAGGGTTGGAAGTAAGTTTTCTGTTCCTGTATTTGAGAAGTGATTTGTAGAAGGCTTTTCGTAGGGAATTGAACGTCGAAATTGGAATTTGGAATCATCATCTGTGTGTTTCTCTCTTCGTTCTGGTTTCGATTTAGAATATGTTAGAATAATATATAAATAATATAGTTATAATATATAGGTTAGTGTATATAATGTAAAATAATTCTATAATATATACCATATATTCTATAATTTAATATATATTATATATAAAAATAAATGTTTTCGACACAAATATACATAGGTAATGCAAAACTGTTATACGTGCTGTTGAAATTTTGCTAATAAGAATATCAGTATATATACGCTAAAAGTATGTAGTATATAGTTTATAACAAACGTTGAATTAACTGCGTAAACAGTATCCTCAGAGTCAAATGGCGCTAAATTTAAACCCTGGGACCCTGTCTAACTAACTTAGAGGCGTAAGTGTTAATGTTTTTTGGTTTTTAGTATGTAGTATACTCTATATAATTTAATATATAATATATAGTAAATTATATAATATATGGTATATATATTATAGAATTATTTTGGGATAGGTTAGAATAGTGGTGCGTAAACTTTTTCCGACTGCGACCCCTTCAGTAGAGAGAGAAATTTTGGCGACCCCTTGAGGTAGATGTTCGCAAATACGATGTATAGTTCGCGTATTTCTTTCGTTATATCGAATAAAAATATCATCAAATATGACATATATTAATTTTATTTATAATTTTAAGAAAATACTTTTTATACAACAGGAAAATCAGTAGAATCGTCCTTTAATGTATGAGGCTGCAAGTTTGTATTTGTCTCATCCATGTTCGGGGATAAATTCGAAATTTATAAAAATTTGGCGACCCCTAGTTTGTGCACCTCTCGGCTAGAATGTTTATAGTAAATGAGGGCAGTAGAAAATTGAAATTACTAGAAAGACTACCCTCATTCATATTCTTTCAATAATTATGCACAATTTTTGTGAAGGAATCAATTCATAAATAATGCACGTGCTAAGAGAATCATACACGTTTGCAATTATTCGAGTGGATCTGTCATATTTTTCTATTTTTAAATTTTTTCTAAGAAATTTAAATATACAAGTCATCTCATTTTAATTAACATGATTTCGTATTCAATAAATGCGAATAAACTATCGATTGAGAGACACTCCAGACCTGAACGGCGTTTCTTTTTCCAATTGTAATCGGAATAATTAAAATTAAGGAGGTCGATGAGTTCGTCCATTACGAATCAGACCTCACATGACCAAATTTTTCAAGTCGCTCTGTTCATTTAAGTAATCACTCCACGGTTTTCCGTGAGTCTTGCCAGGAAATCTGTTTGTGCGTGTCAGAAAAAAATTAAATTTTTAAAGCAAAGCGTATAATTCATGTTTTGCAATCGACCAAATTCGGCAGATTTAACCGGGCTGGAGAATTCTCTTTCTTGACTAAAGCTATGGCGAAGGTCATTTGTAAAAGCGTTTCGATCGAAAGCATTCAAGTCCATTATCTCTATCATTTGCCAGAAAATTCGGTCAGAAGCAATCATTTATTGACCTTGCAGTTTTCTTTTTATTTTGGGATAGAGGCAGTGTTGGCGTTAAGTTTTTTTTTTATTTTCTTTTTTTGTTATCTCAAATGGTCAAATTGTACATTACCTTTTATTTCTTTGAGAGAGTCAAATACGAGTGTTTTCGAACGAGCAAGAATTTCAACCGAATTAGTAACTTGTAACCATGTAAAGTTGAATGAACGACCTTATCCTCAGGCAATGATCGACTTTCACCTACCAGTTTGCTTTGAATCTCTTTACTCGTAAAAACCACCAAATCCCGCTTCATCTTTTCTATTCAGTATGAGCCTACGTATTAATATTCTAGCGTTTGGCTGAATATCCCGTATATTTAGTCCTTATCACTGGTATTTAATAATTATTATATAGGCTATATTATTATAACGGATTGATAAGCGTACCGATTTCTAGAGTGTCCTCGCTGGAGCTTAGAGTTGTTGTTTTATTTTCCCGTCGTCATGATTTACTTTCTTTGAACTACCCACTACTGCCTTGTTGGATAGCTGAAATTCGACCACTATGTCTTTAGACAATTCCATTAGTAGTTCTAACTTCCACTTCTATTCAGATTTATTTTGGTTAACATACCCAGAATATATTTCATAATTAATGCACTCTCTAAGGCCTTGGTATACAAGCTTTTCCTTCCCGGACCAGAGTTCTATTGTGACCATTGCGACTGGGCCACACGACTTACAAAAGCTTTTACAAGTTCGGCTTTCGACGTACACAGTTCACCCTCAGGATATCATTTGTATGTACATCTGTCAGTCTGTTTATGTATTTTCTGTATATTGCCTCATAAAGATGTTGAGGCAAACCATGTTAGCAGTTTCTGAGCCCAGGCCGGAACATTTTCGTACTGGTCAGGCACTATAGTTCAGACTTAACAATGAGCTACTGGGCCACTCAGTAGAGCTTGGTGGGCCGCAATTTGGGTACCAATGCTCTAAGGACTACACTATTTTTTAAGTAGTGCAGCTTTGAATTGATCTCATTTCATAAATAATGCACACTTGAGCGACCAAAGTATTTCGTAATAATACAGATCTGTTCTGATATTTATTTCTAATTAATTTAGATGATAAAATTTTATTTTAATTTGTCTCTAAAACTTATTTAAATATTTACAATCTTAAATTTTTTAATAAATAAGTGTGCATTATTTTTGAAATGGATTACTCTCAAATTTATGTAATTTTTAAGAGGTGGCTTCTTCCTGTGAAGTGTTTATGATTGTGAATTTTTAAGTTTAAATATTTATGAACTGAATCTTCTTTAGAAGTGTGCAGTACTTATGGAATGAATTCGACAATTAATTAAATCAAATTAATGAATTAAATTATCAGTATTTTCAAAGAAAGTTGTTCGTGGATGAATACCGATCGTTTATGAGCTGAATTCTTCACTATAATGAGAAATGGGTTCTTCAGTGGTGTACTGTATCTTTATTAAAGGTGTACACTGTCTCTGCGATTTGTTGGTAAATCAATTTAAGACCTCGGTTTCAAATTAGCAAAACTAACGAATCTTTGGTAAACGATACACACAAAAATCGTGTTTAGCAAAGAAGAAACCCCCTCACACCATCGGAATTCTGGTTTTAACCTTGGTCCTTCCTCACTCAATTTCACGCCAGAAGTTCCAAAAATTCCTCGCATTGAATACCTTTAGTCTTCATCCGGAGTTCTTCACATAACTTAACATTAACTCATCATCTCTCTTCTTCCTTTTGTCCGTTCCTCTGGTTTAATTTGTCTTCTCAGTACAGTAGTAAGAAGACATAACTGATATGAGTTTTCGTTTAGGTACAATAACCAACACCTCAGGTACCCTTTCAATTTTGAATACAAAACTTTAGGAAATTTTATTAACGGTTTTGATAATTGAAGTTTAGTTTTTTGTTTTGGTTGGTTGGTAACCTTTTCTATATAACATGACGTCAACATGGACAGGAAAGTAATATTGTAAAGTATAATATTCGAAATGTAGGGTTTCGTGCTGCACCGGGTGAACAACAGTGTATAGATAGAGAGGATTGCATGACCTGTTAGGGGTATTTCGTTCTTTTAGTCCAGGGAGTGTACTCATTTTTCAAGTCTGTCAAATATTTTATACTAAATAATCTATTATAATAGAACTAGTTAAAACTATTTTGGGAAGGATTATTTTATGTTTTAGATTAATAAGATTATTTTTAACTAGAAGTTATTACTCTGTTTTGTTAATCAAATGCAATTAGTGTAAACAAATATTACCACTTAGTCTGGAGTGGCTTGTGTTCAGTAACTGGACTTCTTGAAGGTGGTGTGTGTTCATTTTTATCACTTGATTTATGGATAAATTTTTATTAATAACTAGCTAGCCGTTAATATATCAAAATAAAAAGTGTCAGTGCTTTGTTCAATTCAAAGTTGATATAAATTGTGTTATGCTAATCATGCACCACTTTCGAGTTATGTTGGTAGCCCAACCCAGGTCTACATACCCCTAGTTGGTTCATGTCTCACCTTTCTCCCGTTTATCTCATGAATAATGCAAATTTTCCATTTCATAAATAATGCACACGTTGTTTATGACTTTTATATGATACTCCCACGAGATGAAAAAATGAAAGCTGGACTGTAGGCTTTTGGTTTTCTAAACGATACAAGTCGCGAATGTAATGAACTACTTCAAGTCTACACTACAGATTGAATACAATTGCAGTGGGATAGGCGCGCCTACAAAATAAATATTGACTTTAGACTGAAAAATGGAATATTGGAGTTTGTTGAAATGGAGCGTTTTATTTCCGCCACGAAGCTTCCATTGAAATCCTATATAAACAACTTTTAATACCGTTAATTGTTAAATTCACAGAATTTTTCTGGTTTAAGAATTGAAACTAATCCTCCTCCTCCTCCTCCCTCCCCCTTCACTCCATTTATTTACCAAATTTCGAAAATTCCTGTCAGAAAAAAATTTTGTTGCGGAGGTGGAACATTTTATTCACGAACTTGTTACGTAATGTGAGGTTTTTGTACGATTTCATGTGGTGTGTGTGTTTGTGTGAGAGTGTGTTGCTCCTAATGGGAATATAGGTCTTTCAACCTTTCAGCCAACTTTAAACATCGATTTTAAAAGAACTTATACTTCTCACATGCAACGGTATTGTTATTATTATTATTATTCTCCCAGAAAAATGAATTCAGAACAGAAGGTATCATCTAGTAACTGTTATAATATTTTTTGCCCCTCATTTTTGGTTATTTGGGATCACAGTTTGCGTTAGTGATCATGTAGATTCTCGTACTACTAATCTACATATAGAATCTGGCGTCTGTGGAGCTTCTTTGTCCTTGGAATAAGTGTTTGCTAGCGTATTGCGTGAACTGTTTTAAATCAGATCCCGCAGTCATTAATTAAGGCCCAAAAAGTACTGTCTTGGTCTGATGTGTCTGTAATCAATAGTTATTTACCGATTAGACATAGAACAATGTTAATTGCAATAAGATGACTCATCTTTTTACATAATATAGAACAAATTAAATCTGAAGAAGAATTGTCTTTAAATTGACAGATTTAATCATATAATTGCAAATGAAATGATATGACTTTGATAAGCTGAATCAAATTTTAGAAGAGTAATAAGGAGTGTGCATCATTTATGAAATAAAGTATATGTCGAATTGTGCATTATTTTTAAAATGAATTTCCATATAGTCAATCCTCCTGGTATGCGGTGAGTGTTGTACCGCGTTGTATGGAAACTGCGGTATAAGAAACTCGGATTTAACTTACAAACCAAGCTAATCCGTAGTGTGTGTTCTATGGAAACCGCGCTATAAGAAACTCAGAATTAGTACAAATCACATCATTCGTACCGCGTTTTATGGAGACCAATAAGTACTGTGAAAGAGCTCTGAGATGGCTGAAACCGATGTCGTAGATGGCTATGAGATAAACTGGCATGTTTATATAAACGTATCTGGTTACTAGAGTCATTTATACGCTGTGAGGATGTTGAATGATTGTATTATGAGATGTTATTGAACGGAAACCGCACTATAAGAGTACCCTGTTGCTGTCGCAATTTCAGCTCCGCGTCTCTGTCAACCGCTGTCACTTTCTCTGCACAAGCAGCACAAAGTGCTGTCACTTTCTCTTTGACTGTACATCTTATGGAGTAAGAAGTATAGTTATTATAAATATATTTTATATTATAAGTATAGTTAGTATAATTGACTGTATAGGAAATGGAGTGGGTGGGTGTGAGGTAGAATTTGATTCATGAAAACAAAATGTTCTGTAGATTTAGGTTCGAACTGGCATCCACTAACTCTGAGAAGATTCTGAGTGGCTTAGAATTCTTGCAAAAGTTTTGAATTTGAAGTAAAAGCTGTATTATTCACTGTCGAAATTAGGTATATAGATGAGACAAAGCTCAAGAATTTCGAACGAGAATAAATTTATTGAAATAGCAAATACGTCTGAGAGCTTATACAAAAAGTGCTGTCGTTTCAATAGCCGTTCGAGTTACTTCGCTGATTCGTTGTCTTGCACTGACTGACTGATGGTCGGTCGCTTGTTGTATGTATATGCTTCATGTAGACTCTTTCCTACAAGTCTCAACACGTCCTTGTGCAAGTTTCTGCATGTCTTTGGTACAAGTCTGAGCGTGTTGTCTTGGTCGCCAAAGTTACTATGAGACTTCCAAAAGTTTTTTGAGCTGACGGGAAAACACCACTAACAGCGTGACAACATTTCCGGCTTCATATTTGCTTATCGAAACCAATTAGTCGCATATTTGGCTTATGTAGTTCGTGTAGACTCCTTCCTATAAGTGTCTGCATATCATTGTGACTTGTTTGTTACAAGTTCTAGTGTGTTGCTTTGGTCGCCACATACATAATCTCCCATCCTTCCTAAAGGAAAGTATAACCATTTAATACTTATATTATTAAAAAGAAATTAAGGGAATTTCTGTATGACAAAGACAAACAAATTTGTTTATGTTGACCCATATTCGATGTCAAAGCTCGGAAGTGTTGTTACGAAAATATTTAAGACAAACTTTGTGAAAGCCAAAAATAATATTTGAATTGGGGGAAGGAGGAAAAGCCAGAAAAAAAAATTATGTGAGTTCAGTTGTAGTTAGAATATTGTAGTTAAAAGTTGTAAAAATATATCATCTTGGTTTACTTCTCCTACTTCTTTCTTTTATTTATCTTTTATAACTGTTCTGTTGTTTTTTTCTGGTCTTCCTGATTATTGTTTATCACGTCGTCTTCTTCTACTGCAGTTACCAGTTTCTTCCTTAATCATTAACTTTAGTCTTCTGTAGTTTTGACTTCATTTCTGTCTATCTCTGTAATTTTTTTTTAAGTCTAATTACTATCCTCTTCTGTTTTCTTTTCACTCCTCTTTATCTTGTTGTTACAATTCACCTTTATCCGCTCCTGGAGGCAAGACAATGGTCTTAGACACAACCCCTTAAAGCTAAGCCTTCTTGTCTTGTTGTTGGAGGCAGTTGGTAGTTAATTGGCTTTAGCTTGTGGGCCTAAATGTATCATGTTATACATGCTGTTGAAAACTTGCTAATAAGGATATCAGTATATATACCCTAAAAGTATGTAGTGTATAGTTTATAACAAAACTTTAATTATCCGCGATATGTGTATCATACATATATGTTAGAATATATAGGCTAGTGTATGTAATATAAAATAATTCTATAATATATTATATGATTTTATATATTATATAAATATAATATATATTAATATAATATAAATAAAGATAAATGTTTTCGAGACAAATATACATAGGTAATGCAAAACTATTATACGTGCTGTTGAAATTTTGCTAATAAGAATATCAGTATATATACGCTAAAAGTATGTAGTATATAGTTTATAACAAAACTTTAATTAACTGCGTAAACAGAGTCAAATGGCGCTAAATTTAAATCCTGGAACCCTGTATAACTAACTTAGCGTAACTGTTAATGTTTTTTGGTTTTTAGTATATAGTATACTGTATATAGTTTATTCTCGTGCTTCACTTTGTTCTTCTAAATGTTTTATAAACCGTTCCCGGCTTTTTCTTTGACTTGTAGCTGACGGCTGGTGCTTTCTTTTTTCGTTTTCGAAATCCACACGTGAGTCGTGTTTCCTAGAAAAAATCAAGCCCACACATTTCTATTCTAAAACGTATCGATGGAAATCGTTTCGTTCCACAAATCGAAGTTCATTGAAGAAGTTTACAGTTGAAGTAATGAATGATTGATTTATCGAAATTAAAAGTTAAAAGTTGAGGTTGGGGGTGGAGTTGTTAAGGTTTCCCTATAAAAAGCTTTTGACTCTTTTTCTCGAAACTGAATTTCTAAGGTTTCTCAGTGTCGAGTTGTAATTTTCGAATTGAATAAATGAATTTCTTGCTTCATTGTTAACCACGTGTAAAGTTATTTATTTATCTTATTTTAAAGTCTCTTACACACGTGTTCGTCTATAATTTGATCACCTCCTAAGGCTTTGAAACGATCACATGAGATCATTTTTGAACTTTCTCCTTTTAGACCCCCATCTCCTCTCAACTTGATGATCCAAAATGTTTGATTTTATTTATTGGTAAAAGCGAAAAAGCTTTTTGTGCACGTGTTACATTTGCGAAAATTCGTTTCGTGCTAGAATCGACACGAAATAGCTGGTGATTCAAAATTTTCAGGTCTTCTTTGTCGCGTGTTAGTGCCAATTTATCTTGTTACCTTGTGTAGAAATTAACATTTTATTTTTAATTTGAAAATAGTTGGCTTAAAATTTTCTGTTTTAATTTAAGAATAACAGTCACGTCTCGTTTTACGCGTGTAGTCAGCCGCTTTTTTTGTTTGATGTAAAAAAGGTGAGCGTCTATAAAATGGGAAGCGCGTACTGGAATTTATTTCATAAGTAATGCACACTTACATGAAGGATTTATTTTATAGATATGCATATTTATTTATCTTCAATCAGGCCATCTTTGGACTGTGTTGGTTTCAGTCATTTCCCTTTCTTCTGATCATGTTCTCTGCCAGTATTTTGGTTCCGTCCAATTCCTGCCAGTTTTCAGCTTGGGTTGGTCCTGGGAACTTCCTCTACTCTCCTCTACTTTAGGAACTCTACCTCTATTCTAGGAACTCTACCTCTACTCTGGGAACTCTACTACTCTCCCTCTTCAAGGTGTTGGTATCCTCTTTGTATGTCCACTGTTGGAAATGTTTAAGGACCTGGTTGGTCAGTATTCCTGAGTCCATTCTCGCCAGGTGTCCGTTAAAGGCGATTCTTCTGTTTCGGATCACGTCAGGTGTCTTTGGTACATTTTCTTGTTGTTCGTGATTGTGACAACTCCAAAGTCTTTGACAGGGCCCAGGATTTTTCGCAGCACTTTTCATTCTTTAGTTTCTAATTCTGCATCAGGTCTTTCCTCCTTAGTGCCAGACATTCTGCCGAATTCAGGTGAACTACTGCTTTATACTGTTGCCGTATTTATTTTGTTTATATTCACTACTAAATTTTCACTAACGTCGTTTTTGTTGTACTTTCAGTCCTCGTTTTACGCGATTTTAATTTGAGGTTCTAGACAATTGTGAAGATGTCTAAATGTTATCGATATAGACTCGGGTCTTTTGATTTCAGACACAGATCGTTTCGTTTTCCATGATTCGCATAAAAATAGGCCCGAGTTATCATAGCTCTAAACGAGTTCCAAGTAAACCAAATTGTACGAAACAAATTTTTTATTGAATGTCTTATTTAAATCATAAATTTCATACTATTATATTATATTCTCGTTCTGTACGGTTTTAAAGTTAAACCTCTAATAAACTGTCCGAATGAATTTCATTTTATATAAAAACTTTGGTGACTTAAATAATTATTAATAAATTTTTGTGTCGTTTGATTTTCATTCGTTTAGTTACAGTAAGGTCTCTTTTTATGCGTGTAAGACAGTCTTAAAGTTAAACATTTAGAAAACTATGAATACATCCTAAGCTCTCCTTGTCCAGATCTTTTGAGTAAGATATCGTTAATACAGTTATTAATTTAGTATTTTCGGCCTCCAAATTTCGCATAAAAGAAAATATGACTGTACACAAGACCTAGAGACAGTAATTTTTATGAAAGAAAAACTAACAGTATCTGAAATGATCTACGCATTACATGTGAAATGATTTAATCCACCAAATGTCAGTTGTATTATCACAAGTAGTAATTGACCTTGACTGATTTCTAGCCTTATTAGATCGGATTAAGTTAAATTAAAGAAACGTTTAATATAAGAAAAAAATTGTGCGTATACAGTTATCGTGTTACTTTCAAAATGGAGAATAATATTTTTCTTATAGAATATACAGTAAATAAATAGGCGTATAGTTCGTTATTCAGAGGAGAGGACACAGCCTCGGTATAAGTCTGAGACTTTTTTTGTTTGGGTTTGTTGATGATGTAAGCGAGACAGACAACTGTATGTGAGAAAATATTTGAAAATTCATGAAGAAAAATCGTTCAGTAGGTCTCGTGATGATTGTCTGATAGAAAATTAAGCTTCATAGGCAATCAAGTATAAAACGAGGGACAAGGTTGATCTTATAGATGCTCTAAGCGATTCCATTTTCGTGTTTGCATTGCTAATACATAACAAAAACTTTTAAAAGAATTTTTTTGGGGGTTAGTTGGGGGTTGGGGTTGTTTGCGTGACTCGAGACGGTTTTTTTGAAGGACTAGGCAAACAGTGGTGTAGAAATTTTATTTTGCCGGGATGGAGAAAATCATTTTTTGCGTGGATTTCTGTTAAGCGAAGAAGAGATTGAACAACAATAGACGGAAAATGACCCTTGAAACTTATCGCCATCTTATTTTCATGAATGGATTCGAATCGATAATTCCGTTTTATTTTAAATAGAAACCGTGGATTCCAGTTTTGGGTCGTGAAATGGATTCGCGATATTAAAATCCCAGGGAGAAGGTTTCCAATCAGGGATTCGCATAACTTGACCTGATAAATCGTTTTAATTTTTTATGTTCCTTCTTCAACGGGACTGTATTCGAAGAAACAAAGGCAGGTTCGTTAACCAAACACGAGTCTGTGTCAAAGAAAAAATTCTGTTCTTAGTAATACATGTCGTGAGGGTGCACACACGCAATCCGCTGTCGAATTTATCGTTCATTACCTCCTGTTATCTGTCCGTAAATAATTGAAAATTATAGGTTTTTTCTTTATCGAAATTTACTATATAGGAATGGTGAGGTTAAATTTTATTTTCGGGAATTTTCGTAAAAACGTATTTGATGATGACTCGTTTATTGTGATTGTGCGTGTGAGGTGTCTTGTGTATAGGGCCTGTGCGGGGATTTATTCATTTGTTTGCACTAACAGTACCAGGTGTCGTTGCACGTGGCCATAGAAGCTGATATTTAACCGAGAGCTCGGTATCGATTATAAAATGTCAAAGTTATAGTCTAAGTCCTTTGTAGTGGCTATAAATTACTTCCGTTGTTTTGCTTTTGAGGAAAATTTTTTATCATAAGTAATGCACACTTCTATGGAGGATTCAACTCATTAAAGATGTCTACTATTATCAAGAATCAATTTTACAATTAACGCCCAGGTATACAAATCGTGGAGATTTTTAAAAATCCGTTTGATGTCTGGCGTATAAAAATCAAAAATGACATTTCTGTAAAAATTTTTTTTCAAAATTTTTGCACGGTTTTCCCGGAAATTGCTGTTTTCATTTGAGGACACTGAAATCTAATGAGGACACCAAAGTTTGACTGGTGCTCATTTAGTTTCGATTGAAATTTCAATGATAACAGTTTTATGGGTTTGTTCTACAGCATCTTGAGTGTCTGCTGTTTTTTTTTCCACAGCGATGCCTCCAACAGGAGTGGAAAAATAATTTTTTATGTACCGATACATTTTAGGGAAAATCATGCTGCTCTATCAAGAACTATTCTACAACTCCTGATTATCAAAAAAGTTGAAAATTGTAAATAAAGGAAAGATGGCTGTTGATGTTTAAAAATCCCGCCAAAAAAGAACCTGAAAAGCTTTGAAAAGTTAGTGTCCTCATTTAAGGACGCAGGGGGTAATGGGTTAATTTGATGTATAGGCCCATATCTCTCATTTTCCTTTTCTAAAACTTAGTATAGTTGGTTTATTGGTTATTAATTTATTTAAATTATTATTTATCTACCGATTATTATTGTAATACTATTATTATTATTATTATTATTATTGTATTAATTATTCAGTAATTGTTATTACAATTATTATTATTCAACCAGTGTTGTTGTTTAGTGCTTTTGGTTTGTGATAGCGTTTTGGTAGTGGATGAGCACTCTTTACTTGCAATTGAAGAGTTAGGAGAATTGATTGTTTAATAATTTATTTTATTAAATTATTCTATGCTTTAGCGACGCCATGTTTGTTTTTGCTTCTGCTTTGTTATTGATTGCTTTTATTATTACGATATATTACTTTTACTATTTTAATCCATAATTTACTAGCCACCTAACAGTGTTTAGTTTGTTTATTAATTTTTTTTTCTATGTCCAATAAGAAACGACTACCTGTAGGGACTGTCAGTTGTTAGTATGACAAGTGTTAGGGGTTTGTTTGGGGAACAGACTCAAGCCCCAGGAGCTGAGTAAGAGAAAGACAGGATACAAATAAAGATGAGGGTAGGTTGGGGGTTGTTTATTGATTATTTAAAAACTTTCATCTTAAGTATTATAATAATATTAAAGAACAGAGTGTGCATTTGTTTTGAATTGAATTTTTGGTATAAGTGTGCTTTACTTTTTATATACTCCACAACACGCTTCTCATAGCGTCACCTCTCTACTCCCTTTCACCTTTCTTCATCTCCTCTTTTCATGCTTCTGTCTTAGTTGTATCATTTCTACTTGTTACTTTATCTTTACTTCTTTCCTTTGTCTTACGATTTTTACTGTTGTCTCTTCTCTTTCTTGTGTTTCCCTTCTATCTCATTTGTTCTTTTTATTATCGCCATTTCTCTTATCTTTTCCCTTAGACTGTAATTCCAGTCGCATCCTTTTATAGTCCTATTTCTGGGGTTGGGACACTAGACCAACTACAAAATGTCTCGCTAAGAGACAGATGGCGGTTGAAACTTTGTATTGTTCTTATTAAAGAAATTATTACAGATCATGAATACAGATTTGTGCATTATTTCCAATTCTCGTATAATTGTGCATTACTTTTGAGATGGATTCTCCTTGGAAGTGTGAATTAATGATGACGTAAATACTTTGTAGGGGTGTGTATTACAGGTTCGTTGGACGTTTTCGAGTCTTTAGCTTTAGAAAAAAAATTTTTCCGCCCTTGACTTGATAATTCTAATTCGAAATCCTGTTGTTGACTAAGTTTTGTAAAATAACTCAGGAAGTTAGTCCTCAGATTTTATTTCTATGCGATTAATTAAAAGTCAGAAATGTTGGTTTCGAGGACTTCATTTAGAAAATGATGTTCTGACGGGTCGGAGAAGACGTGTAAACCTCTTTCTCGGGCCTCAAGTCCTTTTGAAAATCCTCCTCAATTCAAGTCGAATTTCTTTCATTTTCTTTCGTTCCTCATTCTAGTTGATAAGGTCGATTTCGAGGAGGAGGAGATGGAGAAGGAAAAGGCTTATTGAAAAGAAGAGATTAACTTTCCTTGGCTTCCTTTTTTCTTCTTCCTTTTCTCCTGGTCCAATCGCCCGGTTTTGGGTTGAGTTTTTCGAAACGTCGACATTTTTAAATAAAGAAAAAAAAAATTAAAATTCTTGTGACATGATTAATACGCATCTAGTCAACAAAACCTGATTAGGACTACACTTGAATGCCATATGTTTGGAAAACAGGTTGTGGCAATGTCGAGATTGTTAAATTGCTGTCTTCATGTCATGACTTGTCATAGTTGTTGTTTGGTTTTATTTATTTATTTTTTTGTTATTAGAATGTCTATAAGAAAAAATATCGAGAGGGTTGTAATTATTATATTCGATGTGGAATTTTATAAGTGGTTACGGTACTCGAGAATATTTTTGGGTACCGTTAACGGGCTCCGGTGGTGGCTGGGAGGACGGGGGCAAACTGATCGGAGATGGGAATTGACGAAACTGTTCCCGTATTCGTGGTGAGTAGTGTGTGTATTCGAAACTTGGTGTATTGTTGTTAAAAATTTTGTCATCTGTTGGAATGAACCCAAAATAACGCGAGGAAGACAACGTTTGCATTTTTTATAAATTTGTAGCGACCGCATCGTAAAAACAGACTACTCGGCATTGCTTCGATGGCTCTTAAATCAAGATGAGACTTTAAAAAAAACCTGGTTTTTATGTTAATGCAAGGCTAATGAACTCATTTCACGAGTTTTTTCGTACAGTACTTAGCACGTGTCGCGTCCTTTGGGAAGTGATTTTGTTTTGGGCTTAGTTGGTGTAAAAAAAATTTTTTTTTGTCTCATTAATACCTTTCTCCTCTAAAATTTTGGTATGACCACGTGTTGTTGACAGACGTTTTCAGTCGAAACAAAAAGAAGAGAGTTGAGTCTATTTGACTCACGTAATAGAGTTATTTGAGTTAGGTTGAGGTATACAATAAATGAAGTTTGCATTGACTCATCTAGCAGAAGTGAGGCAAATTAATTTGATTCACAGCGAAGCTAATGTGAGCCAATTTGACACACAGCAAAATTACTTGACAGTTGTTTTAGTATGGAACAACCAATTTTGTGAACATGATTGAATAAGTCAGATCTGTAAAATTAAAAAAAAGTTCTGAAATATAAATAGTACTAATAATTATACATATAATTATATAAATAGTCTACAATATAGAAAAAATTTCATGAAAGTACGTAACTTCGATAATGATTTAAACCAGCCTGTCTTTAAAAATGATTTTAGTGTTATACTTTACTTCTCCTGACTTGCGGTCCATCTCAATCTTTCTGCAGCATCTCTTTTCCATGAACACCATAATCAAGACTATAAAACGCTTCTCTTGGCCTTATCCTTATTCCCTGTTCCTTTTTATATATCTTTATTTGTTTGTTTTCACTGTTGTTTGATTTTATCTATCAGCTTATACTGTCTAATTTATTTCTCTTTTCTGTCTCTATTGTCCTCTTTTATTATTGTCTTCTATATTCTCTTACTCTTCTCAACTTCACTAAATTCATTTACTTCCTTCGTGTACTGCTAAAGGCTTGATGCTGGTCTTCTTAGATACAACCCCTTAAAGCCTTAGTACTCAAGCTTTTTCCATTGTGATTGGGCTACACGACTTACCAAAAAAAAAGATTTTACAAGTCTGGCTTTCGACGCTTCTGTATGTACATCTGTCAGTATGTTTCTGTATATTTCCTCATAAATATGTGTTGAGACAAACAATGTTAGCAGTTTCTAAGCACAGACCCAAACATTTTCGTACTGGTCAGGCACTATAGTTCAGACTTAACAATGAGCAATCGACCTGCACAAATTTTCACTCAGTCGATTTCCACTGGGCCACTGTAGGCAGTACAGAGGCCTTAAAGCAAGACTTAGAAATCACTTGTTGTCTCGTACTTGGAGTCTGATGAAGGTTATTAAGGGGTTGAAAAATGTTATTTATTAATATATATCAATAATATTTGAAAGAGTATAAAGGACTCAGCTCATAAATCAGCTGATAAAACTATTTACCATTGACTATATACTGAAGTTTATACGACTCTTCAAATCGTCAAAAGAAATGATAAGAATACCCTCTTCCTCTTCGGTGGTCTTACCCTCACCTGTAAGCAGACACCATTTTACCATTTTCAAGTTTCTCTTCATTATTTTCAATAAAAATTTTGTGATCGTGCTTTTCAACTTTACATTCTTGGGATCTATTTGTGCGTAAAGGTTTTATTGGTCAAGTTAAAAAAAGAAAGAAAGAAATGAAAAACAGACGATGTCAGGTTGCATAAAACATTGTGAAACAGGTTTTCAGTGAAATGTCATAAAGAAATATACGGACATTATTCATTTAGTAGAAAAATGTAAATAAATAAATAAATAACCTACTTTTATTTAAATAAGCACCTTGAAGGTGTTCATCCACTATAATCTGCCACCAGCTCGATCGATGAAGGGTGGAGAGGTGAATGAACTATTGAATGTACCACCTTTAGTGGTCCTCAACCTTTTCTTTCTTAGTTTTGACTTGTGGCCTGTTATTCTTTGTTATTAACTGAGGAATTGGGTGATGACTAGTTTGGCTCATTAATGGCTTACCAAGAATTAGGTTTTGTGATTCTAATTAGATAATTTCAAAATCGAAACGTAAATTGCGCCTTACCAACGGTGATTTAAATCACTAGACTGAAACGGAGACAGTTTAATTTATTCCGAATTATATTTTTATATATATTTTCACTCTAATATAACACACAAACTGTTGTATTTAGTGTATATATTAATATATCATTTAGATATTGTAATTCAAGCACAAATGTTGGCTTTTGATAAGGACATTAAGTATACTCGTCCTTAATGTCGTTATGTTAAATCCTTAAATTCGTTTTCAAATATTTCCTGCATCATTAAAACTCAGATTAATTGTACGAGTCAAATTGACTCACTTGAGTTTTGTTGCCACCCAAAATTTTTTTGTCTCTAAATTAATTTTATGAGCAAATTCAACTTACTGATTTGTTGAATGTCTAAAGTGAACTCGCTTAACTCTGTTATGTGTTTGAGTCAAATTGGCTCGCTTTGTTTTGTTTTGTGGGTTAAATTGACTCACTGTTGTTGAGTTATAGATCAAATTGACTCTTTTTTTTTAGTTTTGACTCACTTTTATTGCGTTCAGTCCAGCAGGATGACTTTGTGGGTTCAGTTATGGGTTCGATGGTTTCCTTTCAGTTTTTGCTTGGGCCGAATTATATTGTTTCAGTTTTATTCACTGAGTCAAATTGACTCGCTTAGGTTTTGATTTATAGGTTAAATTGACTCATTTGTTGAACTATAAATCAAATTGACTCACTTTTCTGCTTTTAGTCCAATAGGCTGACATTCTGTCTGTTGCGGGTTCGATCATTTTCTTACTTGAAACCTAATTATGACGTTTCAGTTTTATGTAGTGAGTCAAATTGGCTCCCTTTAGTTTTGTTTTATGGGTTAAACTGACTCACATTTGTCGAATTATGAGTCGAGAAGGCTAATTTCCTGTCAGTTAAGGATCCCATCGTTTTCTTTCAGTTTTCTTACTTGAAACCAAATTATACTGTCTCCATTTTATTGACTGAGTCAAATTGACTCTCTTTAGTTTTGTTTTATAGGTTAAATTGACTTACGTTCCTGCGTTTAGTCCAATGGACTCACTTTCTGTCTGTTAAGGGTTCGGTCGTTTCCTTTCAGTTTTGTTGCTTGCTTAAATTTAATTGATTGAGTCAAATTGGCTCTCTTTAGTTTTGTTTCATGGGTTAAATTGACTCACTATTGTTGGGTTTTAATCAAATTAACACTTTTAATGCGTTATGAGTCCAATAAACCAACGTCTTGTCTGTTAAGAGTTCGAACGTTTCCCTTCAGGGTTGTGTCTAAGATCTAATAATACTGACAGAGTCAAATTGGCTCACTCCAGTGGATTTGGAAATACAATCAACTTCTGTTCGTTTAGTTCTTGAAGTAGGCGATTTTTTTAATTTTAGTCAACAGAAAATTCTTTACCTAGGCGCACCAATTAAAACGTAGATAAAGTTGGGTGATTGGAACCATACAAAGAAGGAATCAGGTTTGAGTTGATAGCAAATAGGTTTGTCGTTAGAATATCCATCAGCTTTAAAAATTTATCGTTTCATTCATGCCGAGAAAAAAAATGAAATTAAATTTAAATTGCAGTGTCGTAATACCTGACAAAAAAGAAAAATAAAAATTTGTCCTTAATTTAGCATTTAGACAGCAACCACAAAAAACTGTAATTTCCGGACCACCCTAAATTTGTGACGGTTAAGATTATTTTCTTCAGTGTTTTTCCATAATTCCGTCATCGAGATCTTTGGTACTAATACCTGGGATTTTGTGTAATGATTGAAGATGAGCCTCGGTGATTTGATTGTAAAGACAGTTTTAAAAGCGGAAAAGGAGGTGAAAGAAAGACTACACAGGTTCTTTCACATGTGTTATTATTAATGCACGAGATAAGTATTTTGGCTCTGGTCCAGTACGTACTTCAACATAAATAACCAGTACGATGAACGAGTCAAGGTCTTAGTCTTGGTATTTTTATTGTTTGTAACACTGTAACACTCAGATCAAACATCTCGGGAGAGTTAGGCGTGAAACTATGACAACCGATAAAAATTTTCGACTCAACTTTTTTATGCAAAAGGAATTATTAACTCGCTCAGGTTTTAATTTTTTTGGGATGTTTTCGAGACCGTTGAACGAGGATAAGAACACAAAAACCATTCATCATTCACAATTGAAAAGAAATCCTGACGTTTCGTCTAGAATTATGGGAGATGAAGAGGGCGGGGGGGAGGCTGAACGATCATTGTGTCTCGGGTATGTAGGAAATGCCTTATGTAGGCTCGACAGGATTCGGAATTTAATGAATGCCACCATACCGTTTTATGGTTTCGTGTTAGCATTACTACGGTCACCACCTACATCGAGTTGACAAAGTGAATGGCGGCGGCCCACTTTTCTTTTATCTATTTACGTTTTGCAGATAAATGAATCTCTTTTTATTATCATTATCTTTTGGGTTGTTTTAACCCGAAACCGGAAGTCAGAAAGTTTTCTGGGGAGCGGGGGATTTATGGATTTTTTTTTGGCGGTTTCATTTCCCTAGAATACAGTCACTACGTCTGTATCTCTTTGTTTATCTTTTCGAAAAATTTTTTTTTGGCAATGTGTGTCGTCTTACCTAGAAATAAAACAAATGGCGATTGTGATTTTAGTGATTACTAAGAAAGTCTTGAGATACGCGATCTGTGACATCGATGGGGTTATTGTTGTGTGCGTTTCTTCATTTTAGTGTTTAGATTGTGTAGGGCAGAGGTTTCCAAATTTTTGTGTCGTAGACCCGTTGCCATGTTTTTTGGTTTTGGGTGGACCCCCTACGTACCTGATTTTTGTAAATTTCTCACTGTAGTGAAGTAGTTAGATGTAGGCCCTAATCCTATAACCCATACAGTTTAATAAACATGATGTCTATTTCTTTATATTATAAGATAGTATAATGCATGTAAATAGGTGCTATCATATGTTGGGATCTGTTGTTGTTTCGCTGACGTACACCCCTTGGGGTTGATAGACCACTTTGGGAATCATTGGTGTAGGGTGTCCCAAATTAATCTACCCAAATTGGAAATATACTTGAATTTGCCGCCATTTCTTTAGTAAATTGTTGGCAACCCTGAAAAAAAGGAAAATTTGACAGCTGAGGGTTTAGGATTAGTACAACTGGACGCAAGACTTGAATTAAATAGAAAAAGTTTTTAGTCTTTAGATTAGGTTACTAACATTGAACACTAAAGATTAGGGTTGCATGCACTCTCTTTTGTCCAAATTTGGAGCCGCCGTTACTCTTGAAATATTGTTTAATACTAAAAACACGTCGTTGTATAGTATAACGCTTCATTCTTAATAAGCCTTAACTCAAATTATTAATTTTGGGACACCCTATACATCAGTTTTATAGAAAAGTTGCGATCTCTTTGTCCGGTTTTGTCTTCATCGAATTACCAAAATCCGAAAACTCGGTGGAGTAAGAGCTAAGTGAGCGTACAAGGAAAAATATAATTTTATAACTTGAGGAGAAGACAATTTATAACGAGTTTTTGAATTTCATTTTGAAATGTCTCGAAGCAAGTAATCGTACAAAGTGATGTAAGCATATATTACGTATGGACACAAAAGGGACTCGGGGGTAATTGTTGTTTAGTGTAGTTCACGCTTAGCCATTGTTAGCTGAAGAGGGAAGGAGGAGGAATATACGGCCATATTGTATTTTGTGTGCCTCGTCTCAGCCACTTACAGCATGCTTTTGCTTTATACCCCGAAGGCAATTCAGTTTATGAACATAATAATTAGGTCTACTACTCACCTGCATCTAAATTTTTTCCTCCGGGCGAACTTGTAATGCTAAGGTTTTGGAACAAATCAAATTTTATTACAACAGTTAGCATCTCAGTCGTGGTTCCAACGAAATGGTTGTAACACCTGTATGCGTGTGTTTGTCTCCTTTTGTACGTCCTCTTGATTGGATGTCACTTATACTGTTTTGTTTGATTTTTTTATCCATACATATATAAATTCCCCAATATAATATCGGTTCTTTGCGTTAGACCTAATTTATGAAACGGTAAAAGTGATAAATCAGGCGAATGTATATATAATTTCTGGTAAATATTCATTGTGACAAATTACTTAGCATTTATCACATTTACCGGACGGTTTATAAAATCTTTAACTCCTAATGTAACCAAACTTTTATTAAATTCCACCTGTATGAGTTGGCCAGTTTATAAACTAGCCAGTTAATGTGATAAATGTTGAGTGATTTGACATATTAACCAAGGTTAGTTGGTGATTATGAATAATCGCCGGAAATGATATACATAAATATCTGCCATAACACTTTTACCGTAATATATATGTAATATATGATATTGTTTTTGGGTTTATATAATATATATACTGTTTAGATAGTTTTGTTTTGTTTTTAATTTTTTGTCTTCGTTTAGTTCATCAAGGACGATGCTTCTCAGCTGCCCTTTCGCCATTTTGAATTTTTTTTTCTTTGTTTTTGGTACCACATTAATTGTTGGCTTTGTTTCTATACAGCAGAGGTTGCCAAACTTTTTGTGTCGTAGACCTCTTGCCATGTTTTTTGGTTTTGAACAGACCCCCTACTTACCTGGTATTGATTTTGTAAATTTCTCGCTGTAGTGGAGTAGTTGGATGTAGGCCCTAATCCTATAATCTATACAATTTTATAAACATGATGTGTATGTCTTTATATTATAAGATAGTATAATGTTAGTAAATAGGTACTATCAGTGTATGTTGAGATCCAGTATCGTAAACCCCCATTTTTCTTTCATGGACCTCTAAATTTTTTTTGCTGACGTAGACCCCTTGCAGGTTGTCATAGACCCCTTGGGGTCGATATGTACTACTTTGGGAATCACTGCTGTAGTTCTTATTTTTGGTTTTTCCCTCAAAGTCGGGATTTTTGTTTTCCTTTTTGGATTATCAGAGTTTTCGAGATCCTGCTATCCATTCTCGATTCTTCTTCCTATATAAGTGTGCATTATTTATGAAATGAGGTATGCCAGATTCCCTAATTCTTTAATATTGTTTTTAGTTTTGTTGTGGAGCGAAGCACTAAATCACGAATTATCGTTGTACCGGAAGTGGGATTTAATTTTTGACAAGGAGCAATGACCAAAAGAGGTTGAATTAGTGCCGAAAATTGGCCCTCCTTTTTTAGTGGAGATTTTTAATAAAATTTGCGATGTTTTTGGATAATTGCAAATGTCGATTTTCTTAAATTATAGTATTTTAGCGGAGATGAGGGAAGTCGAAATCAAAAGCCGTGGCGTCGGATCCACGGTAAATTCGATCTCGAGGAAAATAAATTCCAAATTGCTGGATTTAAATGTTGTTTTATATTACGACAGACGGGCGCCTCGCTCATTGTCTTCCTTCTCTTCTGCTTCTTTTGATTAATCAGTTATTCGAAAATGAAATTTAATTTAGAACCGGGTCAACCATAGATGACAAAAAGTTATTAACCAAACTATAAAAAAAATTGGTGAGATTAATAATTATCATCATCATCATTATTTATATTATGTCGAGTCATAAATAAGTTTTGATGTTTTTGGGACCTATAGTTGGCTTAAGACAGTTCTGTGCAAAAGTTCTTCTTTGTCAGTACTTTTAGAAAAATTATTACTCTTTTGGTGAATGGTCTGTTTCATAAATACTGCACGACTTTAGGGAAGAGTTTGTGACGTAAGTTGTGTAAACTTTTTCAGAGATTCATTTCATAAATAATGCACATCTTTTTGTTATATTTATTAGCTCGTTTTGATTTTATAATGTTTGTGACAGAAACTCTTCGTGGGAATGAGAATTACTTTTGAAAGGGATTCTCCTTAAAAGTGTGCAGTATTTTTGAAATAGACTCTCTCAGACATTGTGCATTATTATCGAAACAAATTCTCTTAAAATGTGTGCATTACTTTTGGAACAGATTTAAATTAGAACCTCTTAGAAATTGTGCATTGCCTTTGGGACAAATTTTCCTAAAAAGTGTGCATTACTTTTGAAATAGACTCTCTTAGAAGCTGTGCATTATTTTAAATGAATTCTCTTTGAAAGTGTGCATTTTTGAAATGTACTCTCTTACAGAGTGTGTACTACTTTGGTAATGAATGCTCTTAGAAAGTGTGCATTACTTTTGAAAAAGACTCTCAGAAATTGTGTGTTACCTTTGAAATGGAGTCTCTCAGAACTGTGCCTTACTTTTAAAGTGAATTCTTCTTAAAAGTGTGCATTATTTTGAAATATACTCTCTCAGGCATTATACATTATTATCGAAAAAAAATTTTCTTAAAAAGTGTGCATTACTTTTGGAACAGATTTAAATTAGGCCCTCTTAGAAATGGTGCATTGCCTTTGGGACAAATTCTCCAAAAAAGTGTGCATTATTTTTGAATTAGACTCTCTCAGAAATTGTGTATTACCTTTGGAACAAATTCTCGTAAAAAGTATGCATTACTTTTTGAACAGATTTTCTTAGAAACTGTGCATTATTTTTGAAATAGACTCTTCCAGAAACTGTGCATTTCTATTGAAATAGACTCACTTGGAAATTATGCCTTACTTTTAGAGTGAATTCTCCTTAAAAGTGTGCATTTTTGAAGTAAACTCTCTTAGAAAGTGTGCACCACTTTTGAAACAGATTCTCTTAGAAACTGTGCATTACTTTTGAAATAGAGTCTTTTCAACAGATTAGGGCTCTATTATTTTATCAGATTTTGAACTCTACTATTTAGAGAATAAGTCCAAGTTTATTTGAGTGGGTCACTTTCATCATTGACTTGGGTCGTAACAGTTGTGACTCGCGAATCGTCGTCTGGGGTAAACACAAATTCAGTGAAGAAATTTTCCAGATGATAGTCGGTTCCAAATGTTTTTCCACATCCCCAAATGAAAACCACCGAATAGCGAGACTTTTTTTTGGAGTCAAATGCAGCAGGGCCTTTTTAGCTGAATAAGCGACCGAGGGAAATGATTAATGGCAAGGGAAATGGAGGCAGTGTTAATGGGCGAATTGTGTTTGTAGCTATTCGCAGCGGAGAACGCATAACAGCGAACCATTTTTTTTTATTTTCGTTTTGGGCTTAGGGGATGAAAAAAAAATGTTTTTATTAATTTTTATTTATATTAAAGAATAAAATGGGAGTTTTTCCAAAGAAAATCGGGAAAGTTAAATAATTAGCGAGAGGGAAAAGTCATTGTTTGGTCGTTTCAATTTTCCATAACGGTTTTTCCCCTTTTATGGATTCCGAGTTTTTCCTTTATTTTCCAGTCCAATCGAACACAATAAATTGAAGGTCTTCGGGTGGGAGTTTTATTTTTATTTATTTATTTATTTATTTATTCTTTTATTATTTAACGTCGTTTTGTAAACTCCAAACGGGAAGACGAATAGTTCTTAATTCAATGTCGTAAAATTGGTTTAGATCCTAAGACGCGAAGACTCGAACAGTCTTTATTACTCTCTATATATAACGACTTACACATTCTATATATCATTACTATTTTCTATCTAACTGCCCTTTTTATAGTAATAAAGTACTTATTGATTTATTTAAGGTTTTACTTATTAATAATTTTTATGTTGGTGTCGTGATCTTAAAACCTTGGCTGGATCTTGACTTATTGCGAGGTTTTCTCAGGGCTGTGGAAATGTCGTTACTTTGCTATAACCGACTTTTATAGGAACATTTATTAATTTGTAGGGAGTGATCGGCTATAGATGTTAATTTGAATTGCTCGTTAACCGATCATCGTTTTATTCTCGATTGTATAAGAATTTTATTGATTCGTACGAGATATTAATATATTAAAGATAAATGAAAATTTTTATTTTGTTCGGGCGTTAAATGATCGTCGATTGGTTTTTGGAATGTGTTGGGATTGTGTGGATTTGGGATAAAGAATATGAGTTTAAAATACAGTGGAACCTCTCATAGTGAGAAATTCGCATAGTGAGCGAATTGCGAAAAAATGTCTCTCACAACGAGCATAATGGGCGACACGTACATGGGGAATCCCCGACGGTTTTGTTTTGGCCTGCATCGCTTTGTCCTGTTTTATATTAATTTGTATTAAAAAAAATTGTTTCGCATAACGAGTAAAACTCTGGAAAGAATTAAACTCGTTATGGGAGGTTTTACTCTATACTGAAATAAATATTATAACAGGGGTGACAAACTCGAGATGAACATTTTTGCGGACTAGTCAACCGACGCAAAGTAAAAATGAAAAGAAATGTGAATTAGAAACGAAACAAGCATATAATATTATAATATATTTTGTTTATAAACTATACGAATCGTTTTAAACAATAATTTAACTTTATATACGTTTATTATAAAATACTATTCAAAATAAAAATATTTGTGACTATGATCATTGATTTTTTTGCGGGCCACTTGAAGTTAAACATTGTTGATTTGGCCCCATGTTAGTTTTTGAGTTTGGCACCCCTGGTCTTCAAGAATGTTTATAAAAATTAGCGCGGTCGTTCCAATAGCCGTTCGAGTTACTTCGCCGTTTTGTGTTACTACACTGAATGACTTCTTTCGGTCGCGTGTTATATGCTTCGTGTAGGCTCTCTTTGTACAAGTCTCATCTGCATGTTTTGTGACTTGATTGTTACAAGTCTGAGCCTGTTGTCTTGGTCTCCACCAATGACTCCCAAAGTGGTCTATATGGACCCCCAGGGGTCTATGACAACCTGCAAGGTGTACGTCAGCGAAAAGAAAATTTAGGTGTTCATGAAATGAAAATGGGTGTCGAGGATAGTGGATCTCAACACACACTGATAGTACCTATTTACTTACATTATACTATCTTATAATATAAAGACATTATTTATAAAAGTACCTATAAAGCAAAAAAACTCACTACAACAAGAAATTTACAAAAATCAATATCAGGTACGTAGGGGGTCTACCCAAAACCGAAAAACATGGCAAGGGGCTTGGGAACCTCTGCTCTAATTCTTTCAGAAGTAATGCAAATTTGAATTAGTCACTTATTTCATAAATAATGCACGATCTTTTGAAGATTTCATTTCAGAAATTTTGCACACTCAATAAGACAATCGTTGTAGTGATGTTATAGGTCACTAACATCAACGTGATTTGAGTTCCATTAAAAGCCTTTGATATCGATAGTCATTCATCTTCCTCTTCCTCAAAAAGCGAATTGAGTTCTTTACTTTCTTCAGTATAATGTATAATATAAATTTATAAAAAGATGTTTTTAGACCTATTTTCCCACATTTTCAATTGTTTTTATCGATTTTGTAGCTACTCTTAATCACAATCACATCCATGAACTCGACGGCTACATTATTTCGCCGAAACTTCTCTCATACAGTTTTGAAGAATTGTTTTCAAATAGATTCGACTCTGTATAATTTATAAAATAATTTGAAACATCGAATGCGTAATTTTTTAACACGTTTGTTGTGTTGCTGTTAATCTCTTTCATCTTTATACGAATCCTTGATGTGTCTGAACAGGAAACAAAATCTAACGTACCACATTATCCCTGTGTAGAAAGTAGAGGCTACTTGTTTTCAATGGCCGTTGTTCGTTTTATGTTTTTAATTTTTCATTTTTAACGTTCAATATTTTATTAGGAGGGAGTAACTTGCCTGTTTCTATTTGTTTCTTATAAAAGTTATACAGAAAATTTACGTCGAGTATATTTAATCAAAGTTGAAATTGATGAGTGATTCGTCTTGGAAGTGGTGGACCAGATCATTTTTTGTCTCGAAATTTCCTGAAACCTTTAATTGTGAAGTGATAATATACTTAGATCCTCGTTTAGTTGTTTTATTGGTGTTCGGGTTCATAATCACAAAACTAGATTCTAGTTTTTGGGCCCCATCAAGATACCTAATTAGGTACTTAGCGTCTATGGGTGAGGAAATTGAAGCGATCAGGTGTGGTGCCATCCACGTGGTTTCATTAACTTCTTTGAAAAAAGCGGGGAAAGTTAACAAAATCGGGGGTAATTCGATATTAACCGCGAGCATTTGGAACTTTCCATTTTGCTCTGGTACAAAGAAACGGTTGTTTGAAACGGGATTAACCGGTGGAGTGGTGAGTGAATTCGTTATCACCACGGGACTCATCTTCGTTGTTTGCATGATTCGATTAGTGCGTGTAGTAGATGATCAGTTGCCGGAAGTTGAGAGAATATTTATGTTTTTGTGGGGTAATGGTTTTCGATTTATTAGCTTTATGACATTAATAAGAAAATGAGATGTTGCAGAGGATTGGAGGGTGTATGTGGAATTGTGTTTGGGGCTTGAGAAATGTAGCAGAATTAGAAAAACGACAGATACTGGGAGTGATCCTAGGTTTGTAGGTGAACACAGCAAGAAGGAGCTGTACTAGAGAAGGGCTTGAAAATATCGGATTTAGGTTAACTGTCAATCAGTCAGTTTAGATGAACCAAGGCAACACGCTCAGACTTGTAAAAAAACAAGTCGCAGAGATATACAGAAAGTAGCATAAAGACTCGATGAGACTTGTAGGAAATGTCTACATAACGCAGATAAATATAACCCACGACCAACTGTCAGTCAGGTAGTGCAGTACAGAGTTCACGCACTTCCTCGAATGGCTATCACAACGACCGCACAATTTTTGTAGAAATTTGTCTGCTTTGTCTCATCAATAAACCCAACTTCGACAAGAACTTACCAAAAGTGTCCTGAGCTAAAGTGTAAAATGGAAAACTCGAGTTTATCAATAAAAATGGTTGAAAACTGAACAGATAAAGAGCAGACAGAGCTAATGAAAGGGTATTGGACGAAAAATATGACAAAGAATAAAAATTTTAAAGAGCAGCTAAAACTGCGTGGTCCTTAGTTGATCGAAACGAAAACAACAGACAAAAACAACCAGTGAGTAATGAGGGACAGGAAGAAATCGGCTCAGAATGATGAGGAAAGCAATGAAGAACTGCAGGATTCTAAAAATTTTTATGAGGAAAAACGATTTGAAATAAAACAGTGTCGCAGATACAAACGAAGGGAATTCTGTTGGCGAACGGAATGGAAGCGTTCCCTGTAAAACGCTCCCCGGTCAAGTAATTAAAAAAAAGCAGATTTTCGATTTTTTGCCAAAATATTTTGGCAATCCTCACGGAAAAGAGGGGAAAGTGCTTGAAAAACACTTTTTTCTCTTCTGATAGTTCGAATTTTGTGTGAAAGGACTTTTGGCAGAAGTTTCTTGGACTCTTCAACATGACACACATGCACACGCAGACGTAAGGGATTCGAGATTCTAAATAAACTTTCAGACTAAGTGGAAAACCACGTAGTTTGGGAACATTCATTCTACCGCAAAGGTGTTAATTATTGCAAGAATTAATTAACACGCACCGAGGAGAGCTTTTAAGAACAAAAATCATGTTTGAGGATGTAATCATTCCACTTTATTCGTTCGTCTATTTTCCTTCCTCCTATTTATGAATACGAATACTCAAAACGTGGTCCATGTGGTTAATGCCCTTCTCTGTATTTCGATTGGACATTTAGAAACTCTCAGGGTATTTAGAAGATATCATTCCTCACACAAGAAACACATTGACTGTAATTAAACTATCGGAAGTTGAGTCTGTAAATAGCTTTTTTATTTCCATGTTCTCGCCAATTGGAACTGTATGTTACATAAGTCGTTACAGATTTAAATTTGTGTGTTGGGCTTTTGGTTTTGGATTCTCTTTAAATCGAATTGTTTTTGTTTTGCGGCGTTGAGATTATTTAAAAAGTACTTTCGCTCTGTGTTCAAGGACATGTTTCTCTCTTTTTTATTTATTAATTATGCATTGTTGTTAAATAGGTCATGTTTCGCTGGTTCTTTTTACAAATACAAATGCCAGCGTTCATTAGTTAGTTGATTATTTCTAACAATTTGTTAGTTTGGCTATCGTTTTTTGAGTTAAAATAGTAAAATCAAAATGGAATCAAACGTTAATTACGATT
Source organism: Columbicola columbae (assembly GCA_016920875.1). NCBI lineage: Eukaryota > Metazoa > Arthropoda > Insecta > Psocodea > Philopteridae > Columbicola > Columbicola columbae. The sequence continues at coordinate 9,251,808 of JADMLL010000008.1, forward strand.
TTGGAGTAAACAGATTAATGAGCCTATTGTGAGGTGAAGTAAAATTGTTTCCTCCGGTTTGTTGTTATCTAATGGTAGTACTCATCGATGGTGTTTTGTTCTCTTCGGAACTCGTTTTGGAGTTTTGATGAAAAATTTAACAAGCTTTCTTTGACCTCATTTTTGTATTGTCTCGCAACCCCTCGCGGTTATGGTGATTTTTCTGATTAAAACTCCGGTGAGAGGCTCTAGTTTGTTCATAATGAATGACCTCAAAATCCCTGTTGTAGTGACCACACCCTCACCTTCGATAATCTTCACGGTTAACAGAAACTATATATATTTACTTATTTTCGTCGTGTATTGTTCTCCCAGAAGGTTATTTAATATTTTTACTCGGGGTAATTAATATCGTGATTTTGTGAGAGTTGAAAAACATGGCGAAAGGATAGTTGTAGTGAGTCGAAAAGAGGCGGCTATCAAATCGTTTGATCGGTAGGAACGGTGATGTTGGTTTTTGCGGTCAGATGACGATTTGAAGTTTTGTCGTTAGGAAAATTTCGAGTTGAATTAAAAGTATTTAAATAGAACACGAAGGATGTGGCAGAAAGGAAGTTAATTAAACTTTTCAAATGATTAATTTACATAGGTTTTAATAACACTAATTTATAGTCGGGTCTCGCGTTTCCCGCGCTAGACGGGGATGATGGGGAATCCTTACAGAATAGTGTTCGCATTGAAAGAATTTCATTTTGTATCGAATAATAGAAATTTTATTATAATTTCCCCGGTTCTGTCGTCTGATGAATTAACTTGGGAGTTTAGTTGAATAAGTTCCCCGAAGTTCGTTTAAAACAGGGGTTGGCAATCTGCGAATTTTGTGCGGCCCGCCAAGCGCCAGTATCTTTATACCAACACATGTAATTGGAATTTTATTCTAGCATGTCCAAAAAAAATTTTTTTTTCATTTTTATGATATTTATACTTTATACTATATACATTTAACACTATTTGAATATGTGGCCCGCATAAATGGTGGTGGTTTTTATCCCGTTTTTCATCCTTTTTTGGAGGTATAACAGGATGCGGGAGGAGGATTCGAACTCACGATCATTGCGTCCAAATCAGGAACTTAACCACCACACTACTCCTCCCACGTGGTCCGCTTAAAAAAATTTATTTTGAAAGTGGCCCACCGTCCGAAAAAGTTTCGAGCCCTGGTTTAAAGGATTAAGCTTTATATGTTAACATTTGAAATTGTTTTGGTTTATTATAAACCGCGTAAAAGAAGTCTAGAAAGTTTACGCTGTAATACAATCAATAAGTGCGATTTACAGTAGCCACCGAATCGTTTCACTACGCTACAGTTCCGTATTAGAACTAAACCGAATTATAAGAACACAGAATAGCTTTTGGAAGTTATACTGAACCCAAAAAATTTTAGTTTAGTTTAAATAAGAGCTTAAACCTTATTTTATACTCAAAATGCGTTCGTTGTCCAATTCATACCAGTCGCATAACTTCAAATACAAATTGTGTGGGATAATTGACGGCGAAAAGAGCTTAAATCATTTTATAATATCGCTCGTAAAGGCGTAAGCATTTTGTAGTAATCACTCCACCGCGTTATAAGAGACTTATCTCTAACACTTCCATTACTATTAACATTGACACGATTTTTATTAATCAATCATAACTGACTTATAAATTATGATAAAACTGTTCACGTGGGGTCGTTACGTTAACACATTAAATTAAAATATTTCGCATAAAAATTGAATACAAAAGAAGATCGGATCACGTTTTAGTCATCTTTAACTTATATCAGTGCTTAGCTTTTAGTATAAAAGGAACTGTCACTGTCATTGAAAATTCACCAGTTTTATGTAAAAATTGCTGACTCATAACAGAAAAAAAGTCTTTTTGTCAAGTTTCTGTACAGTATCTGTAAGATTAAATTAATAAATGACAATTTCGTTCATTTTGGGTGGTGGAGGGGGTGCGGGTGGGGGTTGGTATGTCAAAGAATCTGGTTTGTGTGTCAGTGCTATCCTCAACCCCAACGATATTTCTTCTTCGTGATAGTATAACCTTCGATGATGTTCATCTTAAAAGACTTCACGAAACGGAGTCGACGCGTTCAGGAGATTTTCTTGTTAAAAAGATTTTCTGGGGTGGGGGTTGGGGGTGGTTATATTAATAGTCTCATATTTCACTCTCCCATAATTGCTTCCGGTTGGTATCTCTCCCGAAAAATCTAAAATTCCTGGTTCTTTGTAGAAAATAGAAAACCGTTTTCCTCGGTTAATCATTTTCCGTCGCCATTTTTGTTTTTAAATTTTCTATCCAGTCTTTTCGCTTACTCTCTTTTGCATATAATAACCCCGAAGGGATGTGGAAACCATTTTGGGTTTCTCAAGTTCGTACATTCAAAAACTGAATTGAATATCAAATTTATTAAGCATCCCTTTCACCTATTTTATTAAATTTTCATGGAAATTTATTTTTATGGAAAAGATAATTTGAACGGAATCTCTTCGAAATAAGGTTTTCCAGCTTTCCGGGAACACAGAACACGAGTCACGTGGTTTTTGGATAGCGCATTTGGACGATAGAACAGTGGCTCCAAACCTTAGACGCAGATGTCATTATAGAACCGCCGTCCCGATTTTAACGAACTCAATTCGATTTATTTTGCTAGAAAATGTCTTAATATAATTGTGCAGTATTTTTGAAATGGCGAAATTGTGCGTTACTTTTGAAACAGATTCTTAAAATTGTGTTATACTTATGGAAGTAGAGGACTGAAGGATTGTAGAGTTAACATGAGCAAAATTTTATTTTATTGACTAGCAACTGAACAACTTATTTATCAAGATTATACAGTATAATATTATAATAATAGTAAATAAGTATTACATTACGCTCTGCGTTTCTATTATATATTCGGTTTTCGTTTTGTTGTTTCGATCTTCTTTCTAGCAGCCGGTACAAGCTCCTGTATCTGAAATTGAGTCGACAAGAGTATGAACGGTCATGAATATATTCCCCAGACAGACAGACTGTATTTTAATATTAATTCTAGTTTATGTATGTAAATTTTAACTGAAGTCAGTCAGCGCCTGGATGTTTGGATAATAAAGCTGTTGGTTACCGTACAACCCGAGGTTCGTGCCTGAGTTCTTCGTCGTTACTCTCCTCTTTTTTTCATTAATCTTGCACACTTTTATGAAGATTTCGTGTCATTGGCTATTTGTTTCTTAAATAAAGCGAGCTTTTAGGTACAAGTTATTTCATAAATATTGCACAGTTTTGGTGGTGAGGTGGTTAAAAGTCCGATGTTATGGTTGTGAGTTTGAACCCTTTCCACAAGATGAAAAACGGAAATGAGACATTGTTCAGCTTCCTGAATAACTCATTTCATTAATAATGCACAGGTTTTGAATTTAATACAATAATAGGAAATGAAATATCTGACATGAACCTTTCTCAAAATTTTTATCTCAATCCAAAAGAAGAAATATTTTTCTAAAAAGGGCCCTGAGGAAAATTTTTCGGTATAGGCTCGTTACGAATTTGGAAATAGCGAGGCGAGTAACAGTGTAAATATGTAACCCATAACCGACATAAATTTTAATAATAATCTAATTTCGGAATTGTTTTCCGTTTCCAGCAAACAACCAGAGGGCAGAGAATATTGTTTTCAGTTCCCCGTACCTCCTTCCACCGCCTTCTTCTATTTTCTTTCTTCCCTTTCAGAAATGTTAAGAAAATCCTATCGCCATTTTTCTTATTTTCGCAAAAACGCCATTTTTATAAATGCCACAGGGGCCGAGGAGGTTATTTATAACCAAGAATTTATTTCCCAGGCTGTTGGTTCATCAGTTCATACAATAGAACAAAAATAGAGGAAAAGAGAAAAGCTCGAAGGAAAGTCAAAAAGATTTTAGAGGATTAAAAAAATGTTTTGTTGGAGTCAGAGATGAAAGACAGTAACCGCGGAGGGATTCTAAAAGCAAATACCAAAGAAACCATGTCGTTAGAAAATAACGGTCGTCAAATTACCGAACCGTGTAACTGTAACAACCTTGAAGCAAGAACGGTTGTCCTACAATCGAACCATTTTCGTTTTCATTTGCGAGTTAATTATTAATCGCTAAACAAATTTTTTTTTGTCTTCGGTGTTTGTAGTTGTAGCGTTGTAAATTGACAAGAGAGAGGGAATCAAAAATTACAGGATGACTCCAAATCCGAAGGCAATGGGTCGTCACCTCTTTGACATAACTCCTCTCGTAAAGGCCATGTGGTGTACATGTGTGTTGAACTCGTTGGAATTCGGATACATACATTCCACTCGGTTCGGGGTGTAAATTTATAGTCTAATATCCATCCTCGTTGACAATATTTTGAAATTTAATTTGAAATTTTTAGAAACGTTAACCGAAAAAGCTGTTCTCTTTCTTTTTTAATAAAAACAAAACCTGACTGTCGATGACTTTTATTAAACAATAAACCGCCGAGTTTTTACAAATTTCTACTCATGACGTCATACTATGTTGAAGATATACAAAACATAAAAATCAACTTTTCTTCTTTTTGATAAGAAAATGAAAATTTAGTGAGATGACTCGGATAACGAACGCGTAATCCGTTCTTTGACCCGGTTCGTGAGTTGGAAGTTGGTCCGTTCGTCTCGTTTTCTGATCAATGTACAGCTAATTACTATCCCGTGTGTAAAAATTACAGGAGGGAGGTGGTCAAAGTACCGTGAATAGGGTGGTTTGGAGTCGTGAATCAAGATTTAGTTTCATAAATATTGCACACTTTCCTCAAGTTGAATTGAGTTTTAATCGTATTTAATGGGATGTTGGAGGCTGGTCGAACTCTCAACCACTCCTTTGCCAGACAGGTGCTTGACCAGTCAATCACAGACCTCCCACTAATCTCCGCATTTTTTTGCAAGGATTCATTCCATAGATAGTGTACACTTGTAAAAGATGGAAACTGGTTTGCGGAGGTCAGAATAGAATTGAAGGAACTGGGGATCGTGTACATCAAGTTCTTGTTTCAAAAGTAATGCACACCTTAAGGGAATTGGTGAATTAATTTATGGTGGTGAGTTAGTGTCTTGAGATGAAATTGATCTGAGAGTTAGTTTAGTTTAGTTTTACTATAGTTCCCACCCTTGGGTTTAACAATATACGGAGGAGGATTTGAATTCACAACCATAACTCCTTTAACCACTACACCAAGTCTCCAGCTAACCTAAAAGAGTCAAAAATCACAGGTTCTGGCTAGGAAGCAGTCAAGAAGCTCCAGTTTCTCAGGAAGAAGGGAAGTAACACCCGGTAGCGAGCGAATTGATGTATACAGGGCCAAGGAGGAAGAGGAATAAAAATTTCAAGATGGCGGAAATAAAACAAATCACACAAGACAAGTTTAATCACCAAAACAAAACTAACTCAGCAGTATATCGGCTTGCAGTCGTGTTCGTCAACCGAATTATTGCTAACCCAAACTATCATCGTAACCCGAACCTTCACCCACTTTTACAAGCTATACCAATGCAATGTCGGTTTAGTTCTCCGCCTCAAAAAGATTCTAAAAAGCTGTAACCCCAAAAAACCATGAAAGGCATTAAAAATTTCAGTTGCCTAGAATTGGTTAGTGAGGATCTGTTCTTGAAGTCAACATGTGCCTAGCACGAAGCGAATCCAATTTTGATAGTTACACCCCAGTTCTATCGAGGAGAAAAAAAAATGTCGGAACCCAACGTTTTCAACTCGAAACTTAATTAATTTGTCTGACTAAAACCTCTTGAAAGAGATTCGAATGATTTTTTTGTGTTTTGAACCTTGGGCCCTCGAAATTTTTTTTTTTGAGTAAATTAATGGGGTCGTGTGGTTCATAGTGACTGGGAAAGGAGATGGTCCGTGTCTTATTTATCACCGGAGGAATTAATTTCGGTTTGCGTTTATTCGAAGTTACGCTGTTTCTATTTTACTAAAAGATTTTTTTGAATAGTCACTGGTCGCTTCACTACAGTACGTCTTAGTGTTGTATTTAATTAATAAAATAAATAAATATATGACGGAAAGTTTATTTTGATGATATTTGAAACACAATATAGTCTTTTTTAAGAACAGTACGTAAGTTCAAGTCTCGAGAATCATGGTGGCTCTTTGTATTTATTCTACTTGCGTATAGTATGAACGTAAATTCGACTCGTCCTCTGGAAATCAGATTTATAACCGTTCTGCAGACAGAAATGGAGATTAATAAGTGTGGTACCACTAATACAGTGTTTCTTCTTCTTCTTCTTCTCTTTTGTAATTGTGTTAACTCCTCCGCTTCCACTTACTAACCCATATTTCTCTTACTGATTCTCACTTTCTACCTATTTTCTGTACTATATTCCCTCCTCCTGGCCGAATTCTTCTTTTATACTTTGCTTGGGAGACTGTAACACTCTGAACAAATGTGTTTGAATTTGAATCTATTAGATCATCATCATCGTGTGCCGTCTCCGCGTGGAAGGTTGGCAATCAACAGGGCTATGGCGACCTTGGATGCTGCTGTTCGGAATAGGGCGGCGGATGTCATACCAAACCATTTCCTTAGGTTCTTGAGCCACGAAATTTTCTGTCTTCCGGGACGTCGCTTTCCCTCCATGATGAGCTGGAGTAGTTTGTATTTGTTATTTCGCAGAACGTATCCGAATCTATTAGATCAGTGGTTCCCAAAGTGGACGCTAGAGAGCGATTCAGTATAAAAGAAAGGAATGAAGATTTGTAAAAATTGATTTGAGTATTCCGCTCTGTTTACCACTCTTCCAGGCTGTGAGACCATGTAGCTTCTACTGAAAAGAAGTAAGGAAGAACTACCAGGAAAAGGATCAAGTTGACGTAGATGTTAATCTTCCCATTTTTTCTTGCGAGGTTCTTGTGCGGCCCTATGAAGGAAAGTCACATCACTGTGCAGTATTTATGAAAGAATTTACTCTTGAAAATATTTATTAACATTATTCAAGAGTATGATTCTCAGTAGGTGTGCATTATTTATGGAATGAGTCCTTTTTAAACGTGTCATAAAAATAACTTTTTCTAAAGGTGTGCAATATTTTTGAAAAATTTGTTCTTAAATGAGCATCACTTTTGCAGTAAATTATTGATGAACTGTGCAGTATTTATGAAAGAAAGTCACATGACTGTGCAATATTTATGAAAGATGACCACATGACTCTGGAGTATTTATGAAAGAAATTATTTTATGAAAGAAATTATTCATGAAAATATGTATAATTATTAATTAAGAGAAGAATTTTCAGTAGGTGTGCATTATTTATGAAACGAGTCCTTTGCAAACGTGTGTCAGGAAAATAATTCTTCTTAAAGTGTCATTACTGTCAAACAAAAACAAAGCCAAATAAGTCACTAACTTAGTGAATCAAAAATATTTTTAATAATATTTTTATATTATTTTATATGTATATTATATTTAAAATTTTGTAGTATTATATTTTATTTTTTTCTATATAATGCAATAAATTGTTAAATCTATAATAATTTCACAAAAGTCACTTTCTTAGGTCAATCAGCTTATGCGGCCTCTCTTATTGCTGCCTAATTTAAATGTGGCCTCTAATGGTAAAAAGGTTCCCCACCTCTGGTATATACTGTATATTTTCTACTGAGTGCTATTAAAATTATATAAAAAAATTCCAAGGGGTGCTAACTACTATTTTGTTCTGAAAAGCAGCCGGTTTGGGAACCGCTGGTTTAGATCATCACTCTACATCGTAAATCTCTGTTACAATTTACTCGAAACTTGCAATTCGTAGATATCACTCATAGATAATCTACCCAAACTTGAGGTTATGTAATTTCCAAGAGTATTTTAAAAACAATTCACACATGATATCTTAATGATTTGTATAAAAATAACTTTTTGACCCCATTCAGGTTTTAAGAGGAATAACTATAATTTAGTAAGGGATTGGAACAGGTATCCTGGGACGCCAAATGACTAGTCGCCTACGTATTTCCATGTCTTTGGAAATCCACATCTCAACAATACTTTTTGGGAACCAGTCTTGGAGAAATGATTCATAATGCAAAATTACAAGCCACGCTTGGAAGAGAGAGAGGAAGAAAGAGAGTTGGAGGTAGAAAGAGAGAGAGAGAGAATAAATAGCCTGTCATTAGGTCCTTGAAGAATGACGAAGATACGTATTTTCGTGTTTTCTAAGAACTAGTCAGCGGCTATGTGTTGCCCCATATGTATTAACCAGAGATAATTTTCTTGGGTTTTTCACAAAGGAGTTAGGTACGTTAGTGGCCGTTACGTAAGTTTTCGTTAATTACGAACGGTATGTTGAGAGGTGGCGGTGGAGGAGAGATCATGAGGAGCGTTCGATATTTGAGAGTTGGACATAGATTCGAAGATGATGGGGGTTTTGCATCCGCTTTTGCGGATGAATGGATGGATGAATCCGGTTTTGGACATTTTATTTACATTTTTGTTTGAACATTTTCAGGTTAACGAATAATGCAATCACCGGACTGTGGCGTAATAACATGACTTGGATATTTCCAACTCGAAAAATTTTTGGGTATTTCGAACGATACGAGATTGATTTTTAATTTGGTGGTAGTTGGAGTACTCGACGAACATCTTTTGTGTGGAGTCATCATTGTCATTATCGTACCTTGTCGATGCTATGCGCCATCCCGATTTTGTGATTTTGCTTAAAGCCAACTTTCGGTGGATGGCAGAATTTTATAAAAGTCAGAAGTTGGTGTTAGAAGAATATCTGAGGAATTGGGTCGAGGGGATTGGTTTTTGAAAATGAAATGAAACGCGGGAAAGCGAGGCGTTGAAAAGAGCTTTTGAGCTTTTTATCGGATTTCCATTAACCTTTGGAAAAATAATTGTATCCTTTATATCGCTTTAAATATTCCACGATAGAGTCTTTATAAAATTTTTAGTGGGGGTTTCAAAGGTCTTTTAGCCCGGGCGAAAACTTTGGATTTGAATTAGAAAAATGTAAAAGTTGAAAATGTTGCGACCTTTTCCATTATTTCCCCGTCAATACTCCTTCTTTCTTGATTTATAAACTTCTGTTTGACTTTGTATTCAAGGACTCAAGATTGCTGTGGTGTAGTTCTCTCTGTGTTGATATCTAACAGAGGAATTGAAGGAGATCTTGGGTTAGATACTTACGCCCCTGAAATTTGGTTTGAGAGGTCTAGAAATGCGGACCGGATTCACTATATCCGAGTCTTGCTTTCAAATGAATTCATAAAAGATGGTGGTGAATTTCGAAAATGACTAGAATCCTTCGATTTTGTCAAATCGACTTTTCTGATTAGTGTTTCGCGATTGCTGTGGGAGCCTTTGGGTTTCGAGTCTTTCCTTTCTGCTTTTAGGCTTTGGTCGGTGATAAATCAAGCAACCGGGGATTACTCATAATCACCAACGGAGCTTGGTTAATGTGATAAATCACTCAACATTTATCACATTAACCGGGTTAGAAAATTTGAAACGCTTAATCTAAGGAAACTTTTATCAAATTCTCCGTTATGAGTTTGAGATTTTATAAACTAGCCAGAACATGTAATAAATATGTGTTACGGTAAAAGTGATAAATCAGGAAAATATAATTTCAGGTAATCAGCAAATAAGCTAAGTAAATGTGACCAATTATTCAACCTTTATCACATTTACCGGTTAGTTTATAAAATTCCCAACTCAATCTAAGCAAACTTTTATCAAACTCCCCATTATGAGTTCGAGATTTTATAAACTAACCGGTAAGTGTAATAAATGTGTTACGGGTAAAGTGATAAATGAAGAAAATATATATTCAGGCATCAGCAAATAGGCTAAATGTGGCCAATTACTCAACTTTTCTCAACTCAATCTAAGCAAACTTTTATCAAATTCTCCATTATGAGTTTAAGATTTTATAAACTAGCCGGTAAATGTAATAAATGTGTTACGGTAAAAGTGATAAATCAGGAAAATATAATTTCGGGCGATCATTCATAATCGTCAAATAATCTAGATAAATGCGGCCTATTACTCAACATTTATCACATTTACCGGCTAGTTTATAAACTTTCCAACTTGATCTGAGCAAACTCTTATCAAATTTTTCATTATGAGTTTGAGATTTTATAAACTAACCGGTAAATGTTATAAATGCGATACGGTAAAAGTGATAAATCAGGAAAATATATATTCAGGTAATCACCAAATAGGTAAATGTGGCCTATTACTCAACATTTATCACAGTTACCGGTTAGTTTATAAAATCTCCGATTTCTAACGCGGAATTTATTGATATTAACCAGCGACTAACCTGAGTAATGGTTCACTAAACTCCTTATTATAAGTTGGATGTTTTATAAACTAACCAGTAAATGTGATAAATAGATAAAGGTAAAAGTATTAAATCAAGCGAACGTATGTATAATTCCTAGCAATTATTCATAATCACCAGTAAATGTGATAAATCACTCAATATTTATCACATTCACCGGCTAGTTTATAAAATCCCAAACTTATTATGTAACAGGGAATTCGAAAGTTCAACAGTATAACGACTTGGTAAATGTTGTTTCTGTGGTTCCATCTTTAAGGGAAGAGGAAAAGAAGGAAAAATTAAAAATAAATTAGAAAGGAATTAATTAAAATTTAATTCGCTGTGGCATTTTTTAAATTAAATTTCGAAGATAAAATAAGTTAGTAAATTTTTGATGACACGAACTAAATTAATTTTGAAAAATTTTTGACTTCCTGGTCTGAGCAGAGTCTAAATGTCGTCATTTAAACAGTACGACACTGAAATTTATTTATTTTTATCTATTCAAAATGGCCTTTAATAATTTGGACTGTGGGGCGTTATAAAAATGGTGAGGCCCACAGCCAGCCGTTGTTTTGAATTTGGTTAGGTGCCGGAATGACGGCTCCAACTACATCTCGATCCAGTGTCTGGAAAGTTTATATCGCCTCGACCGTCACATTTGTGTCATCCTAGCCAGTGTGTCCTCCTGTCGTTTCGAAAGTTTTTCACTAAAAAATTAGTTTGAGGTCTTTGGAAATTAGTTCGGAAATTGTGTTCTCGGTTTTATTTTTAGTCTTCGTTTAGTACTTTGGTTTTTTATTACTTTGACTTGGTTCGGTTATACTTATAAATTAGGTTGAATATAATTTTTTTTAGTATTGATTTTGGTCGTGTATGTTGTTTCATCTGTCCTCTCGCCATTTTTCGTTTGGCTCTGTATGTGCTCGGAGAGGGAGGAAGTCGTTCAAAAATCCGTTCGATTGTATTGAATTGGCGACTTACTCGAGTAAAGCCGATTAACCTGCTCGTGACAGTATAACAAAATGAAAAGAAAAAAAAATTTTTTGAGAAGGCTTTAGTGGTCAGCTAACAATAACAGTGTCAGGGCTAACACCATCCTTCGAAATATCACTGACTCAACTATTTTTTAAGATAAATCGAAACTGTTGTGGGTTGCTGTTGTGCACAGATTCACGTACGAACAAGAAAACGACCGCGAATAGACCTATACTATATACTTTTTATTATTAGGCGCGATAATGATTCACAAGACACCAGCTATTTCAATGGCATCGTCGAATCATCCAAATAATTTAGTGCTCGCCCTTGACCTTGACTCTCATTTTGCTGATACGAATTTAATTAACCGTTGTTAAGTTGCAAAACAAATCTGAAAATTGGCGTACAGTCCTCTTTATTTATTTATTTATTTATCTATTCATTGGATGTTATTAATTATTTTTGTTGTGAGGAAATGTGACGGGTTCGTTATCTTGCTGTTCCCAATTTTTTTTTCTTTGCTGTGGGAGGATGTACAGCTTCACTGGATCCTATCTCGACTGTATAAGAGGACGGATGAGTTATGTTTGACAAGGGACTTAAGATTTTTTTGTTCTCTATTCCCTTAGCCGTCATTCAAGATGGAGGAGTTTGTTTCCCTTATTACGAAGATAATTAAGCTGGTAGAGAATTTTCCCAGTCAGTCATTCAGCTTAAAATCTGATGGACGAGTGTGTGGTATTAAGTTTCGTTTCCTCATTTTTTTTTTCTCTGGTTTCCTCTTTGGTTCCGGATTGCGAGTAAATTTTTGTCAAATGTAATTCTTGCGTGACGACTATAACGTGTGTGTGTTGTGTGTGTGAATTCGGCTCACCTTCCTCTTGTTGTAGTGCGCATTACAAACAAATTACCGCAATAAGGAAATAATTTCTTTTTGTTGGACTTGGCACATTGTTTTGGTGTTTCCTCCTCTTCGCCTTCTTTTTTATCTTTTTTTTGGTTTCAAGGAAACTGGTGTTAGTTACCTGAGTTACTGTCCAAGACACGTTTATAGGTTTCATACAAAAATTATCTGTGAAATCTAAAGGAACGAACTCACCTACCCAAAGGGCCTATGAAATGAGCTTCCTTCCTAGATGTGTGAATTATTCATGAAACGGTTTCTGAGTGTGCATTACTTTTGAAATGAACTTCTCACCAAAGTGTGCATTATTTATGAAATATTATGTCGTGTAAAGTGATGTTTTGTTAATAAATCGATTTCCGGCGATTATAAATAATCATCGATAAGCTTGATAAAATTACAATTTAAATTACATTTATTTATCACATTTTATAAATCTTTAACTTAATCTCAGGAAAATTTTATCAAAATCTTCATCAGATTTTATAAATCACACAGTAAATATGATAAATGTGTGTTACAGTAAAAGTGATAAATCGGGTGAATAACTCCCGGCGATTATTCATAATCACCAACTAAGCTTGGTAAATGTGACAAATTATTAAATATTTATCACATTTACCGATCAGTTTATAAAAACTCGTGATGGAGAATTCAATCAAAGTTTGCTCAGCTGCTGGAAAATTGCTCAGATTAGTCGTTGGTTACTTTCATCAAATTCCTTATTATAAGTTGGAGATTTTCTAAACTAACCGGTAAATTTGATAAATTTGGTGAATATGTGTTATAAAAAAAGTTATCAATCAGGCGAATACATATAATCTTTAGAGTTTGTTCACAATCTTAGTGAGTATGACAAATTTCTAATTATTTATCACATTTACCGGTTAATTTATAAAAAGTTTAACTCGCAATGGGAGATCTCAAAGTTTGCTCAGCTGTTGACACTTTTTCATATAATTTATACGAGGGATCGGCAACCTTTTTTGGCCGCTGGTCAAAATCAACGAAAATGCGGTGTAAAGAACGTTTGGGTCAGAGATACAGGCGACAGCGACAGGACAATGTTGCTGAATTCCGCATACTATCGGCCGATTCCAATCAGGCGGGGTGTGGCTTTACTGATATTTTTATATGTTATACTGGATTCAAAATGTTTGTATATGTTATACTTTATTTTCGGAACTAAAGTGGGTCACTTTAAATTACCAAATGGGTCACCGGTGACCCATAGATCATAGGTTGCCGACCCCTGACGTATACGGTTCCAATTTGGAGGTTCGTAGACTGTTACTGGCAAGCACAACAGCTTGACTTCCGTGGTTTATGTGACAGAACTCAAACACCTCAGCAAACTTTTATTAAAATCCCCATCACGAGTTGGAAATTGTATAAACTAACCGGTAAATTTGATAAACATTGAATATTACGTCACTTTCACCAAGCTCAGGTGGCGATTACGAACAATCGGTGATAGTCATATGTCTATTCACCCGATTTATCACTTTTACCGCAATGTATATTAGTTCCAACGCACAAACCTACACCATTTATGGTCCAGATAATATAAAGGATATCAAGCAGAGGTCTTAAGGTTAATAGCAACATAATTACTGACGAATAACATTTAAGTCTCAGACAGACCATAACCGTTTCTAAGTATACAGACTTGTAAATTGAATTAAATAAATAAGCAATAACGCCGAGATATCAGCTAGCTAATTAGAAAAGGGAAAGGAAATTAGTTTGAGACCGAATTTCACGTATTACTGGCGTCAGCAGTTTTTCCCAAGAGCGGATAAACGAGAATCACAAACGACTAATAAATGTAAAATAAATTGATTCTAATAAAAATTATTAAACTTGTTTATATTAATAATACGAGGACCGTTACCTCAATAACGGCAACATCATCACCGTAATAACAAGCAACGACATTTATGTTATTCCAGAGGGAAAAATTTTTTTGGGAGGCTCCGGAAAATCCAGCGAAAAATAAATAATCAACTCCAGCTCAGCTCAGCTCCCTCGCCTCAATTTGAAATTCTGATTTTTAATATTTACGATGCAAATTTTTTTTTATACCCAGGCCATCAATAACTAAAAACAGAAAAAAAAATGAAAAGCTTTCGCTTATTCGACAGTTTATCTCATGAAAGCTCGCTGAGGAATTTCCCCGCATAAAAAAAGGGATTCTGATATTAGTTTTGAAGTGTTCGTGGTTGGTATTTCGCTGTTTCTTGAGTTCGAATCCCGTTTTGTCATCCTTGGAAGCCGGGTATGTGACTCCGTACCTGTTTTGTATCCAATTTTGGATGACAAGATGGCTTCGATGACGTAATATACAAATCGATTTCTTTGTATGTCTGTCTGGGTTTGAAGTCTCTCTCATCAGCAATTCTACTAAAGTTAACCTAACTTTCTAAAACCCTTCTATTTCATAAATAATGCACACTTTAAGGGTGAATTTTAGTTCGGGTATAACAGGATGGGAGGAGGATTCGAACTCACGATCATACAGTCGGAGGCTTTAAACACTACACCACAGACCTCCGTTTCTTCTTTCAAAAGTAATGCACACCCAATATTCGTTTTGTACGTGATTCAATCTTCCCTCTAGTTGAACTCAGTCAATAAGTATTGTACATTTTAATACAGAACTCCTTTTAAAAGACAAACGCACAAGCAGGGAATTTATTTCATAAATAATGCACACATTCAGGTATAAAGATTTTGCTTACAGGTTTTATTGGTAAAAGCTCAGCACTAAATTCATTTAGAAAGTGTCGAATTCATTTGGAGATTATAAATTGAGGTAAGCACACGTTGGGAAGATTCATTTCATAAATAATGCACACTTGTGGGAAATTGGCGTGAAAAGTAATAGACAATATTTGGGAGGATTCATTTCATAAATAATGCACACTTTCGGAAAGGATTAATTTCATAATTAAAACAGAACTTTGTGAAAAATTCATTTCATTAATAATCCACCATTTTAACTAGAGGTCGTTTCATTAATACTGCACACTTGTGTGAGAAATTCCTTTCAAAAATATTACGCAATATCTGGAGAATTCGTTTCATAATTAATGCACACTTTCGAGGAGCATTAATTTCATAAATGAAACGAAACTTCGTGAAAATTCATTTTTCTAGTAGTCCACTCTTATAAGAAGAACTCATTTCATAAATATTGCACACTTCAGTGCAGAATTCATTTCAAAATAACACGCGATTTCTGACGAGCTCGTTTCATAAATATTGCACATATCCGGGTAGGATTAATTTCATAAATAAAACAGAACTTCCTGGAGAACTCATTTCTCTAATGATCCGCTCTTTTAACAAAAACTCATTTCATAAATACTGCACACAATTGTGTGTAGAATTTGTTTCAAAAGTAATGCACACTTTCGAGGAGAATTAATTTCACAAATTAAAAAAAATTTCTTGAAAAACTCATTTCTCTAATAATTCAATCTTTTACTAAGAATTCATTTCATAAATACTGCACACTTGTGTGAGGAACTCCTTTCAAAAATATTACGCAATATCTGGAGAATTCTTTTCATAAGTAATGCACACATTCAGGGAGGATTAATTTCATAAATGAAACGAAACTTCTTGAAAACTCATTTCTCTAATAATCCATTCTATAACTAATTTTTCATAAATATTGCACACTTAGAATTTTTTTCAAATGTCACACGCGATTTCTGACGAGCTCGTTTCATAAATATTGCACATTTTGGGGTTTGGATTAATTTCATAAATAAAACAAGACTTCCTGAAGAATTCATGTCTTTAATAATGCACTCTTTTAACAAGACATCATTTCATAAATACTGCACACTTGTTTGTGAAATTCCTTTCAAAAATAGTACCCAATATCTGGAGAATTCATTTCATAAGTAATGCACACATTCAGGGAGGATTAATTTTGTAAATAAAACGAAGCTTCTTGAAAATTCATTTCTCTAATAATCCACTCTTTTTAAGCAGAACTCATTTCATAAATATTGCACACTTTGGTGTAGTAAAAGTAACACGCGATTTCTGGAGAATTCATTTCATAAATAGTCCACACTTTCTAGGAGGATTAATTTCATAAATAAAACGAAACTTCGTGAAGAATTCATGTCATTAATAATCCACCATTTTAACAAGAAGTCATTCATAAATAATGCACACTTAATGTTAATCAAATTACAGTTTTCTCAAATTGGATTGATTTTAATTAAAATTAAAAGAAATGTCATTTCATTTTGATATCGCGACTGGATCTAACTTGCCGTAAATAATTTTCTCTAGGATAACAAGGTATAATTATATATAATTACCAAAATAATTATACTAAACGTGAAATATAGTAATAACGGGAGAAGAGAGAGACATTATAAATACATTTGGCGTTATACAATGATCGAAATTAATTTTTCGAGGGAAAAGGGAAGAAAGTAAATGAAGGACATTGATTTTCCGGGGCAGGCGGGCGGGAGAAGTGATTAATGGAATTATAATGAATACAACAGGGGAAACTAAAATTGTTCTGTCAAAACTTTATGGGAATATATAAAACGGAATCGGTACCGCAAGTCGTCAAAATTGAATAAAAGTAATAAATATTCGCATGAAAGGTTTATTGCCTTTTTTTTCATTCAGTCAAATGTTACTGTACTGTACCGTTATTTGTTATAATGTTACATAATTCGGTGGAACAAATTGAATGGTCAGGAAATCTAAGATCCTGGAGATAGATTCCATAAATTGTGTGTTTGGGTTTTGTTTTTTTGGAGCTATTGAGATAGTATAGAGCGTTACGTAAGGCTCTGGGTTTTCGGTTTCCGTGAGAGGTGGCTTTGGAGAAGCCAAAAATTTGTTTCTGAATGATTGATTGATGGATATCAATATCGTCGATAGCTTTTGGCCTGGATAAGGTGACACAGATAATTAAACTTTAGGTGACTGTTATTGTAGGTGTGTGGCTTTTGTATTTTTAATTTATCTTCTGTATATTGTCATAATTACTGTCGGAATTAGGTATTCGATTGAATTTCGTAAGCCGGTATTGTATTGAATATATAAGAAACCATAATATACGTAAATGTTACCGTTATCAAGGCTAACGTTGTGATATTATTGCTAAAAATGTTGTCCCGAGTGTTAAGACTCCTTTGCGTTCTTCCCCATCCCTGACATTCAGTCTCTTCTTCATACAGTTTCGCTTTCGGTATACTTATCTGTCGGAATTAGGTCAAACCACTCGAATTTGGTACAAAAATATATACAAGAGTATATACAAAAATAGAGCGGTCGTTCCGATAGCCGTTCGAGTACTGCATTGACTGACTGATGGCCAGTCGCGTGTTGTATGTATATGCTTCGTGTAGACTCTAGTCTTAGAGCGTCTTCCTGCAAGTTTCTGCATGTTTTTGTGAGTTGTGTGTTACAACGTGTTGTCTTGGTCGCCACAATTACTTTGGGTGATTTCCAACAGTTTTTGAGCTGACTGGAATATAACATGACAACATTATTGGGTTCAAATTTGGACGACATTTTTTAGGCGGGCAACTACAAGGTGGGAGCTGTTGAGATGCCATATTTGTTTTGACTCTAGTATAAGTCTAAATGTTAGATTTGAGAAAAGCAGTCCATAAAACTTTGGTGAACTTCAGAAGGCCTTTGATTGTGTACTATACTCATTCCAGCGGCGTAAGCTCTCAATGACATGATCAAGTAACAAAGTTATTAAAGTCGTAAATTTTTCAAAGACCAAACTTCTTTACACCATCGAGGATATAAGTCAAACAATCAGATACATAGTTCTCGAAAAACTCATTGCTCATGGCGGGCGGGGTATTTATTTAGAACTATTCAAGAACCATAGTCTGCGGAATGATGCACGGCTCCAAAGTTCACGTAACCTTTTTACCATAAATGATTATTATAAATGATGCATAATTTGCCCGAGGACAATGAGAAGTCATTAGACAGGTCCCTTAGACAAGACTATATGTGGGAGCTGAATGGAAATGGGGAGGTGAGTTAGAGATTTTGCAAAGGAGAAGGCGTGTCTCGTGTAAACGAGGACATTGCTGCAGGGGAAAAGGATGAAAATTATGGTGATGTACTGAATGACAATGACGACAAAGAAAACATCGATTGTACATGGCGTATTTCGTTGGAGCGACATCATTCACGTGAATATCGGTTGACCTCCATGTCGAGACTGACTCGCACTAGCCAGCTGAACTCGAAGTTCTTCTCGAATTATAACGAAAATCCCCGAAGCTACTTGTCTTATTCTTGAATTAATTTTTATCTTCTTTTCCACCAAACACAATGGAATTTTAATATCTTGAGTCTATATAGGATTCACTTGTAAATTTGGAGAATTGGATTAATGATGGAAGTCATTTTGTTTGAGTCTCTTTAATTAACAAATGATTGACAGTATGATCTTAGTCAAGATGCTATTCTTATTAATTAGACCAATAAATAATAAAATGTTTATTAAATAACAAATAAAAATTGAATCATTGGCTTGCATAAATATATTTTAAAACATATCGCAAACTTCGGTAGATTTATTTATTTATTAAATTTTCAAGAAGACATTTTTTAACCCAAAATCTAGCCTGACGAAAAAACGTGTGCAAGGTTTTACAAATCCGCTTTGTCAAAATTAACGAGCCGTTCCCCGTAGAATCATTAAATCTTTCTTTATTTCAAGAACATGTGATTCCCATGTGACTGAGAAATCCGTTAATTGTTTACGAATTTTTGAATTAAACGGTTTTCCAGAGCAAACGCAATTGACCTCGTCGGAGATTCTGCCCTGAAATGTTCATGAATAGCTACTCGACCGTTCTACTCCTACCGTCTTCAGATGAAAACGTTACCTGAAACGGTCTTGTGCTAGTTCTTTTTTTTATCTATTAAATTCCAAACGCATTTCACAAAAATGGCTGCTTCCCGTTGTCATGGAAACGCTCGATTCCGAAACGAAAATGAAATCTGTTCTTTTCACGACAATCGATCAAAGCGTTTTGACGTTGCCGTTTTTTTAATTTTTTTGTTTTGTTTTTAATATTTTTGAAGATTTTGGTTTACTGATTGAAAATTTATTTAATACTGAGAGGTGTGAGGTGGTTTTACAAAAATTTTGGGTTGTTTTCGGGCTTGAAAATGTCCAAATTGTTTCAAGTTGAGGTGTTGAGGTGTACGGTGTTCATCGATTGTGAAAGTGAAGTGGGCGGTACTTAGCGGCGGCCATCATTGTTACGGTGACGTCACGTGTTGACAGTAAAGTGCTGCTACCCTCGGTCGTGTCTCGAACTAAGTGAGTCATTTAATTTCTCAAGACTGATGGCATTCACATGCTAAACTCAATCAGCTTTGTTATCTCTTATAATTTTGATAAGGTCGATTATTTAATTTTCAAGGATAATTTATATCGGAATTATCTTTTTATAACCATGTTGACTCATGCAAAAAAATCAGATAGGCTATTCGAGTTAAAAAGAAAATTACGGTTCGTTGTACATGAAAGTGTTTTGAATTTCCGTTTTTATTTAATAATGACGGTTCAAAGTATTCTTGAAAGTGTAAGACAATGAAAAGAGTAGTCAGTACTTGTTCTCAGTTGAAATATGACACGCAATTCTTCCTCACAATTTGAATAATTTAATTTTCTGCGATAAAAATTGAGTTTTCCTTGTTTATTTATAATTTTTTTTTGTTGTTAACCATCTGCCAATAATCAAAGCTGATAGTGTGAGTCATCGAAAAGTAAAAGAGAAAATTCTGTTACTGATAATTTCGAATGTGATGAAATCGAGGGCGGACAGAAAAATGCGTGAAATTGATGCGAAAGTTTCTGGTAATTGTCTACTGCCACGGATCTCGTTCCGCATTTTTTTTTTCATTCCCAAAAACAACTCAAGTAATTAGTCATTCATTGTGTCAGAATATGTGACGTCAGTAAAATGTATACAATCTGAAAGAGAAAAGAATTTTGGCTAAACGAAACCTACCCCCCAAGTCAGCTAACTACAACGGTTTGGTTTCCTCCAGATGTAAAGTTTCTTCGAAATGTTGTTTCCTTTTTATTTTTAATTGGTTTTCTGATAATTGGAAAATGTCTTTGACGAAGTTATCAATTGACGGCAGGGGTTAAGTGTTCATTGTTCTCCCGAAGCAGGTTAGTTAAAAGAGAATGGAAGAGAGGGAGATGGATGGACTTTTGTGTTCGTAGTTTGTGAGTTTCTCAGAATAGTCCTCAAATTTATTTAGTCGACTTTGAATAGCGGTTTCGTAGGATATCCTTGAGAAATTTGGGAACTTGGTCTTGATTATTAAAGAGAGAGAGAGAGAGGGAACCAGTCGGGTGTGGTCTCAACCGAAGCCTCGGTTGTGATTTTTAGGTTTTCCAACAGTTAACACTAAATCATTCAAGTGATTAACCTCAGTTTTTTTGTTTAAATCATTGTTGACAATAACAAACACAAATGCTTTCTCATCACTAAACCAATAATGCGTTACGTCATCACCTAATTTCTACTAAAAATCTTTCGCCGAGTAATAAATGCAAAGTGGATTAGCTTCAAACAGTTTTTTCGGTTCCTTTCAGACTAGCGTCTTTTGTCAAAATAAAATTTGTGGCACTTCAATAAATTCTCAACAAAGGGAGCCTATTTGACGAAAGCGTCCTCCATGACAAATGGCTTGCATGACGTCGCATGTAGGTCATTTGTTACTTCCCACGCCAATTTTTTCTTTACTTCTTTCATTTCTTCTTGTTTAGTTTGTGGCAAAACTATTAAGACAAATGGTTAAACGATCGAATCGCATAACCTCGTCATCGCAGGTAGAAAATGTGAGTCGATCGGCGATTAACTTTTTTGTTGTACCATTCGTTTTTAGTATAAGAGTATTAAAGTCAGAAAGCGAGGATTAAGGAAGTTAACGACGATTGCGTTACGTTTTTTTTTTTAATTATTTTAGTCAGTCGGTTTTTGTTTATTCGCTCTAAATGACTTCGAGTCTGCAATTGTGAATCGAGGATTTTCGTTTGTACCGAGTACCTTCTTCTCTTCTTCTAATCAAAGACAATTTTTTTGATGAAGACACTTAAACGAGTCCTTACACTAAGCTTTACCATCTAACTACTATAGTCGTACTTACTATACACTAAACTTGCTATAGTCATTGTACTAGACTGGAGGTTCCCAAACTTTTTTGTGTCGTAGACCCCTTCGCCATGTTTTTCGCTTTTGGGTAGACCCCCTACTTATCGTAAATTTCTCGCTGTAGTGAAGTAAATTTTTGCTTCATAGGTACTTTTATAAATAATATATACGTCTTTATATTATAAGATAGTATAATGTAAGTAAATAGGTACTATCAGTGTATGTTGAGATCACAACTATCCTGTCTCCCCGTTTTCATTTCATGGACACCAAAATTTTGTTTTGGCTGATGTAGACCCCTTGCAGGTTGTCATAGACCCCTGGGATCGATATAGACCACTTTGGGAATCACTGTACTAAACACTTAAACTTTGAGTTGATTCCGATAAAAATGCACAGGTGTAAGAGGAATTCCTTTCAAAAGTATTGCACAATGTCGAGGAGATTTTATTTCATAAGTAATGCAAAACTTTATACAGAATTCATTTTAAAGATATGGCACAATTTCGAGGACTAATTATTTCATAAATAATGCACAGATTTATATAGAATTCATTTCAAAAGTAATGCACACTAATACAACAAATGACTTTCAAAAGTAATGCACATTCTTACATGATATTTAACTGATCATTAATTCACAGTTTTGAGGAGATTTCATTTCAAAAGTAATGCACACTTATGAAAGTAATTTCTTTCAAAAGTAATGCACACTCTTAAAGCGTGTTCAGGTGGTAATTAAGCGATTCTTTCGAGGAGAATTCATTCAAAAGTAATGCACACTTTTGGAACGAATTTTTTTTCAAAAGTATTGCACACGCTTACAAGGTATTTGAGTCACAGTTTTGAGGAGAATTCTGTCAAAAGTAATGCACACTTTTGAAGATTGTATTTTACAAATACACAAATTCTTTGAAGGATTCATTTCGTATATTGTGTAATGCCCATTTTGAGGTTGGATTCATTTTAGGAGTAACACACTTTTAGAAATAGTCTATTTCATAAATAATGCACACTCCAAAGAATAATTCATTTCATAAATACGGATATTTTATTTAACGTTTGTTTAACAAATTTTTTGGATTTATAATTTTGTTTCTCGTGATTGAAACCTGAAAACTTTTTGTCTGATAACTGCACCCCATGTGTGCATTATTTATGAAATGAGTTTGTTATTATAAAAGCAAATTCACGACTCTGTTTAAATGATCACACTTGGTTGGTGTGATTTCGCCCGGTTTGGATTAAATCGGACGGCGTATTATCTCGTCAACAGTCCAAATTTTGATTTGAGTCGTGATAAATCCGTTCCCTAAATCTAGGAAAGTCAGCAATATCCTTGACACCTGGAGAAAGTGGAAAATTATTTGTGGGGGTCTCTAATTTTATCGATCAATAGATTGAATGGTTATTGAATTGCTTCCGAAGTGCTCAACCCCGCCCTGACCGTGTTTGTGCTGCGGGACGTCTGTCAGTTCAACCTTGTGACGCTCAGCAAAATTCAAATTTCGATTTTCCCCTTACTGGAGTTCCATCCAAATCGAAAGTTTTTTTGACTTTCGGTAACAAAGTCATTTTATAAAAATGGCGGATCGGCACTGGATCACCGGTGTAAGAAATTTTTTTGGGGGAAATTTCCTTCCCGGAGCTTTCGATTTGATCAGGTCACCTGCTGTTTCGCGATTAATTTGAAAACCGTTGTAGATGTTATAATTATATTTTATACAAAGTATATTTAAAGCGGGACGTCATGTGCATGTGACGGAGTTAAAAAATCCCGAAACGGAATTTTGGTAAAAGGGGGTCGGGGGTGTTAAGATAAAATAGTTTCCTTTGGTTTTTACTCTGGAGGGATTAAAGCCCTGCGACAATTCTTAATCTAAATTAATTGTCGACAGCCTGGAAAAATTAATTTGTTTTAAGGAGGGAAAGAGGGAAAAAGGGAAACATATTGTTGAATAAAAAGGAAAATAAATTTTCTTTTAAATCTCGCGAGAGGAAAAATTTTTGTTCCTTTTTTTTGAAACAGGAGAGAGGAAAAAAAATGAGCTGGAGAATTTCCGGCCGGAGAATTCATTTATTCATAACTTTTTAATTACGGCCTTTTGTTTTCGTTCTAATTGATATTATGACTGTTTCGTCATCTTCATTTAAATGTTGCCTTTCGTTTTATGTATCTGTATGAAAACCTCCCCAATTTTTTCTTCTCTTTTATAGTCTATAAATAATTTTGTTTTTGTTGCTAGTTTGAAGGTTTTCGTTTATTTAGTGTCGTGAAATAATTTTTTTTTATTGATTGTTTTACTCTCGGCATCCTTTTAAGTTTTTATAGTATAGGGTGTGTCTTAAAATATATATACACACGATGATTGACTTGTAATGACGTTGGGTATAACACGATTTGAGGGGAGGTCGAACTAGTCAGCTTTGATCACTCAACTGCGGGGCTTAGAATTTATATCCCAATTGCCTTTGATTGAAAATTAAATTGCTTACCTACAGGGTTTAATTCCAACAGGAAAATAATTTTCTGAGGTAGTACATGAGATGTGTTTGAAAAGAAGTCGGTATTCCAGGATGTTGCTGAATTTGACAGGTGGATAGGACGTTTCTACTCAGTGACACACCGTCTAACCTTTAGGAATGTCTTCATGTCGTTCTTCTGGGTTAGGTGGTTTGGGTGTCATCGGTTTGGGTTTCTATTGAGTCTTTGGTTGGTGGGATCATAGTTGTAGTACCACTTAATAAACTGCTTCCGCTTTTCAAACCTCAAACACACTATGGTGTTCGCCTCGGGAATGTGTACAGCAGAACAGCTGTAGCCAAATTTATGATTTAGTCCCGGACCTCCGCATACTGCACATCATCAGATTTTCCAATTGTATTATAAATTCCAGTTTTTATAATAATATATTATATCAATATACATATACGTTCGGAATTAGTGTTGTCAATCATTCGTTCATCATCAACCTGGTTCCGACAGCACCCACCATCTTGGTTTTGAAGCTGATTGCACGGTTTTATTATAAAATCGCTGAAGAAGACTATCAAAAGAATTTAGAAAAGTAAATAAATTTTCTACGACAGCTAAAAGCGTGTTTTTAGACACCCTGTAGTTTTCACACCCTTTTAAGTATAAATTACTTCCTCTAACGGTTGACTCAGAGTTGCTTATGTTAAAAAATTAATTACCGCAACGATCTTAACAAAAAATAAATTACCGGGATAATGGTCTTTGGGTCTTTGGTTAGAAACAAAAAATTGTTGGTGTTCTCTGATTTGATTAACTACCCTGAGACAAAAGTTTGAGGATTGATGCCGAGTGGGGAATGTAAGGACGTACCGGATACGTCATTCAATTTGATAAATAAAATATTGGAAAGTTATTGATAGGACGGATGATTGATGAAGCAGAAGGAGGAAAAGCGACGGGAGGAAGATGCATAATAACCTGCTTGACCTGCCCGATTTGAAATTATACGATTGCTGTAGGTGACAACTTGTTTGGCCGTCCGTCGGCCAGCTTTTGCCTTTCTATTAACATGTCTTGGAATGGCGCCAAGAAAAAAAAAATTTTTTTTTGTTATTTGTACGCCATTTCTCCTATCGGTCAGTTTTTCTAAGTTTAAATGTTTTTGTTATCTCTATAAAAGACGTTTCTCTTTATTTTTAGGTTCTAGTAGAGTACGATGACGTGGAATGGCATCGGAGAGAATGGATCAGTATTTACAAAGATTCAGTTTTCCATCTGTTTATGGTGGAGGATGACCTCGTGTGGTCTGATCGTGTTGACCCGTATTCGTCATCGGAATCTACTGTTTTCTGGCCTGCTCTGGTAAGTCTATCTCTCTTAATTAACTCTCATCGATCGTTTTGTTTATTATATAAATAATTATATATTATCTGGTTACAGAGTTTCGTGGCCTTAGTAGATTCTGTCGACATGAAAACTCAACTCCAACCCATCGAGTTTCTAGTTGATCGCGAACTTGCCTTCCGGGATTTTACTCGGATCGAACCCTTTTTGGTGAGTATTACCATCTGTTGGATGTGCCTTGATGAAGGTTGTGATTAGCCGAAAAGGTATACAGATGTTAGTTTAAGAGAGGTTGAGCAGAGTCAAGTGTCAGTGGCTCGATACACAGAAAAGGCTTTGTGTCTACTTTCACTACCTACTGTGATGTTGGTGTGTTTCTGGATTCTCTCAAAATAAGCAATAGTTTTAAAGATTGGGACTATAACACAGAAACAAAAATTTTTTTTAGAAGATGTTGACTTTATAAAGAGAATTAGACAGAAACCGGTGTCCCAACCTCCGAATTATGTCGGTGGGAAGAATTTAATTCAAAAGCCTTGAGCTAAGTAAGAGTTACGAATCTCTCGTCTACGAAAATATTTCTCGTTCTTACTATTCACAAATTTGGAAAACAGGCCTAATTGTGTTAGTTTATGCCAGTGGTCAGCAAAATCCTCATTCAAAAGAGCTAAATATAAACTATACAAATTTGAAATTTATTCCGAGATCCATTTTTTTAAGCTTAGCTGGAGAGACAAACTTTGCTGAGACATTTTTGACACAATAATTTGACTCGTGCCTTTCCTAATACTGTATATCAGAGGTGTGCAAAATAGGAGTCGCGACTCCCGTGGGGCTCTCCAGTTGTGGGTAGCCAAATTTTTGTAAATTTCGAATTTATCGCCGAACATAGATGAGATGAGTAGAAACTTGCAGCCTCATACATCTCGTTAAAGGGCAATTCTACTGATTTTCCTGTTGTGTAAAAAGTATTTTCTTAAAATTATAAATAAAATTAATATTTGTAGTATTTGAATATATTTTTATTCGATATAATGAAAGAAATGCGCGAAATATATCGTATTTGTGAGTATCTACCTCAACGGGTCACCAAAATTTTTCTTTCTACTGAAGAGGTCGCTGTCGGAAAAAGTTTGCGCACCACTGCTGTAGGTCTTAGCTTAACGTATATTAAACAATGCTTGGTATTATATTTATATAAAGATAATATTACAGGTCTGCATTAAACATTTCCTGGAAGAGCCACAGCTAAGGAGTGAAAGAAATTGTTTGCGGCTTTGGAAGTGGACTTTGCTGACCTCTGCCTTACGTTATGAATATTTTCGAGAAAGAGAAAAGTTTCGTAGATATGTAGATTCTCAAAAATAGCTCAGCGGTTGCTTACTTGAAGGAAGAAAGTTTAAAAAGTTTGTTTTTCTTTGTTTCAAGTCAATAAACACAGAGTATGAGTCGCGCGCCCGCCCCCAGCTGTGAAAAGTTATTTTTGCTCATATTTTATTTAATTTGTTTCGTCGAGTGTGGCACATTTTACACTCACCAAAGAGGTTTGTTTATTTAAAACACGGATGTGACTACTTCTTACAAAAAATTAAAAGAAAAACAAAATTTGGTGTCGGGGAACCGAGGGAAAATTTTCGAGGACCATAAAAATCCTTTAACCCCCGGTAACGAGCTTCTTTTTCCTTCCTTTTGATATCTAAGCCAAGGCGTTGAACGTGATTGCTCTTGTGTAGGTTTCCTTGTTAAGGAAACTAATTTTGAAGTCCTTTTGACTCTTTCACGTGTCGAAAGGTGTCAGATTCCTTAGCAATTTCTTTTTTCTTCTTCTTCTTCTGCCGCCTTTTCTTGTAATTTGCTGTCGAGAAAGAGTAGACTACGTTGAATAACAAACGAGGCTGTTGTTGTTGTTGTTGCTGCTCGTGTGTTTTGCTCCCTGAACTAGATAAAAATTGTTTTAATAGATCTTGGTGCATCTTATTTATGAGAGTATAAGACTTTTGGCTGTTACGCCTTCTGAAGTGTCACCTGACCATTCCTAAATAATTTGAAAGTCAAAAGACTTCGATGAGCAGGATACCTGGAAGAAGAATACTAAAAGAAAGAAGCATTAATAATTTAGCCAAAAGTGATAATATATACTGAAATTAATATTAACAGCCGGGAAATTCGATATTTAAAACCGGAAACGATATTTTCTTGCAGGACTTCGATCAAAAACTTCCTGGCTCACGAGATCATCCTGAAGTCATGGCCGCGATACGAAGATGGTTAGAATATCAAGATGGACAAAGAATACTCTTAACCACCCCAAGTGTTCTAGTGGGATACAGGGTAGAAGTGTACAGGGCAGAAGGCACTACTCAGTGGTATACAGCCGTTATTGTCGGATACAATGAGTCGACGAAGGTGAGTTACAACTTCAACCCGAAATCTTAATAATCAGGACTACGCGCATGAGGTCGTAGGTTAACGAAAGCAATCACAAAGTAGGTACCCATCAATTTGGAAGCAAGGCCAATGGTATACTTGCACTTGAGACTTCCTACAGTGAAGGGAAAATTTTTCGCAATTATCGGTGATGTATTGCTAACTTCTTTCGATTTCAATTACATTGGTGTCATGGAAGGGTGGCCCGGGTAAAAATTTTAACCGAAGATTGTCACTAAATATGGTGTTGATCCATCGTTTTTGAAAGTTGTCCGACCCTGAGACCTGTCTTTTAAGGGAGTTTTCTTGTAGGTATAAACTCCCTCAAGATAACCGATTGACGTCCGTCTGCGAATCTCGCTTTTTATAAAGCGACACATTTCTTCGTTACAATTTATAGCCATTGCTTACAACTGTCACATAAAGGAGTGAGAGAGGGAAAAACTTAACACTACAAATTTGGAACATTTTTCTCAAGCAACAGTTTTTCGGGGATAAAGAAAACATTTAACTTTTTTCTTGGAGGAAATGGTTTTATGTTAAGATAGGACGAGTTTGGGGCCGTGGGGAGGTTAACAAAAATTTAACGCCCTTAAAAGACAACAAACTACCCCTTTCTGTCACTGAAAACCTGAGGCTTTTATGTTGGAACAACCTTAAATGTAAATAAAGAGAAGGGAAATGTGCTTTTGACGAATAGGTTGTGTTATCGGAGGCTCTTGACCTTTTCGATAGTGGTGCAAAAAATCGTCTGACGTTTTCCTTTTTTATCTGGGTGAGAATTTGCTTTCGATATCGCTTACAAGTTTTATTCTAAATAATCATGTTTTGAATTATTTTAGAGATAAATTTAACTGATAGCGTGTACTTGTTTCCTTTTTAACCGCTCTCTTGTATATATATATAAAAAAGAAATAATTTAAATAGTTGGGTTAGTTATGACTTTTCATCCTTAACCTTAGTAACTCTTGGTAAGTGACCTTGGACCCCTCCTCGAGAAGGATTATTACAATCTTGAGTTGGTTGCATCGCTGGGTGATGTTGTTGGCACCACGCCCGACTGCTCTTTCAAGTTTCATTTCATTTAGGACTCGCTCGTTGAGATTGTCTTATGCGGTCCTTTGTAGCATTATTGGGAAAAGTTATTCGGCCAAAACTTCTGGGAATACTAAACCTACCGATATTCGGTCATGCCTACAGCGACCTGTCAGTTGTCTGGTCTTAGAATTTTCTTATATGTCCTGATATATATTGAAAGTATTAATTAATTGATATAGTATATTTAAGTTGAAGACCCCTTATTTTTAATTATGATATTCCTTTCAGACTTTTTGTCTTCGGGAATATTTTATTTAATTTATCTCTGAGTCTAGTTTTGAGTTTGTTAGTCGTTCTAGTTTTCAGAACTAATTATAAATCTAACTCTCTTTTGTCTTCTATGTATGTTCAGAACTCTTTCTTGATCTGGGAGTGTCGTAGTTGTTTCAAACTATGTCAAACGCAGTTATATATCGCAGCTCTTTGTCCCAGTTCTAAGTCTATACTGAGGGCTGTAACTTATAGGTGCTGTGCTGCTGACGTCAGAGGAGATATTTCGTTGAAGATAGTCGGCATAAGCAAATTCTGACTATTTTATAATCTATATAGTGTTATAGTTAAATTTTAATCTCGTTTTTCACTCTATTGGGTGGTACGGGAGGAGGATTTGAACTCGCGACTATAAATTCTTAGTCTGGCACTTAACCACTACAGCACAAACCTCCCGCTTACAATCCTAATATTGAAGTCTTGGGAATATTCTATGACACAAATATGTGATATGAGCGAAAGATGAATCAGCGTGTCAATACACCGGAAAAGTTAGAGAGTTTAGCAGTATAATAATTTACTTATAAACTTTGGGAAATTTTCGAAGTCGGTCAGTTGACCGGTCCTGTTTAGTGCTCAAGTTATTTCCTAAATGCGTCCTGAGAGTTTGAGTGAAGCAAAGTTCCCACTCCGCCCTTTTTTTCGGCAGAAAAACTGTTGGAAGGGAAAAAAAAATTTTTTCGGTCGGTTTTTGGGTTTATCGAATGGTTGAAAAAGCTCAGGGAACAGTTTAAGTTATTCATTCCCTTTCCTCTTTTCTGGCCTTTTTTTTTCACTCAGTCTTAAAGTCGAAAGGCAATGACGTATGAAGGTCAAGTCACGAAAGGAATTTGGAAAGGAAGCGAAAAGGGTAAAGAAATCACAGTGTTTCCTTTATTAAAAGAATAAGACGGGAACAACGTTCGGAACATTGAGAGTGATGTATGAATAATAAAAGTAAAAAGAAAGGAGAGGAGAGAGAGAGAGAGAGAAAGCATAAAGAATGCAGAATCTGAAATATTTCGCTCGCGTGCAGGAAAATGTAAATCAAAAAAGCCCCATTTCTTCCCCTTGGACAGACACGCTTTTGTAAAATCCTCCCTCCAGCCTCCTCATCCCCGATCTTCTGTTCCGCTTCTTCTCCTCTCTCTCTCTCTCAAAAAAATGTTTTTTCCTCCTCCTTTTGCACTCCCGCTTTTCATCTCTTTCTCCTCGACTTTCCCCGACTAAAAATCAATAAAAACAATGTTTTCATACGGAATCGGTTAACTTCTGTTTCGAGAGGCATGCTCGGTGGGGGTCACGTGATCTTTATCTCTTCAAAATATCTTCGTCCTCTTTTCTCTAATTTCCATTTTCGGATCAACATTTCAGCGTGTTCTTTTACTCCCCACCCCACCCTACCCCCCAATCCATCCCTGAGGAATTTCTCTCAAAATTTAGGAGGAATGTGTTGTAAGGAAACGAATTTTCTCCTCGGCGTGACCTTGAATTTTTCCAGCTTTTCCTCATCTTATTTTCTGTTTCTCCGAATTAGATTTTCTATAGTTTTGAGTAATAGTTACAGTGGAGGCTCTCATAACGAGTTTAATTCGTTCCGGGTTTTCCTCGTTATGCGAAACATTTTTCATATAAATCAATTTAAAACAGAATAATGCGTTCCAGACCGAAGAAAAGCACTAACAAATTTTTAGTATTCAGCAAAGGAAAAGTAGCTTAAGAATGTGGAAATGAAAGAATTTTGGGTGGTCGTACAGAAAATAAGACAGATACAGAAAGATTTAACTCTGAATCTGCCACGATTTGGAGTTTTCCTCTAGCTGTCGGGGGATTCCCCACGTACATGCCACCAAAAATTGGTCGTAATGCAAAGCATTTGTATAAGAGGCAATTTATCTTGCTCGTTATGCGAATTTCTCGCTATGAGAGGTTCTACTGTATCTGTATAATAGTGGGAGGACAGTTAACTTTGTAGCAGAATATAAATTAGTTTGGAAGCTTTTCTTTTTAATCAAAGTTAACAACCTGTCACGTATTAGCGTTTTGTTGACTGTTGTCAAAAATTTTCCCAAATTGATTTAGGTCGTTTTAATTAGAAATTAAAAAAAAAGGGCTGTTGTAATTTTTTTCGAAACGGATTTTCAGATGTATTCGATTTAGTATGACACGTCGCTAACAAGATTGTTGTTCAAAAGCTTCCTTCCTGAATACGCAAATTGAATTTCATCACACGTCTGACCTCTTCTTCTCCTTCTTTTTGCTGTCGTTTGACTCGTTCAGTTTATGAAAAGGTTTTTCGTTTTATATTTCGTCATGTCTTCCACATCATGTGGGACCACGAAGATTAATAAAAATGATTTTTATTTAAACACATAAAAATGCAATTACGTCCATCATTGATAAGGGACTAATGCAATTTATAACGGAACATCCTCTTGAATGTTAGTTTTAAATGAACTCCCGACTTGTACCGTTCTCTCTCTCTCTCTCCGCTTTCCCCGCTTTTTCTTTTTGTCTTTCTCTCTCTCTCTCGCTATTTCTCTCTCTATCCCTCTTCCCTAGGGTCCTGATTCACTTCGCATGCTTCCTACGCGATCAATAAAAGAACCGTATCTTGGATACCCATAAATATTCAATACAGTTGCATACACACTTTACATCAAACCGTAATTAGATCAATTCTTTTTATGTTTCCTTTTGTTTCGCACCAGAATCAGTCAGGGTTTTCCTGTGGCGCGTCATTTTGACTCACTAGATTGGAGAATTCAATTTTTTGTTGTTGTGTGATTGGCTAAAATTTGTCCTTCAGGGGTCACCTATTTTTCTCAATCCGCTGGGGGGTTAAGTAATGTTTTTCAAATAAAATGTCTTCTCACAACAGCAAATAGAACCTAAATTGTCTTCCTGTTTCACGGTGGAGATAAGACCTATCATTAATCAATGTGTTACGCTCGAGTTTGGATCCGTTTTCCTTTTTGTGAGATCATTTTATTTTGCCTTTGTTTTCCTTTTTCTTCTTCTTCTTCTTTCCTTGATTCTTTGACTTTTAATTTGTTTTGTAGGTTAGTATGATCGCAATCGTAGTATGACGTTTTCTGGTTCTTGTTATTTTAATGTGAATTTGTTGTATGTTCTTCTGTGCTTCAGTGGCGTGGAGTGTTGGTTAGATGTAGAAGTGCCCCCTTTGCTATCCGTATGTAATACGTATTTAAAAATTTTTATATTTATTGTAAACATATAAATAAAAGTACAGTATGTGTATTGAATTTATATATAGTAATAATAATAATATAATAATTATAAATGATCGCCTTTCGGCGTTACATAATTCACATTTAACAAATATTGTTCATTCACACTCCCAATACCCCACTCCGTTGCATCTTTTTTGGGCTTCTTCTTTCATCATTTTCCCTTTAGAATGTCTTTGTAGGTACAGGAGTCCTGCTTCTACCAGAATTTTATATCTTTCATTATATTTTGATTTTTGTATTTTGCTGTACTGCTCTTGTCTTTGGGCCTCTCTGCTCCTTCTCACCAGCTGTTCTACCACATTTTCTCCACTTTCTGATTTCCTGTTTAATTCGATGACTGACTCTTCTAGGTATTTCCTACGGCTTTTTTCCAGCCTGTTTCTTTCTTCTTAGGTTTCTCTATTTCAACCGTACATTCCTTTAGCAGGCTGTTGTCTCTTCTCCTTATTTTCTCTTCAAATTTAATCGATCTCTTTCCTGTCTCTATGCATACTTTGTTTCTTTTGCATTCCTCGAGAACAATATATCCTGGACCCATGGGATCCACTCCCAGAGTCCACTTGAGGTACCTTTCGTGGATTCCTTCCAATTGTCTGTTTTCTTGCCACCCCCAAACTTCTGCTGAGTAGGCCATCACGCTTTTCACCAGAGTCAAACATGTAGCATCTTTGTTTAAAATTCCCTGGAACAGACGTTCCCTTACTGAATTTATATTAATATATTAAAAATTAGACACGTTTATTTTAGTTATCGTGATAATTCTTTAAAATTTGGTGACAGCACTTCTTCGTAATTCTTCTCATCTGATGCTGACTAGTCAATACTGATCGATGTTTAGTCATGGTTAGTTAATAGTTATAGTTAAGCTTTAATCCTGTTTTTCACCCTTTTTGGGTATAACAGGATGCGGGAGGAGGATTTGAACTCGCAACCATAACTTCTTAGTCTGGCACTTAACCACTATACTATACACCTCCCGCTTATAGTTAGTTAATCACAAATATATCGTATATAGTTAGGTAAATATAGTCAGTTGATGATTTTAAAAATAAAATGGCACAAGAAAAGGGAACTCGGGTATATATATTAAGAGCCATAAATAATCCTTCAGAGACGCAGGTTGGCTCCGGTCCTAGATGTAAACAATACAAAGTTTGGGATTATTTTGAAGGATTTCTGTTAGTCTTGTAAATATTGTAGTTTAGTTATAATGACTAAAATGTAAGAAAGATGTGAGATTGAAATACTATTCGGCTAGAAGCGTTCATTCAAAATGGCATATTCGGAGTAAAAGCTATTGTACGTCACAGCTTACCCAGCTAAAATTTATTCTTTGTTCAAAATAGCAAGAAGATTCAAATTTGCGCCTTAGTGAGTACCAAAATCCTACGGTTATGAATAGTTATAGTGGGTAGTTATAGTTGAGTTTCAATCCCGTTTTTGGGTATAACAGGATACGGGAGGAGGATTTGAACTCGCGACTATAACTTCTTAGTCTGGCACTTAAGCACTACACCACGAACCTCCGCCACAAAGGTTATGGGTTTGCCCCGCCACAAGGTTATGTAAACACTTTAATAAAAGTTTCTTTCATAAATAATGCACACTTATATGTAAATTTTTTTCAAAAGTAATGCACAATCTTGACCAGAATTTATTTCATATACACAGTTTTGGGAGGAACTGCTCTCTTTAAACACTTCTCTGTATAAACCATTTCATAAATAATGCACATGAAAGAAAATTTAGATTATTTTGAAACTTAGAAAGTGAATAGTATTATATTTATATAAACCAATTTACAGTTTATATTTTATTTATTTATTTTCTTTAAAATGTCTTAAGGATTACCAAACAGTTTTCTCTATCAGCAAGTGTCACGCACGCCACTGATGTGTAGTTTGTTGTTATAAACGCTTCATTCGACATCCTTAATGGATTTATGTTCATAACCTCTCTTGACATAAAAAAAAATTAAAAACAAACAAAATGAAGACCAGACAATGGGTACTCGATTCGAATAAATAGGGAAATCGATTTGAAAATGGCCGAACATAAGATTTCCATTTGGCGCGAGAATAAAAAAATGTTTAATTATGTTAAATGATTAATTATTTTTTTCTCGTCTCAATAGAATTTGACCTTCGCATTATTATGTAGCGAATAACAAAAAGGCCCGGGGTCTAATCATTTGACTTTTGCCGATGCAATTAGTTTGAAACGGATTGTGACTCCGTGACCCCGTGGACTGATGGAATATTCTACCAGTAGAACGAGTTTGTGACCGTTTCGTAGCTTTCATTATCGAGTTACCTCGTTTTTGTTTTTAATAATCCTCAGGCTTGTTTTCATTTTTTTTGGTTTGTTTGTTGTTGTTCGAAAACCATAAATTTAATGTCATCATCAAACGGTTGATGAGTGTTTTCGATGTCTTTAGAATCACTGTGTGCGTTAATCGAACACTAATTAATTGGAAGGAAACGGATGGGAATGAAAGGAGATCGAGTGACCGTGATGGCGTTTAATAAAAAAGTAAGCAGTTCCTTGTTATGTATTTTGTGATTTGATAACCCTGTAAATAGCCTGACATTTATAACCGTCGAGTTGGGACTTGAATTACTGCGACTGTGTGTTGTTTTTAAGGTTTTCTCCTTGTTTTTAACGACTTTGTCGATGTAATAACGGTGGCACTGTATGGGCTAATTAGAGGTTTCATCGCTGCTTTTATACCCCCTAAATGAAACGTAAGGCTTTGATGTTATTGGGTAGTTAAACTCGCGAGGGGTTGTTCGGGTAGCAAATTGCTGATTTGTGTTCTTTTAGCCTGAAACTGAAAATAAGGTTTGAGTAAGTTAAACATGTTTGGTTGTTATCATCTTAAAGACTTTGGATTTGATTTAATTGTCTGAATAGCCAACAGTCTGAATGTAAATAGAGAATGAAACGTTGGAACCAGCGAAATTGAAAGTTTTAGTGTAGAGATTTGGGGATGAAAGGAGTGCTGATAAATACAGGAGAGGTGGGAGACAGAAACTTAAAAAGCAAGAAGACAGAGAAGGAAAAACGAAGTTGGTGGAAATTAGTTTCTCTCATCTAGAAGCCAGAAATTGTAAATAAGAACATATAAGCAGCTAAAAAAGCTGAGATGTCTGAAGATACAGACAGAAGATACAGAAATAGGACCAACTACATGAGAATGAGAAAAGAAGAAGATTACGAGTCGAAAGTGGCAAAAACTAAAACAGCGAACTCAGGGAGGTGGTGAGAAGTTCAAATTCATCAATATCATAATTGGAGAGCTTACTAGACAACAGCAAAAAATTTCTGATAGATAGTACAGCCCTGCGATATTCCAAAAAGGCCTGAAACAATTCTAAACCTACTTTCCAAGATAATCCAAAACACCAAATTATATAAAACTCTCCTAGCCTTTGTGTGCTCCTACGCTATTCCCTAATTCGTCACTGTCTGGAAAATTAAAAGAAAAGAAAAATGGAGAATACATAATTCGCGGAAGTCTGGAAACTATTTATGTAACAAGAGTGTGGGAATTAAAAAACTCAAAATGGAATGTGGAATGTGTTAGGAAAAACAGGTGGAATGAACCGTTGGTGTTCGCACGACAGCGACGACAGTTCTCCCATTCATGAAAAAGTTGTTCAACCCCTAAATTCTTATTGCTTTTAAAAACAAGATTGGGGTTGAAAACAAAATAAAGGAGATGTGCTGAATGGTTGAATAGGAAGACGAAGAAGAAAAATCCAACAGGAAAGTTTGTCTTGATTAAAATGGATTGCTGCGGAGGTCTTCTTCCTCTTCTAACTTTTCCACCCCCTCCTCCCCCAAAGAAGTGTTTTTAAATATTCACGAGCTCGGTGGGAAAGTGACACAAAATCGTAGGCTACACCCAGTGACTTAGTTTTCCAATGTCAGGACGATTTTCCGGTTTTCCTCCAGTTTTGGGGTGTAATAGGATTTGGGAGGGGGGTTCTAACTATTACTTTGGTACTTTTGGCACTTTTACCGCTGTCGCATTTTTCTCTGTTTTTGAAATAATGTCAGCAATAATATAACTCCCATCCGGAAATGAATTTGGGTTATGTAGAAAACATTTTTATTGTGACCCATCGGATTTATTATGTGCGTTTTATACCAAATCAACGAAACTCAGCTTTGGTTTTATATACCATATATACAAAATCAAACGATATTATATTATATCTGTAAATGATAATATTGTAAATTTGATTTTTGGGAGAAGAGAAATTTTGATTTTCGAACTCGTTCCTACTCTTTTTGTTTGTACTATTGATTCGGTGAGGTTATAAATACCGAAAATTTGGAAAAATGGGAGAGATAGATATACTATAATATAGTTATAGTTGTTTTATTTATGGTTTAATTAATAAGATATTAATATAAGCTCTCAAATAAACTCTATATATTAACCTAACCGTAGACTTTTATTAGCACTACTGCCTGCAGCGCACCTCACGACATATATCGTAACTACAACAATATCTTATATAAATAAACATTTCTCTTATATAAAAAACTACAACAATAGTTATACTGTACTATACTCCTTGGCGCTACGGCTAGAAAACTACATGTACTACATATTACAGGCTAGACATTATTATGTCTCATTACATAGAGTTACATATTACTTGCTACTTTGTTTATGGGTTTTGAATGTATGTATGTATATTGTTCGTTACTATACTTTAGTGATAGTGTAAATTTAGCGATATATTGTAAAGTCCAAAGAGGGCACACAATTAGTCAATATGTTATTATTATTATTTTACGACCACAGCCTTGGACTTTCTAACAATTTCGCGACATTTATAGTTATAGTTATAGTTTACATCTAGGTATAGTTATATAGTTGAGTTTTAATCCGTTTTGCGGGGTATAGTTTTTATA
Organism: Columbicola columbae; assembly: GCA_016920875.1. Lineage (NCBI taxonomy): Eukaryota > Metazoa > Arthropoda > Insecta > Psocodea > Philopteridae > Columbicola > Columbicola columbae. Next base: position 9,289,009 of record JADMLL010000008.1, read on the forward strand.
GTTGAGTTCAGCCTATTTTGGGTTTAACAGGATACAAGAGGAGGGTTTGAACTTGCGACCATAACTTCTTGGTCTAGCACCATAGACCTCTTATATACTATAATATATATATGTAGTGATATTAATCCCTTTTTTCACCCTTTTTTGGGTATAACAGGATGCGGGAGGAGGATTCGAACTCACGGTTGTTACATCCAAGTCAGGAACTTTAACCACTATATACTATAATATCGGATGAGCTTTATTTTATTTTGTTCTTTGGTTTATTTTATTGTATATATAAATATATATACCCATGGATTTTGTTTTATTTATTGATTTAGTTCCTTGTCGATGACATTAGTTATAATTAGATCTCGTAAGGAGAGGTTATGTCCAATTTTAAAGTCGGATCCGAGATCAGAGACAGATTCATTTTCATCAGATCAGGGTCGGAGATATTTTCTATAATATAAATCTGTTGACCGGAAATATAAAGACAATAAAAGACTCAAAGTCGAGGACAGAAACACGAAGGACAAAAGTGATAATTAGGTTGAATTTTCCACACAGGCATAAGAAAAGGACTTGTCGCCATGTTTGTCTTATATATAAAACCGAGAATAGTATAACTCCCATCAGAATTTATCATTATATCGTATTTATATTTCAGAGATTTTCCGACGGTTAATTATTAACCGTGTTTCGTTCGAAAGGTGGGAAATTTATTTGATTTGCGTCGGTTTTGAGTCGTCGTGACACCAAGAGTGACAGTTTCGAATTTTAGTTTCTGAGAAATTTATTCGGATTAGTTTGCTCGTGCGAAAGCTTTGTTGCTTTCGGGCTTTTGCGGTTGGAAACTTTTAACCTTTCTCCTCGGAAAGGAGAAGGAAGAGACGAAGGAGGCGCGGGGTGCTGGGGGTGGCGGCTGCGGATTTGTGAGGAAAGGAATTTATTCGGGGGCTGGCTGACAATTTAACCCAAAAAAAATTTTCTTCTCAACAATTTGAAAAGTTTTCAAAGGGAGAGTTTTTAAATACGACCTTCAGAAAAATTTTCCGGAACTTGAAAATTCCGATTTGGGGAATTTCGTTATCGTAAGAAAGTTATTTCAAAGTTTGGGGGCAGGAAAAGTTTTTTTTGAAAAATTTAAAGTCGATTATTTCCCCCCCCCCAAGTTTCCTTGAAAGTTTTCTTTTCTCTTTTTCCTTTTTTCTGTTTCCTTTCCTTTTCTCTCTTATGCATAATTTGAAAGTGAAAGAGAGAATGAAAGTTGGTGGAAACATTTGGAGTCATTAAGTTGGTAGCCACGTTTATAATTATATTCATAAGACGGGAAGTAAAGGAAGTCGTGGTTGTGTGAGGTATAACAAAACAAATATTTTTCTTCTCTAATTGGATAATCGTATACACCGTGTTGTTTGAGTAGCGTTCAGATTTATGACTGATTTTCGTATAACACGGTTTCCTTTTTACGAGATCATAAGCTTCGAAATTGGTATTTGATCTTAGTAATCAACTCGTAGATGAGTCTAAAATGGAACTAAAGTCTTTCGACAATGTCTTGGAATTTCTGTACCAAATTGTGGAGCTGAAATTTTGATTTGTTTCTCGGAAGTTATTTATGAAATTAGTTTTTGGGAGGTTTGTGTGCAGTATTTTTGACATGTGGATGAAAGTGTTCGTGATTTCGGAAATGAATTCATAAGAGAAGTAGTCTGAAATGAGGAGAACGTATAAGTGTGCATTATTTATGAAATGAAGAGACGGTGGAAGTGTGCATTATTTTTGAAACGAAAAGAGCGTAGAAGTGTGCATTATTTATGAAATGAAGAAACGGTGGAAGTGTGCATTATTTATGAAATGAGGAAACGGTGGAAGTGTGCATTATTTTTGAAACAAAGAAAGCGTAGAAGTGTGCATTATTTATGAAATAATGTGTACATAGAAGTATGCAATATTTTTTTAATGAGGAATCATTATCAAGTAGAATGTAAGCGTGTGCATTATTTAAGAAATGAAGAGAGCGTAGAAGTGTGCATTATTTTTGAAGTGAGGAAAATGTAGGCGTGTGCATTACTTTTAAAACGAAGAGAAGGTTGACGTGTACATTATTTATGAAACGAAAAGAACTTAGGAGTGTGCATTATTTATGAAATGAGTTGTAAGCAGAAGTGTGCATTATTTATGAATGAGACAACTTGTTACTCGTTTGATTGATTGATTCCTCTAGTTGGCAACTTCGAAAACAGTTTTTGAACAACCTCCCTGAAGCTAAGTCTGCTCTCTAAGTGATACCTGGTGGTAGTTAACTGGTGAATGAGTCTAAAGAATAAAACGAAACCGAAAAGTCAAAGAAAAATTTTATTTAACATAAAGGAAGTCTGGCTGACGTTTTTCGTCGGAGTAGAAGTAACAAAGAATGAAAATGAAGTGAAGCTATTCAAAATCTTTTCACGAAGGCGGTGGAGAAAAAAGGACAGGGAAAAGTGGGGCAGAAGAACTTAAAAATCATAATGATGATAAAAGATGAAAAGGGAATTTCGTTTTTTTATTCTTTTTTTTCTTTCTTCAAAAGCCAAGGAGAATAATAATAATAAAAGAAAGAAACAAGTTCGAAGTTTTCACATTATTCAAAGAAAGCTTGAGGAGTTAGAAAAAAGTTTGGTGTGGAAGTAAAGAGAAAGCGGATAAAATTAATAAAATTTTCATTAAAAAAAAGAAAAAAAAATTTTTCCTCCCAACTCCCTCCTCATCGCTTTTACTCATTCGACCTAAAATAATTTGTTCAAAAAGTGTTTTTGGGTAGTGGTAACCTTTGATGAATAAGTAGAAGAACGAGAGAGGTGAGGGAGGGACGAATCGAATATGAAAAATGGCGATAACTCAAATTTTTGGTTCTAAGTCTTATTTATTAAAAGGTTGGGATGTAAGTCATGAAGAAGGTGGATAAGAAGAAAAGCAATATAGCTTGACTGGTGATTATGAATAATCGCCGGAATTGTATATATCCGACTAATTTATCACTTTTAACATAAAATATTGTTTGAGGTTACAAACAAATATCGCCGATTCTTAATTTTAAAATTTCAATAACGAGTGTTGGCTTACCGTCATTACCGTGGTAATAGTGCTTCCGGGTTCCTTTCGACCTTCGCGCCACTTTTGCGTTTATTGCCACTAGATGAGTTTTAAATATTGTTTATGTTGTTGTTAAATTAAAGTAAGTTTAATTAAATAAGTTTTGGACAAATATATTTATCACATTTACCGGCTTGTTTATTAAATATCAAACTCATAATTTGAGTAAACTATTAAATAAATAATATTAAATAATAATAATAATAAAAGTTCATTTATTTGTGGCGCAAGCACTCAAACTTAGGAGCTTTATGTTGGATGAGTGTTCTTTGAATCTTATTTATTTATTTATTTATTATTTCTTGTATTTATTGTATTGCTCCCCTGATACACTACGGGTAAAATAGGGGTAAACTTTAATAATAATATAATATAATATAATTTGAGGAAGCTATTATGAAATTCATCATCATCACCTCCGCGACGAAGGTTGGCAATTTGGCAAGGTGTATTCTCAATTGTATAGATACTGCCGCTCGGAATATGGCGGCGGATGTCATGCCGAACCTGTCTTAGGTTCTTGAGCCACGAAGTTTTCTGTCGCTTCCCTCTATTTTCCACTCCATGATGAGCTGTAGTAGTTTGTATTTGTTGTTTTGCAGAACGTATCCGAAGTATTGTAGTTTCTGGCGGTTAAATTCGTACAGCAACTCTTTGCCCACATGGGTTAGCATTTCCATTTATATTCCTCCTTCTGGGAATAACCCATCCTGGGTCCTGGTGATCTGTATAGTCATTGTAGTACTACCTGGGGAACTGGTAGAACTCGTTGATGTGTTTTATGTTAGCTTCATCTTTAAAGCTCAGGTTGATGTTCGGTTTTGAATACATCTTTGCTTACTGTGACTTTTAGGATGTCAGGAATATCTGTCGTAAAATGTTCTTCATTTGTACATGGATGGCATGTACTTCGACAACACAATTCTTTAATTTAGGAACAATGTTCTGTTTCCTTTGTCATAAATGCTGTCATAACCTTCTTTAACCGGTGGATGAATCCAAGTGAAATTTTCGGGTACCTGATATGTGATCCTTTCTTCCTTTTTTTCGGTACTAAAACTGAAACCATTTTTTATAGACTTTTTCATTTAGTCATTCCAAGTCGTTTAGAAAAACAATCGAAAAGAGAAAATTTTTAGAATTTGATAAAATTTGATGGAACTTCAAAATTATTTATGAAATAAGTTTGTAGAAACTTGATGTATAAAAGTTTTTTAATTTTTCACCAGCCACGTAGTTGAAATTTTTAAACAGTCACCTCAAACACTGCAAGACACGACAGGCACACAAGAACTAATCGAATTCACAGCGAAGAAAAGCCGATAAAAATACTGTCAACTCAAATTCGACTTTTCTCAAATTGTATTCCTGCGTTATAACAGATCCGCGTTATTAAAAATACTGTTGACATAGCTGTTGATGAAATAAACTAAAAATCGCATTAAAAAAGAGTTTTCGCGTAACTCTAGGTTTTACAGACACCAGCCAACAGTATAAAACGCTTCTTTCACTGTTGCCTTATATAAAAATATTTCTGTAGGTGACAAATTTCATTCGACTAATTAACCAAACATTTTAGAACGTAAACAAGTCAGCAACTTCTATCTCTCTCTCTCTTTCATCTCCCACTCACTACAGCCTTTCCTGTTTTCGACACTGCGGTTTATACAAACAAAAACCTTCTCAGATCAAAAAATTTTTGAAAATTTAATTCCTTCCTCCCAACCTTTTTATTTTTGTTAACGGGAAAAGGCTTTTCCGATAAATTTGAAGGAAAAAAAACCGGAATCAAGTTTCTTTTATATCGGTGTCATCGGACCCACCATATATCTCAGATTCATTTCAAATTGCTGTCGTCAGCATTTTTTAGTTCCAGCAAAATAGACAAAAATTGAGATTTTCCCCTTTTTTTGGATTGGCGTCGCAGCAACTTTTGTCTTTCTTGATTTTCTGGCTTGGAACCACTGTAATTTTTTTATTTTTGAAATTTTGGGATGAAACCACCCCCATCCACCCCTCTCCTAATAATGAAGAGGCTTGATTGTTGAATCAAGTTCAATTATTGAGAGAAGAGTTATGCAACGGATTTTTGAATGAGTTCCGATGTTAACACCTTCCAACATTATAGTGTTGCTGTATCTGATCATAATTCTGTGTAGTCAGGTCTCTATTTGCGCGGTTTTCAAGTTAAGCGTTTAGAAAATCAGAAACCGTGATCCCTTTCCTAGGTATGTTAGTTGTAATTGTGACAACATTGGGTTATGCTTAATACCGACGTGATTATTGACAGGAAAAGGTCAAAACGTAAGCAGTGTTTCTTCTTAGAACCTTTTTAACGTGTATGAAAAGTTCTGTCGGTGTCAGTTATGCCGTTTTGGAGTTATTCCGGCACATACACCCAAACAAATTTTCTTGGACGGGGGTGGCGTAATTTTAAGCTCATAGCTCATTCCTAAGTTCATGGTGAGGAGTGTTGTTCCAAAACTTCCAACAGGGCCCAGTTGGCTCTTTAAGTCACATTTAAAGGCTTTCGAGATTAAAAAACGGGGGAAAAAGATTTTCCGAAGATGAAAAAGTTTGATCCGTTTAAAATGGTGATGAATTGAAAAAACTGTCCCTGCATAGAAAGCAGCTTTTCATCTTTCGGCCCACATGTGCGTGTTTTCTCGTTCCGGTTTGAAGCTATTCAAAGTCAAAACACCTTTGAATTCAGCCACCCCCGGCCCCTGCCACCGAAGACTTATAATTATAATTCACGCGACCAAAAGAGGAAACTTGAGCATTAAAACCTGTAAACAATCAACCCGAAATTGATTGTGGCCCCGATTTCGAACTCCCAAAATCTCTTTTGTTTCCCGTTTTGTGTTGCTTACTACGAACCTTCCTACACTCTTCCGACCTTGTTTTGTTTAATCACACCCGAGCCTTTCTTGTGCTTTTCCCTCTCTCTCTGTTAATTATAAATAAATTGTAAATACGCCCTTTCTGTCAGCATACAGAAAATGGTCTCTTACGTCGTCGTCACGTCACTAACCACCCTCCTCCCACATACCAATTTTCGGTAACTGACTCACACACGTGTTTAAGGGAAGAAAATTTTTTTTGGGTTTCTTGTAACACATACGAGACTAGCAGTTTTTCTATTTTTAGGATTTGAAAAAAAAATTTTATGAACCGGAAACTAATGTCGTATATATGTTGATATAAAATTGATAAATCGGGTCAATATATATATAATTCCCGGCGATTATTCATAATCACCAACTAAACGTGACAAATTTTATTTAATTCCCTTGCTAACTACCACCTGTCCTCAAGACACTATGTAGTTGTTTGGACTAGATTTGAGGGGTTATGTCTGGAAAGCAGCCCAGCGTCTTACTCCAGGAATGGTTTGAAGGAAGCCAGAGGAGAGGTATCTCAGAAGAAATAGGATAAAGAAAGGCAGGAGAGGGAAAAGTAGATCTGATTAGGAGAAGAGTGTTTGGGAGTCGAGTGGTTTATGTCTTTTGACACGTCTTTGGTCGTGGGGTTCAGAGAGGAGTGAGGAAGCAGAAGGTTTTGGGGTAGTTCTCCAGTCTGGAGGAGTATTTGGAAGTGAACCTTTCGATTTACTTCTTTACAGAGGAAACTCCCAGGTCATCGCTAGTGATTCGGTTTGGAACGAATCATGGAACATTTAGCGTGGTTCGTAGGGTTTTTGGTTGGAAAACGTGACAAATTATTTAATATTTATCACATTTACCGGCTAGTTTATAAAATCTTCAACTTGCAATGTGAAGTTTTAATGAAATTTTGCTCAAATTACGAGTTGGTTATTGTATAAACTAGCCGGTAAATGTGATAAATATTAATTAATTTGTAATAATTATTATTTTTATTGACACTTATGGCACAGAGTACAATCAGGTCTTGTTTTACGCGGGTTTTCATTAATTTTTAGACGTCTCTATACTGTCTTAACGTAACCTAATAAAACACGTCACTGGCCTTTGACCAATTCATTATCAAAAATTGTCCTTAAAAGAGTCTGACACTTCATTTCAGTATCACTGGAAGACAATTTTGCTTAAAGAAATTCGCGTATCTTTAAATCATCATCAAATCACAATCCACAATGAGTCGATTTTGGCTAAATAAAATATGGCCCTGGATAAAAGTTCAAATTTAAGTTCTATGCTAATTTCTATAAGAATTTTTTTATACGGTTTTGATTTATGGTTTTGAAGTTATACGATCTGATTACAATACCAAAACGATTCGCTATTTCTCTATTATGAACTAAGTTTCTTTTAAGATGGACCGGAAAATAATGTCGGTGACGCTGGTTCATCAAATATATATTCCACGGTAAAAGTGATAAATGAGGTTAATAAATATAATCGCCAGCCATTATTCATAATCTTGCTTGGTTAATGTGACAAATGATTCAATATTTATCACAATTACCGGCTAGTTTAGAATATATCTAAATCGTGATTTGGTGTAAACTTTTATCGAATTGCCCGTTACGAGTTGGAGATTTTATAAACTAGCCGGTGAATGTGATAAATATTCAGTAATTTGTCACATTAACCAAACTTAGTTGGTGAATATGAATAGTCGCTATGAACTAAGTTTCTATTAAGATGGACCGAAAATAATGTCGGTGACGCTGGTTCATCAAATATATATTCCACGGTAAAAGTGATAAATAAGGTTAATAAATATAATCGCCAGGAATTATTCATAGTCATCAAGCTTGCCTGATTAATTTGATAAATTACTGAATATTTATCACTATTACCGGCTAGTTAGAGAATATCTAGCTCGTGATCTGCTGTAAAGAATTATGAAATTTTCCCATTACGAGTTGGAGATTTTATAAACTAACCGGTGAATGTGATAAATATTCAGTAATTTGTCACATTAACCAAACTTAGTTGGTGAATATAAATAGTCGCCGAGATTTATACATAAAAAATTTAAGTTTTAAGACATATTGATTTAAATCCCCTGTTGTTTCTCTTTTGTTTAGTTACCACGTGGTCTTTTTTTACGCGTTTTGTAAACATTTGTGTCTTTTACTACAATCGGGTCTTGTTTGATATGGTTTGTTTCCACAGATTCAGGTATATTCATTTCAATTCCTGTCTTTTCTCTTTTGTTTAGTTAGCATCAGGTTTTTATGCGTTTACAAAAATTTTTTGTGTCCTTCAATTTGTCACAACTCAAAGTAACCGCTTTTTACCGACACTTCGTTTTTTTTATTGAATCATTTCTTGTGGTTTCCATGTTTCGCGTGAAACAAGACCTTGATATAGTCGGTTTAATAAAGGGCTCTGGAGAATTGGTTTGCATTATAAAACAGGGTTTGTTCGTGTTAAAATGTAAACATTTTGAAGTTGTGCGTTTGCCATTTAGACGGGTTGCTTGGAAAGGGTTGGCTTGCTAGAAACCGAGAATCAAATTCACTTGAAAGACTTCATATTAATCTCTTTCTCTCTCTTTGTCTCCGTTTCTCTGTTTGAGAGGACGCATAACTACTTACCCTCTCCACCCTCTTTGTTAGAATTTATGTGATGGGAAGCTGGGAAGGAAAAAAAAATCAGCAGGAAGCTTTACAGCCGGAAGGCAGTTTCTGTATAAAATTAACCCTCCATATTTATTTAGTTGAAAATGATTGTTTTCACTTGACGCTTTTGAATAAATTTTTGTCGATCTCTTCATTATACAGTGATCTATCCTTTATATTTACCTAAAACGCTTTAACGATGCTTAGGCGTTTTGTATAATGCCAGATTAAAATTTTCCGGTGGCATTCGTGAGAATTGTGTTATCGGGAGACTGTTAGTTATATTATATAGATCTGCGAAAATGTTCTGTTCGATTATGTTACAAGTTTGAACACGTTTTTGGTTTTCTCGTTTTATTACTTATACAGTATACATATTGACCTAGCAAATGAACTAAAATGGTTCGTGTTAGGATTAACTAAGAACTTTGAGGTTCACTGACCAGAGGTTCCCAAACTTTTTTGTGTCGTAGACCCATGTTTTTCGGGTTTGGGTTTGCTTCATAGGCACTCTATATTATAAGATAGTATAATGTAAGTAAATAGGTACTATCAGTGTATGTTGAGATCCACTATCGTGAACCCTAAATTTTTTTTGCTGACATAGACCCATGGTGGTCGGTATAGACCACTTTGGGAATCACTAAAGTTCTGTACAAATTCCAGTAAGAAGTGTTACAGAAGGAGTGAATAATTAGTACAGGATGGTGAAGGTACAGATTCTGATAAAAGGTGGTTGAGGAAGTCTCCTTTCTGATGAGCCTCGTTCTGGGGAAATGTCTCTAATCGACGAGTCCAAAATCATTTTTGACAACATGGAACATTACCGATATAAATGAGGGCAGTTATATTATTCTAAGTAACATGTTCTATATATTTGACTTATTTTTTTATAAAATTAATCAAGTTACATACTTATATAATTCCACCAATTAAATCACCTTTTATTATTTTTCTGTACATGTTTTCAATACTGTACCTACAGCTATTATATCAGAACCAAAAAATAAATATCAAACTAACTAAATAAATTATTATCCACATATTATCGCTAACAAACAAAGAAATACATAACATTACCTGTACATTGTTATAAATCAATATTTACAGTAATGAACAAGCACTAGCTTATTTATTTACAAAAAAATAACATAATCCAGGGATATAATTAACATAATATAATTTATTCGTAATTTTCTATCAAAGTCCTTATCTCTTTGAGGAAGTATTATTCTAAATATAATTATACTTTATTATTATTATAAAACCGGGCAGAATTTTGACCTAATAAGTGTCTTCGTTTTCCCCAAAGCTTCGCTGGATTTTCCGCGTCTGATGCTTAGTGACACATTTCCAGTTTCTTCTTTTCGGTTGGGAGAGAAGAAGGAGATGCTGGGAGGAAAAAGAAATTTTCTTTTTATCTCTCAACAAGGAAAATACTTTTGTTAAAATATCTTCGCACAAATAAAATCAGCAAAAAAAAAAGAAAATTTTCCATTTCGAAACCTGGTTTCTGTTATTTTCCACCCTCACAGCCACTATCTCTCCCGTTATTGGCTCAATTAATTCTCGCTTTCCTCTTCTTCTTCGTCTTCCTACTTCTTAGACCTCTTTTTCCTCTCTCTCTCTCTCTTAACATCGTTTTATCTTTTTCCTTTTGGAAAGAGAAAAAAATGGCCAATTACTTCTTTGTTTCCTTTCTCTGGGAAACGCTTAAAACGCTCTGCATTCTTAGTATTTTTCCTTTAATGAATTTCTTTGAAACCTTTTCTGGCCCTCCATCTCCTTTCTCTCCTCCGCCTCTCCAATTCCGCTCACTGCTATGAACAATTTACTTCCAAATTGGAAGAACTTTGTCAGGAATTTAGAATCTTCGATTTATTGCTTACCACCCCCCTCCCGCCCTCCACCTCCTTTAATATTCATTTTTTTTTACCTTTTCCGGAAAATTTTGCGTGGGGTTTCCACTGTCAATCAAGGTCAGCTATCGAATAATTTTTTTTCCCGATCTTGTTACAGGATCTAACCGTAACCGATGACACTGTCTTGGAAGAACATAATGAAGATCCGAGTCTGGTTCAGATGCGATTGATCGGAGATGGAGGTTAGTATCTATTTATACTGATTTGAATATAAGTCGAAGTGGTAGCAGCTTACTGCTGTCATACCTAACGATTGTCTTTTGACTCATCGCTTTCTTGTTTTTGGTTTTGTTTTTCATCTTCCTCACCCCCCCGGTCTCGCTTTCATCTAGATCATTAATTTTATCGAACTTTCTGGAATCCCGTGACAAATAGCTGGAAGGTAAGGTCATTCAGGGATACAGGAAAGTTTCAGATGACATGGATGGTGAGGGTTGTGTGGGCGTGCGGTTATGTTACCTAGTGGGGGTAACGAAATTTATAGGATGATTTATGTATGTTATTTATTTATTTTATTGGATGTCGTTTATTTATTGATGAATCAGGTCGTTTTTAAAGATTTGGAGTTTTATTTTGAGGCTGTGTAAAATTTTATTTAGAAAATTAGGGGATGATGGGTGGGTCTAACAGTTTCTATATATGTTTGTTTGGATGTATGTGCAAGAATAACTTCAAGATAACTGAATCGACGTTTACCAATTTTGGTATAGTGGTCGGTTATAGTTATAGAACGAGCACTGACTATGTGTCTTGTGTCAATAATCGATTTGTATTGAAATAACTGTAATGATGAGTGGAAGGCTATAAGGAGGGAAAGAAACCTAAAAAGAAACCTTTTTTGATTTGTTTTTCAGTCGTTGATTCAATCATGCGTGGGGAAGTCGTGGGCATCACACCCAGAAGGTCGAGGTCGTCAGCTGTCTTAACTCAACATCAGCAACATTCGGTGAGTCGTGTTTCGAGTCTTTCGTTTCCTTTTTTTCCCCACCCATCTCTTTTCAAAAGATAAATCTAACTCGGAGAAAGCAATTAGTCTGAAAATTAAGCTAAAAAAGGATTTCAGCTGTGAGATAATTTCCTCATTCCTCCAACTTCCCACCACCGCCGCCGCTCTCCTTCCATCTACCCCCGACCCTGTCGACAATTCCCTTTGAAAACCGGAGAACCTTGGAGTTATAAAAGTTGTTAATTTGTAAATTGATGTGTAGTTGAAAGAGTTGTCGGAGGTAAATTTCAGTTTTCCGAAACTCAGCGATGGAATGAAATTTTCTCCGCTTTTTCCTTTCATCCCCCTTGCTTGCCTTGCGCCCCCGGGTCTCATCCCGGTTCCACTTTTGTTACGGTCGAATCCTTTGTAACCTCAACCTTTTACATATCTCTTTATCGTTTTTTTCGGTTGTCGTTTTCCTGGACCCCTTTCTCTCTCTCTCTCTCGTCCTTTCAATTAATTTCTCAAAAGTTTGCGGATTCCACTTCTGCCTCGATTCCTTAATTAAAGGAAGTTGTACGTAGAGGTAACACCGAAGTCAACCCAAGAAATCCTGTTGCTGATTTATTTATTACTTCATTGCTCAGAAATAACTTTTCCTTTTTCGGAATGTGACGCTTGTCTTTCTTAATAGACTTAAGGCGATGCGGCTTCTTTCATAAATAATGCACACTTTGAACCATAATTCATTCCACTGACTCCGGAAATATTTAACAAAATTTCGTTTCGAGGTAGAAAGTTAAAGACGAAGACTTTTTTAACGCGTTTGTGCAAAGTACTTATTTTTCATAAATAATGCACACTGTTAGTGATAATTTTTTCATAATGCACATTTCTCACAATAAATCACTCCATAAATAATGCACAGATTAAGCAAAAATTTTTATTTTTAAATAGTGCGAGGTTTGGGCCTTTAGAAAGGGGAGGCTTATTTCATAAATAATGCACACTTTTACCCATAATTCATTCCACTGACACCGGAAATATTTAACAAAATCTCGTTTCGATGTAGAAAGTTAGAAGACTTTAGTTAGTTGGACTTCCTTAACGCATTTATACGAAGTACTTATTTTTCATAAATAATGCACACTGCTAGCTTCTAATTTTTCCTTAATGCATATTTTTAGTAATAAATCATTCCATAATTAATGCACAGATTAAGCAAAAATTTATTTCATGAATAACTAACATTTTTATTCTATAAGTAGAACGAACTTTAGGGCATTAAGAAGGGCTTATTTCATAAATAATGCACAAACTGAGCAAAAGTTTATTTCATGAATGAATAATATGATTATTCCATAAATATGGCGAACTTTAAGGCTTTAGGAAGAGCTTATTTAATAAATAATGCACACTCAGTGTGATTTTGTGGTTATTCTAACATTACTTTATGGTTTATATTATATATATATAATAATTATTATTAGTAAAATTTATAATATAAATATTTATTTGATTTTATATGATGTACCTCTTACAGGCTAATCAAAAAATAATATAAATATTATAATTATTATTATTATTATGACTTTTGTCATCACTTAACCGTTGCAGTAAGTACGTGTGCATTAATTATGAAATAGGATCTTATCAGAAGCGTGCGGGTAATTTTCTGTAATAGAAATTTGGGAAAGTCAAAGCTTTCGAGTAGAGAAGGAAATGATCGAGGGTGAAAAACTGGGGGGGTTAAAGCCAAAAATAAAATTCTGAGCTTTGAAATCGATCATTAAAAACGTTAAAAGCTCTCACTCTTGAATGAAAACTTTCATTCTGGAAAATTCTCAACGTTACTTCCTTCGAAAAAAAGGAAAGAATTCGTCATAAAAGTGTGGAGGCGAGGAAAAATTCCAGGAGTCGATACCTGTATTTCGTTACTCACGTGTCGGAAATAAAACGTGCGCCCCCTTTCACCCCCGCCCCCAAGCCCACCGACGCAACTGGAGAAAGTGAGATGAGAAAGAGTTTCTGCACATCGGGTTCCAGCATTAACGCTTTCAAGTCGGCCATCTTGGTCGTTCCCAGGCGAGGCTCCCGCAGAAGAGCAAAGAGCCGGTGTAGTTGTGTTGTGTATCATTCAACTTCTCTCTCATTTAAAAATTTTTCTGTGTTTTTAAATTTTCTTCTGCTATTTTTGTTTTTGGACCGAACTATAATTATCGATACGTATGTTAGTCAATTAAAAATAAAATAAAAAGTTATCGAAGAGATAAGGAAGTGAAATTTATTCGTTTTGATTTTGAGAGTGCGTGTCATCATCTTTTGAGATGATAATGTTAATCTAATTTGTGGATATCAGCCGTTCGTTTCTTTTTTCGTTTATTTCGTTTTTTGGATTCTGTCCATAATTAATAAATAATAGTTTTCATTTTTAATAGGTATTTCCATTTATTTATTTATTTATATGCGTATGTTTGAGTCGTGATCTTTTTTTAATTTATTGCCTTCTTTATTATTTTTTTGTGTGTCAATGTGAACCGTGATTGGTGTGATTAATTGTTTATTTCATTTTTTATGTGTTTTGTGTTTTTTATTTCTTTATATAGGATTATATCTATGGATGCAAGCTATTTAATTGTTTTTTAATTGTTTATGTAAGTAAGTTAGTCATTATTGAAGCTAACACCTTCTGTCACAATTTTTTATTTTATTTAGGTGGATGAGACCTGAATTACTGTCAGCTGACAATCTGTTTGGGATTTAGTTGGTTATTGGTTGTTTAGTTTGGTTTGATTTGGTGGCTATTGGTTTATAATTTATAATTATAATAATAAATAAATTTAAGTTTGAATCCAGTTGGGTATAACAAGATACAGGAGGAGGATTTGAACTCACAACCATAACTCCTATAATCGAGCACTTTAATCACTACATCACAGACCTCTTTAAGGGTGGATTCATTTCATAAAAAATGCACACCTTTATCGATAACTTTTTGATGTGATCACATCTTTGATTGTGTCTGAAATTTATTTGGAGAGAAATGTAATTTGTATAACTGTATGGGTTTGAAGTGTTTCTCATCAAACTGAATTTAACCCAAATTTGTGAAATTCTTAATCGGCTCTGGATCAAAGTGGTTCTATTTCAAAAATAATGCACACTTTGATTGATAACTCATTGATATAATCACATCTCTGATTGTATCTTCAAAATTTGTTTATTAATTGTATTTCAAAGCTTGTCGCTTTATCTGGAGAGAAATGTAAGTTGTATATCTGTATGGGTTTGAAGTGTTTCTCATCAAACTGAAATTAACCCAAATTTGTGAAATTCTTAATTGACTCTGAGTCAAATTGGCTCTATTTTAAAAATAATGCACACTCTAAGGGTGAATCTTTGGTTTGGTTTGAGTTTCAATCCTGTTTTTCAGCCTTGGGCCCAATAAGCTACCATAACTTCTAGTCAGGTAGTTCAACTACTACACTACAGACCCCGCTTTTAATATACAGATTCAGGAAAAGACATCTTCCTACTAGAGATAGTAGTTGGGGAGGAGAAGACCTGATAGAACTACCCTCTAACCTAAAGTATATACTACTAAGATAGAGAAGACTGGAAAGACTATATACCCTACATACAGAGAAGAAGGAGTAGTATTACCCTTGGGAGGGGGGTGGGATCTGTTTGCTGTATCCGGTTTAGTTATTAAATTTACAAATTTTGTTTGTGTTCGTCCATCCTGTTGCCATTACGAATTTTTTTCCTTTTTGTGCTTCTGTTGTTTGTTTCTATTATTCCCTCCTCCTCTTTCTCCTGCTTCGGCTCGTCTTCAGTTTCTTGAAAGGTCGAGCTTTCTATTTCGTTTCTTGGAAAACCACGCTTCTGTAGGTGTTACAGTACGATTTCCATTTTTTACCCAGGCGTTTATAATCATATTACAGTAATTTAATATCCTGTTCGAGTTGGATGTTCTTGGAGAACATTTCTTCTGTTATTTTGGGTTGTTTACCTTTCCGCAAGATCTCTCCTCCTCAATGCTAAATATTCTACTATACCCCCGGTGAATGGGTCACATGTCCACAATCATTGAGGTAAAAACGATAGCAAAACAACAAATACAATAGCAACCTCAGTGAAGCAGAAAGTTCTTTTTTGGGGTAAATTCATCCCTGTTGCAAGTTTGAATGACAGTTCGTACATCCTCGGGTTGTTGATGAAGGTTACACAATGACGTAGGCTTTGAGAGGGTGGATGAAACAAATCTGAACACGACTCACCATCCGAAGAGAAGGTCTTTTTGTTCTTCCACCTGCACTATAACTTAACATTCATTTATATCAGGGTCGTTAAGACGGTTTAATTTTCGTTTCCTTTGTTTTGGTTTTCCATTTAAATTTTTTTTTTCTTCTCTTTTCTTGAAAAGATTGCTTTTTTTCATTCATTTCCAAGTTGCGGTTATTTTTTCATTAAGAAAACAATTTTCTTTGAAAAACAGTGTGATTAGCTGAGAGAGTGAAAATTGGGTCTTTGTTATAATGATTTGGTGTGCAGGAAGTGATTTGGACGACATCCGGGGGATAACCCGCTCCATTTTCGAAAGGAACCACCTAAGTCGATGTTCCTGGTGTACTGACTAGCTGCTTGTTTAAGTAGTTTCATCTTCCATAAAGCAGAGATTCACTTAAAGCCACGAAAATATGGCCACTAGTGCGATAAACTGTCTCGTATAACGCGTGAAGAAAGCTTAGCATTTATACACAGCACCCAAACTTACCTTTTGTTTATTTATACTAATAGAGAATGTTATGGGTAATAAACTATAATAAATCGATTTTATAGTATAACTCGATTTTCCATCACATAGAATCTAATCTCCGTTTAGTATACTTTTCTGTTGTTGTTGGTATTATTGATGGAGTGTTTAAATATTCCTGTAAACTCAAATCTAGAGTGTGGGTGGTGACTCATAATCAGGTCTTATATATAATATAATGTCCACCAGAAACTAATAGGCGATGTATATTACGATACAAGTGATAAATCGGATGAATATATACGTATAATTCCCGGTGATTATTCAAAACCACCAAGTAGCTTAGTTAAACGTCAAGAATTTCTCAATATTTATCACATTTACCGGTTAGTTTATAAAACTCATCTCGTAATCTGAACAAAAATTTAATTAAACTATCCATTACCAGTTGGAGATTATATAAACTAACCAGTAAATGTAATAAATATTCAGTAGTTGGTCACATTAACCAAGTTTAGTCGGTGATTATGAATAATCGCCGGGGATTATATTTGCCTGATTTATCACTTTTACCGTAACATATATTAGGTGTGACTTACAAAACCGACACTGTTTTTCAGATTGTTGATTAGAAAACCAAATGGATATACTTGTCGTTTATCTAGTCAGCAGGGAAGGTTATATTATATAATATAAAGAAGCGGTACAACGTAGAGACATGTTTGAACTTGTCTGGTTATATATGTTTTAGATAATGCTGCTTCCTATTACGCGGAGAGCATGTTTTGCATTATGTGGGAGTCTGCTGTTGTTAGAAATGAATTCGTGTGTTGTTGTTGTTGTTATAATTATCGTCGTTGTTTAATTGTTGTTATTATTAAAAGCCAAACGGCATATTGTCTGTTTCGATGAGGGCGGCCATAACCGTTAGAAACGCTTAAAAGTTTTAATTTTAGAACAATTAAAAATCCAACCGTCCAAGGACAAATTCTTTTCTTTGGCGATGATGGCGATAAAGCTATTTACATAATGGACTTCGCTTTGCGAGTTGGCCAGATGAAAAACGCGGGCTTATTTATTTATTTATTTGATTTATTTAATGGAGGTTTTCGAGAGGAGGTCTTTTCAAATTGCGGACATGGAACGACAGAGTGAAATATTTATGGAAACAGTCGAGGACTGGAGGGATGGAGAGAACAAATAATTAAAATTTTACCTGGAATCGTTTCTTTCATTACAGAATCCGAGTACCTGGGGCCCGGGTCTCGAATGGAAGGCCACGAATGCCGGCCCCGGGGGATGAAAAGGGCAAAGGGAGAAGGAGGAAAGGGATCTGTAACTGACATTTTTCCCTGGGACCGAAAACAAAAAAGGTCTCGAATGTTTTCACAATGGCTTTGTTAATTTGGATCATTTTAGGGACACCGGACCCGTTTTAATGGACGTGAAATTTTTTTAACAAAGGTTTTTTGAAGAATTTTTCTTTTTAATTCCGGTGGAAATCGATTTGAATTTTGCTTTTGTTACTGATTCCTCCTCCTCTTCGTTCTTCTCTTTCTCCACTTTCCGGGCACTGCCATTTTGTAAATAATTTGTTTCTGGAGATATGGGGTCGTTCGCCCGTTCGTTGTCGATTTTTTGACGTTTGATTTATGAACTAAGCCAATTTGACTCGTTTTATCGCTCAATACATACATCAAATATTAATTTGACTAAGTAGGAACTAATTCAGCCCCCTTTTTTCATAAGTAATGCACAGTTAATTTGTTTACGACAATTACTAAAAGCTTTGAGCGGTCCCTTTCCAACCTTAAAATCGTTTTACGTCAACATCAGTTGATTTTTCTTACTGCGCCATTTTGACTCATTTAGAATTGTAACGTTATTTCCATACAGTACTTGAAGGTATACACAGGGTGTAAAGACTTTAGTGTGTGTTCAAATGACTGGCGTAAGGGTGTGATCCAAATTGTCTCATAATACTCCCAAACTGGTTAGTTTTGATTTTATGAGTCAAATAGGCTCATAGTTGAATTTTCTTACTCCGGTTTTGAGTCATTTTGTCTTATTTAAATCGTATTCATTTAAGGTAGGGTTTAAGATTGTGCTTGTAAAATGAGTCAATATGACTCTCTAAATTTTATTCGGCTGTGTTTAGTTTGTTTAAACGTGTACAAATATTTTTTTTAAAAAAGTTTTGGTTGTATTATAGTAATAAATTTGTTTCTGACGTCAAATTGACTCAGTTGAATTGGTTATCTAGGTAAATAATCAATTGGCATAAGTTTGGTCAAAATCCTGATGTTTAATTTGCGTAAAATTTAAATTTTCCGGATCCCATTGTCCGAATTTGTTGGTTTATAGTTAGAACAAAAATTTTTCCTCGGCTAAATGCGAGACAGATTAAAAGGTAGAAAGACGTCCTTGAAAACAAGAAGAACAAAAAAAAAGGAGCCGAACATAGTCTGGTCATTAACGAAACCCCCAATTTGAATCGTCTTAGAAACAAAAATAAAGAAAAAAATTCGTTTAGGGCTGGCAGAGCTATTAACTTTTTTATTTATTTATTTATTTTTTATTTTCGGTTGGCGTACCTGACATATGTTAGGTTCGCCATTAACTAAATTCATAACTGTTTTGGAATTTGGGTGAATAGTCTCAACTTGGGGATGAGACTTTGAGTTTTGGATTAGAAAATAGGAAAGTGTGCATTAATTTTGAAATGAATTCAGCCTGACAGTGTGCATTACTTTTGAAATGAATTCAGCCTGAAAGTGTGCATTACTTTTGAAATGAATTCAGCCTGAAAGTGTGCATTACTTTTGAAATGAATTCAGCCTGAAAGTGTGCATTACTTTTGAAATGAATCACCAAAAATGAATGTGCATGTGCATTTTGAAATGAATCACGAAGTGTGCATTACTTTTGAAATGAATTCAGCCTGAGTTTACTTTTGAATGAAATGAAATGAATCAGAAGTGTATTACTTTTGAAATGAATTGACTTTAAAAATTAATCTCTCATAAAAGTGTGCATTATTTTTGAAGTCTTCTAATCAATTTAGGAAATCATGGCTAAAGCAGTGGCGAAGTCTTCAAAATTTGGGAATCGGCTTCGTCAGCAAAGCATACAATCAAAATAAGAATTTATTTAAGGGAATCGAGAAAAGCCTAATGGTTAGAGATGGGGGCAGGGGGTAAGGGAGAGTATGGGGATGCTGAGAAGGAAAGAGATTTTATTTTTACAAAAAGAAAATGAGTCAGAGAAAGAAGGAGAGTGGGTAGGAAAACAGAGAGAGAGAGAGAGAAAGGTTTCGGTGATAATATTTCTCAGTCGAATCTTTCAAAGAAAAAGATTCTTTCCGTTTGAGAAGAGGAGGGTGGTGGTAGTGGTGGTGACGGTGGTGAGATGGAAGAAGAGAAGATGGCATGTTTGGAACAAAGTGAGCCTCGTTTCGAAATTACCTTCCCTTCTCGAATATTTTTCTGCCGAGGCGTTTCAAGTTTATGAATTTTCACGTTCCGTAACGACGCAAGCTTTTCACGGTTCAAATGGAAACTTGTATGAAAAGCCGGGTTTTTCCTTTTTGAAATGAAAAACTCTCTTTTCTCCGGCTTTTCCCTCTCTATCCCTTTCTCTCTTTCTGCCCTTCCAGCATCCCATTCCAGCATCCTCATCCTCCTTTTTAACTCGTAATTCCCTTAGTGCTTGGAACGAGGGAGATTTTTTTTTGTTTCTCTCTTTTTCTCTCAATTTTTTTTCCTTCTTCTCTCGAAAGTCATTGAGGGATTTAATTGGAAATTCGATTGTTATTTTTTCTCGGTATTAATTTACTTTAATAATATTTTTTTGAACTGCATTGATTTTCCTTTTTTTTTGTCGGTATTAGAAAGGCGGGAAAAAGGATTTAAGGCGCGCGCGTTCGACCGGTTTGATTCTTTCACACATCCTCTCTCTCTCTGGGAAATAGGTGTTTCGCTAACATGATCGTCAAGTGGTAAAAGTTCTTCACGTAAAGAGAAGTGGAGAAAGTGTATAAAAACAAAACGTTTACATAATTTCCATGTGTTCCTTGGGCTTTGATTTAAACCAACTCCCGCTCACCTAGCCACTGATAACCCATAAACCGTGTTGGCGTCTTCTTTGCTTTTGAGTTTGTGAATTTATTTGGCTAAATAGCAAGACCGAACACTAAGTTTGTAGTCATTTCGCTATATTATACTATATACATAAGAACGCCTATTGATAGTATATATTACTGGTATCTTGAACCTCTTGTGTTCGGCCTCTTTTTTGTTTCTGTTTTACTTTCCTTTCTTTTGACCAGACGAACTCTTGATACCATTGGTCGTCGCTTTTTTTATGGCTTGGTCTATTCCCCGATTTAAGGCAATATTATTCCGGGAACTTTTGGGACAGGTCCTCTTCGAACTTCCTTCTATCTCAGACAGACCGGGCCAGCTAGATACCTTCACGGCTAATAGTCATATTGACTAAGTCCAACGGAGGCTTCCTCTTGGGTTGATACCAAATACTGAAAAGACAGAGAAACTGTTTGTACTGTTATCCTGACTCTTCATGAGTACCAACTATCAAACCTATAACATGTGTGTAGTGGTTAAAGCGCCCTACTATAGAAGTTATACTCCTGAAATCAAATCCTCCGCCCGTATCCTGTTATACTCAAAGGTGAAATATTAAAACTCAAATATATTAATAATATATATTATGTCATACTTATTGGGGTTTATTAAACTGAAATTCTCTCAAAAAGTTTACATCAAATACAATTTTCAAGTGTTACGTTTGAAACAATCTAAACGTTTATTTATTGAAAGAAAAAACTTTGCGAAAATCAATAAATGTGCATTAATTATGAAATGAGATGAACGTTAGACCAAAAAAGTAAATAAATTTCTTAATATTGAATAAACGTGGCAGGAACTTAGGTAATATGTTGGCAAAAAGTAAAGAATTATTTATGGAATGGGGATTTGATGAAAGTGTGCATTATTTATGAAATGTAGAGTGAATTAAATCAATTTACGAAAGGAATTCTAGATGAAAGTGTGCAGTACTTATAAAATGAGTTCTTCCTGTTCTACAATACATAAAATGGAGTATTCATAAAAGCGTATCTCACTTATGAGATGAAATCTTCATGATAGTGTGCATTATTTATGAAATGAATTACATCGAGAGGGTTTTTAATAACGGGGGAGAGAAGAACCGTTTTTGTTCCGTGGCTTTTGTAACGAAAATGAAACATGTGCGTCCCGATGATTAAAGTTTAGGGTTCACTACCCCTTCCCGAAGGAAAACTTTTGTTTTGAAGAAGGTCGGGACTTGTTTTGGAAAATTGCTTCACCAGAGTTAAATACGAGGTTCACATTTCGAGGATTCGTCGTCCCTCAAAAACGTAGCCTTTAGCTCACCGCCTTTTTAATTAGTCGGTTCGCGAATTGAAAACTATTCGAAAATGATTTTCATTTTGCGTCGTTCTCGACCGAAAAGATTTTCTATTAACACCGGTTTCGTATTCAGTAATTAGAGGTTTGGCTGAGGGTGGGTTGCGGAAACTGAAACTTTTTATTCAAATTTTTGTTTTCGGGGCTGTTTCTGTCATTGACGACTTGGCAAAGGGTCGTAAAAGAGAACGCTCGCACGGGGCAAAGGGAAAAGCCACACCCAGGCAAGAATAATAAAAACCCTTTTCTCATTCCACGTTCGGCCTGTATTTACCGTTGTACGTGGATTGTTTGCATTAGTCTCTAACTCTTCCTTTCCTCCTCCTCCTCTCTCTCTTACCTCTCTACTTTCCACTTACTCCGGTTGCATCCCTATACCTTTGTTAACTTGAATCCTAACCCTTGGTCTCTGTTTTCCACTCATGATAGAGTCCCTCACCTCATCACTATTGAGGATCATTTTATTTAAATAACTGGACCCACCTTGGGCTACAGCCTCCCTCGCTCTTTTCCAAATTATATTGTCCACCAATTTGATGCACCATTGGGTACCAACAAAGGCTCCTTTTCCTCTGTTCATGTTTCCTAGAATTGCGTTGCCTCTTTGGTCCATCTTCTGTCTTTTTTGTCATCAAATGGCTCGCTAATTTCCATTTCATTCTCCTGATGTATTGTATAGAAACCAAACTTCTTTCTTATGGTTAGGCTGTTTATCTTGTTGAGCAACCTTATACCTCTAGTGTCGTTCTTCTCATCTCATCTGCTTTCCTAGTCGTAGTTTAGGTCTGGCACCAGCTATTCATTGATGAGAAAATACAGCTCTGAAGTATTTGACCTACATTTCGATTTTTCAACATGAATTTGACCAACCAGGATTTTTCCCAAGGCTCATAAATAAATGTGCATTATTTATGAAACAAGCTCTTTATAAAATTGATGTATGGTATAAATCATTGGGAGAAGTATCCATTATTTATAAAAACAAGATGTGCATCCGTTTTCATTAGAATTCCTCTTCGTTGCGTGTGCATTATTTATGGAATCACATCTTTTTCTCGGTAAATTTGCATCATTTGTGAAGGTCGGTCGTAAATAATTTACGACTCGAGTTAATAAAATAAAATAAAAGAGAGGGAAATAATGTAAATAATTCAAGTCAAACATTATTAAGTTGCAAAATTAAATAAAGTTGGCAACGCCTTCGGGATTTCCGGGAAAGCGGAGCGAACGTTGGGCTTTTTAAATATTTCGAGAATTTTCCCTGTAAAAGTGTTAAAGCGCCTCGGATGGGGAAAGCTCGGAGGTGGGGAGGATATTGCGAACAGATTCTTCTCCCAAGTCGAGATGTTAAGGTTATGTGGGTTATCCTCGGTTGCAACGTTCAACACCTGGCAGGCTTCCTACAAGAAAATTGTAAGCGAATACTGAGAAACCTTGTTTCTCACATCCCGAAATCCTACTTCATCACCTTTGCCCACCCACCCACCCCACCCCGCCCCAAATCGACGTTTTTATACTGAACTGGAGAAAAAAAATTGAATGAAAGAGATGAATTGGATCGGAGAATGAATTCGAAGACCTAAAACTGATCAAGGTTAGCGACAAACAATACTACAAAAAAAAAAGAAGAAGAAGGAAAAAATTTGTTGAAATTTGCTGAACTAATGAGGCCATAAAAGGGCATTACGTAACCTTCGTCAGAAGCGTTACTAAGGAAAACGCCCCCGCCCCCGCCCAGCCTCGTAATTAAGAGCCGCTCTTAACTGGAAACCAATTATTGCATAATTCAGGAAAGGAGGAAAACAGGAAAAAGAGAGAAAAAAAAATTCGTGACGAACGTGACGTTCGAAGAGGCTCCCGTTCATCTCGACACTAGATCAAAGCTGTTTTCCCTGCGGTCAGCAAAATTTCGGACTGCTTAACAAAGATGCAAATCCTTTATACAAAGTCAGGTTGTGTTCTACCCATCTTACTCCCCTTTAAAAGTCCTTAATTGACTCATACCCAAAACCCCGTTTCTTTCAAAAGTATTGCACACTAATATATACGATTTGGTTTCATAAATTATGCACACTTTGAAGGAGGTCTCGTTTCATAAATAATGCACACTTTCGGGGGAGATTAATTCATCAAATAATGCGCACCTGGGTGGATGATTCATTTCTCAAATATTGCTTTCGTTAGTATTTGTTGTTATTGTTGCTGCTGCTGCTCCTGCAGACGACTCTTATTTATTTTCTCTTTCCTTCGTATATTATTGTATTAGTGTTTGTATTACTGACACGTTTTTCTGTTGTTTGCTTATCTGATAATTGCGTCAATATGTTTATCTTGTTAATGTTGTGAATTATATTGCGAACATCAATATTTGTATGAATAAGCTTTTTGTTTACATTTGAAAATTTAGAACAAATTTTTGTTTTTTATTTGTTCTTTCATTTCTGTCGAAGTATGATGGTGTCCCATCGCCCCTACCAATTTTGATAGTTTGTAGAAAAGCCTCTGTCTCCCGTTCACCTTCTTCAGTCTTGATCTTGAGCCTATTCCTGAAATGGTCTCGTCACCACTCCACCTAATAAGGAAGACTAAGTGATACTAATATTATTATTAATATTTTTCTTTGTTAATTGAGTGCTTAAGGCTCTTTACTAACCATATGTAAGACGGATGAAAAATTAAGGTTAGACTTTGGCAGACTTTTAATGTTTCAAGGTCGCTCAAACCCAAGATCATTAACTTAATGGGCAAGAAGTCTGTTTGGAATTTTAAAGGAAACGACGAGGATGAGGAAGAGAAAGGTCAGGTCAACGGTTTTAAAGCCTTTTATGTTTGACAAGATTTACTCGGAGTGTCTTATTTACAGGATTAGTTTCCAAATTTTGCGGGCTTGGCTTTGGGTTTAGTGGGTTTTGTGGAAGTGATCGGTAAAGGACGACACGACGCGCTGTGTGTGTCGTTGTCAACGACCTGGCATGAAAATGGGATCTTGTTTAAATTTCATGAGATTAACTGTAGCTTAAATTTATAGCGGATAAAATGAGAATCGCGTTAAGCGAAACCGAACGGAATTGGTCGGTTCTATTTCCGTGCAATATTTATGAAATTTAGTTAGCACGAAAATGGAGACAGTTTTTGTTACTTTGGCACTGAATTTTATGCGAAGGTCACCCATAACTCTGTTTCTAAATTAAAAAAGAAATTCGCACAAATGAAAACACTTTGATATCAACGAAACGTCTCGTTTATGCTTATTCGCTAATAAAAAGTTCCAGGAACAGTGAAACATTTACGTTTGATGATGGCAAATATTGTAATTTGCCTCGCGTAAATTGTTTATTCAGTCAACCTTAAGGATCATTTCGTCATCATATTTGCTCAACTGCTGACTACAAATATACTAATCAAGATGCGAGATGGCAACTCATTTAGAATTCAAAGGCACGACTACGACTAGGATAACAACGAAACAAAATGAAAGGGAAAATTAATAAAAATAGAGACAAGAACGTCCTCCTTCTACTCCTCATCTACTCTCCGCCATCTTTATTTATTTATTGTAATTAAACGTTTTAAAATCAGTTCAAAAACCGAAATCTCCTTGTTCATCCATGAATGGAACTCAAGGTCCATCAGGCTTTATACCTCGGGAGGACTGGCCTTTCATAGCTTGCCATCAAGATGGCCTCGACTCTTAATGATCCTTAGCAGGTAATCCGGGAGGGTACCGTATGAATACCTATTGAGAGACCCTTTCGAGAGAGAGGACTACCTCAAAACACTTTAGATGACCGATAAGGAGGTAAAAGATAGATAGACGGAGGGGAAAAATAGGTCAAGCATCCTTGTTACCCACGCAAGAAGGTTATCTTTTGGAATCAGATTTCTAACAAGAATCCATCTGTCAATGGGAAATGAAATGGAGTACTCGCCTCCTCCTCCACCACCGCCTTCTTCCAACAACGCAAATGAATGATTATGCGTCAAATGTGTCTTTTTACGGTGTTGAATAAGAGCAGATGTTTTCGAAATCGCTTGCCAGCCCAAAGGGGTTAAAATAAAATTCGAAAAGCTGCGGTTATGTATGTTGAAAGGGAACTCCTGGGTCGAATCGTAAATACCTTCCGTTTTCTTTTTGTTATCAGTTATTTGAACTTAGCCCACTTGGTGGAATAGTTTAGACTGTTAGTATCGTAGTTTTCATTTCATAAGTAATGCACACTTCTCTCGAAAATGGTGTTTTGCCAGAAACTTTTACCCTCCCCCAGAATCACCTAAAACAAAGCCAAACCAATCAAATGACCTTGACTGGTGTGTTAAAACTAAATCTCTTAAGTGCTGATTACTGAGCCATTTTGACTCTTACAACATACCTGAAATTGGCTATCGATTTTACCTTTCCCCCCATAGCCACCTGTGACCAAGGTCAAGACAATCAGTCGGTTTAGTATATTAGGTATTGAATCTAGGGAACAGGTCCTGTGTCTTGACCGCTCAGGAGCGGGATCAGGGTGTAACTTTGAATTAGGCTGGTGATAGAAGTAGAGTATGGTCGTAAGCAAATTAAACGAATAACTGACAGACTGTCAGTATCGCGTGATTTTGATGGAATCAGTTTAACCGTGGTATTGGAGGGTCATTGGTGACGGGCGTATTTGATTGAAAATTGATTATATAAATGTAGGTGTCGTTTTAACGTTCTAGAAGTTTTATATTATTGATTTATATTAATTGAATATCGTTATAATAAAAATTTTATTTCGAGCTGTGTCATTGGCGTTTAACGGTTTTTGGCGACGTCATTAAATCCTCATTTTGGGCACTTTTGATTATTGTTTACATAAAATTAATGGTCGTTACGTTCGACGATAGAAGACGTTTAAGACTTTAAGTCAGTGGTCGAACTAGTCATCTTCCTCCGCATCAAAGATGTCTTCTCCCACTCGTGAAGAATGTTGGGTTGTAGTCAAATTTGTTCAACATCTTTTAACCTTGTGTGTTTTGGTTCCGTTTGTCTAGAAGTTGAAGATGTTGTTTTTCCTATTTTTGGGTAAACGGCGATGCTGTCTCTTCCTCTCTCTCACTCAAGATTTTCACACACGGAACCCAAAGAAAGATTCTAATGGAAGGGACTCGGCTATTAACGTCTAAATTGTACGACGTAACACCTTTTGATGACTAGTACCGTGAATATTATAATTACTCGCTCTCGCGTAGATCATTTTATAAATATTGCAAATTCGCGGTGGATTTCTTTTAAAAATGCTGCACATTGACATTGAATCTATTTCATAAATATTGCACACTGACAATAATTCTGTTTCATAAATATTTCACACTCACAGTGAACCTGTTTCATAAATATTGCACACTGGAATTGACTGTATTTCAAAAATATTGCACACTGACAATGACTATTTCAAAATATTGCACACTCACAGTGAACCTATTTCATAAATATTGCACACTGGCATTGACTATTTCAAAAATATTGCACACTTACAATAATTCTGTTTCATAAATATTGCACACTCACAATGACTATTTCAAATATATTGCACACTCACAGTGAACCTATTTCAAAAATATTGCACACTGACAATAATTCTGTTCCATAAATATTCCACACTCGGTGAACCTATTTCATAAATATTGCACACTCACAGTGAACCTATTTCAAAATATTGCACACCTTCCTGTGAAATTCATTTCATAATTTTTCGTACACTTTCATCCATAAATCCATGCACCATATATCCATTTCACAAATTCTGCACACTCCGCCCAAAGAAGCCATCTCAAAAATACTGCACACTTTTAGAAAGAATCCGCATTAAATAATCATTTAAATTATGGTATCCGAGTTATAAATAAAATTTTTAACTTGGCGAGTGTGATTTGTCGTTTCATAAAAAATGCACACTTATCTAATTATCATTTTTAATTATCATATTAGTCAGATGGAGTTAATAAAATCGTTAAGAATATGACTTGAGCGATCAATTAAATGTCTAATATATCTATTAGGATTCAAGGTCTCGAGAGGTTGGTGGAGGAGGAGGAGGAGGAGGGGGAAGAGAGGAAGAGATGAAAAAGGAAGGTTCATACCTTCACCATTTATTTATTTTTTATTTAATAAATAGAAACTGGTTATCGAGAGATAATATCTCGTCCATAAAATACTTGTTAAATCGGAATTCAAGATGAAAACTTGTTTTGAAATATATTTTGAGTCCAGTGACTCGAGGTGAACTCGATCTGAATATTAAAATAGCAATTACGTTTCCTTTTTTTGGGCGCCTCATTAATTTATAATACATATACGCGTCGTATATGTCTGAATGGCGTGTGTGTGTGTGCGTATAATTTATCAAACTTTCGGTGCGTTCGGTTAATGTTATTCTCTCTTTCCTGTGTCTCGGTTTCTCTCTCTCTCAGTCGGTCACGCCTAAATATATGTTTGTGTTTGTTAGTCTAACGTTGACAGAAGTCATTTTCGACTTTTTTGTTTATTTATATTCTCTGGTGGACGAGAGGGAATTTATACGAGACGCGAAATTTTTTATTATACATAACAAATTATTATTTTGGAGGAATAAATTCACGCCCGCTTGCATTGTTTTTTTCTCTTTGTTGTGACCTTTTTGTTGGTTTGTTTATTAATATAAATGTATGTGAATCACATGTATGGTCTGGCATTTATACTGAAACTTCTGCCTGGAGTTTTGTATAAAAATATTAGTAAGCTGAGTTGTTAGGGATTTGTCATTTTGTATATACTGTGCACTCTCGTCAAGAATCCATTTAGTAAATAATGCACGCTGTGACGGAAAGTCTATTTCATAAATTTTGCACACTTTCACTAAGACCCTATTTCATAAATATTGCACACTCACGAAGGTCCTATTCCAAAAATATCGCACACTTCCATGGAGATTCTATTTCATAAATATTGCACACTTCCTTGAAGGTTTTATTCCACAAATAATGCACACTCACAGAGTCTATTTCATAAATATTGCACACTTACGACGGTTTTTATTCTATAAATATTGCATACTCTCATGAAGATCTTATTCCATAAATATTGCACAGTTTCACGAAGATCCTATTTCATATATATTGCACACTCACGAAGGTCCTATTCCATAAATATTGCACACTCACGAAGATCTTATTCCATAAATATTGCACACTCACGAAGATCTTATTTCATAAATATTGCACACGCTTGTTCGAAATTCGTTTTAAACTAATTTGAACTTCAATGACATATTCATGCCACAAATAAATTACTCAAGTCCTCACTTCATAAGTAATGCACACTCTAATTTTAAAACCACTGTACACTTTGATCAATAATTCGTTATCATAAATGCTACACACTTTGAAAGAAAGGTTGTTTCAAAAGTAATGCACACTTTTACTGAAGTAATTGGATGAGTAGTGTCTTCGTAAATTGATCGAAGACAGAAAATGTTCTCTCGAGGACAGATCACGATGCTAACATTCCTGTCGTTGGGGTGGGGGTGCAGTACAATTGGGAGGAGGTTTTCTTATATTATAATTATATATTATAATATTAATTTTGACTGAGTTAAGGGCAGAAGGTAAACTTATATGATACATCTGCTACCTTGGTGAGGGGAAAATTGTTTTCAGGTACTGCTTGAAGTTGAAGCATTTTCAGGACCGTAATCGGTTTTGTTTTTATATTATAAGTTTTTTCTATATTATTGTTAGAAGCTTTCTTCCTCTCAATTTCTCTTTTAGTCTTTGTTTAAATATTCTTGTTTGTTATTTATAAATTCGAAACCATTTTGAACCAATTTTTGGTTTTTCTTCTTCCCCCGTGTCGTGTAATACAAACGCTCACTGATTCTGGCGAGAAAAAAATTTCTTACGATTGCTGACATCCTCTTTCTTATTTTTCAGGGCTCTCGCGTCAGTCGTTTAAGCTTATCTAAACATCAGACAAGTGGTGTGCATTTTAACAGGAAGCAAAAAAGTGGAAAGTTATCCGGAATCGTTCCCGAGTCGACGAAACAGGATTCATGCGATAAAGGTAAGATCAAGGCGGCGGCCATTTTTTTTTGTATCAATGAAATTAATTTCGTTTGGAAGTCATAGATTTGTGCAAGGGCCGTGTTATGAATTTTCCGGGGAGAGGTTGTGTATGGGTGATTGGTTGGTTTTGTCGGAGGCAAACTTCCAAATCGGAGGATAGTTGTCGAGTCATTCCGGTATCCGAGAAGCAAGAATGATGAAGTGCACTCGAATCTATGATAAAGTGGGCACTGCCATGTTACCCGTATATGGAAGTCTCATTAATCAATTCATATTAAATAACCGAAATGTTTTCACTCTTCTAACCCCCGACGCCGCCGCTGCTCTCTTCTTCCTATTTTTTTTGGAAAGGTGATTTGTGCTTTTTGTTGTTGTTGTTGTCATTCATTGGTGTATTAGCGAACGGAGGTCTTCCAACAAAAGATCGATTCGACCTTGAAATCGTAAATTAAGAAGTAATTCTTATGTCGGGTTCGTGTAAGTGTCGACAAATTTTTGAGAGGACGATGGTCCCAATTATTAATTTTTTCCCTCAAATTGTGGTGTTCGCTTGTCTTTTGGTTTTCTTAATCCCAAAGATGGCAGGTATCTCTTGGTATCTATTCCCTTCGTTTTGTTTGAACAAAAATTATTTTATCTGTGAATTTGGGATTACACTCAAACCTGGTTTTGTGCGGTGGATAGGACACAAACTTCACAAATAGCTATTAAATATAGTTTTCGGGCACACAATCAAAAATTTGTTTTTATGCGGTGAATAGGGACTGCATAAATCGCACAAAAAAAGACCGCACAAATACAGGTTTGAGTGTATTCATTTAAAAATTTGTTCCGGCCAATTTAAACTCATGAAACAGCCTTAATCGAACTTTCCACAAACTTAGTCTAAAGTTTGGAGTGAAATTCTGTGAGACGGTTAGTTAGATCTCTTCTCCTATCTGAGTTAGTAATATATATTATACATTTAACAGTTTTATATTTTGCTATACTTTAGGGTGAAAAAGGGATTAAAATCCAAAATAAATTTAAAAGTTTTACAATAAGATATATTTATCGTATAAATATGTATATCAAGATGGTTTTCATACTTTGCCTCTTTTATTTGTTTCATAAATAATGCACATTGAGCGGAGTTAAATAGTTAGCAGTTTGAGTCAATTTTGTATCAGAGTATAAAGACATTTGGCGAATTTCTTTTCATAAATAATGCACGCTTATAGCTCGAGGCCGGTGATTTAGAGGTTAAAGTGCTTGACTGTGTAGGTTATACTCGCGAATTTGAATCCTCATCTTTTCGAAATATTTTTTATACAAGATAACTTTATCTTTTTATTTTATACGGATGATAATGTAATTCTTTTATACTATTTTATATTCCTCACGCCACCTTCTTATTTGTTCATCTTCATTTCAAAATTAAGAGACATCATTTCGATTGTCTTACATGAGTACTCGGATTGTTCTACAAAGTATAACTTAATTTGTGGAAAAATAGCTACTGATCTACAACAGACCAGAGCTAGTAAAACAGATAGTCGATCTCTTACCTTAATATCGATCAAAACTTCTACAAGATGGAATCAAATCGAAATCATCCTTTCGTGACTCACTGGTAGCCCATAGACAAAGACACAAACAAACAAAGCACAACACAATCGCAACATCCTTTCACATGCACACACACAGATTCTCGTACGTATCGATAGAAGTGAAAACGATTACAGTCCGACCTCCTTTCGCTATCAAATTATTCAACGGTTAGGTAGTTGTGATAAAGAGAGAGAGATTCGGTATCTTTGAGGAAGCCGCAACGAGAAAAATTTTTTTTCTTTTAATCTCAAATCCTTCCTCGACGGCATCAATGATAACGCCTCGGTTATCGCATAATATGTGAAGCTCATAAAAAGGAAAAAGTCTGTCTGTCCAGTTTAATAGCCCAACCAGTCTAGCACGTAGGTTTATTAAGTAGCATTAATGCTTATCTCTCTCTCCGAGGACTCATGGCTAATTATATCGATAAATGGCTTTAATAAAAAATTTATCCGAAAGATTGGAGAAAAACCAAAATGGATTCTCAACCGATCTGTGTAAGCAGTTGATTAGCTCGAATAAATGCGTAAATAACAAGTTGGGATGTGGGTCATTCAAATAAAATGCAGAAATCAGTCAAATAGTTTGAAAAGGCGGAAATGCCAGATGAAAGAGGAGCCAAAAAATCTAGAAACTAGTAGCGAGTCGAAAAGAATTTATAAAATTCTGGCAGGAACCGGGCCAAAATGGGCGCCAACAAAAAATCCGAGTGATGAAGATTAAGGGCATCAGTGCGGAGAATTTCGTTTTGATGACCGAGTTGATCTAATTGGAAATGTTGGAGGATAAGCGAACGGAGGAAGAGGAGAGGAGGTATATGAGTCCTCTTTTTCGTGTTCTCGGAGGAGTAGTTTGGCACCTCGTTGGAATTTCACGTGTTTGTTTAGAATTTGAAACGCAAACACACTCCTTCTCTCGCTCGTGATTTATAAGCGTGTTAACATTTCCAAACGTTTCTCCGGAATTTTTTTCTTCTTCTTCCATTTCATGAATTTAAAAGCTTTTGATCTTTGTTCGGTTAAGTATGACTCAAAATTTCTTTGGTGGTGATAGGAGGAAGGAAGGGGGTGTTGGTAAAAATTTTTAATTTAATAAAGCCGGGATAGTCTCGGGAGTTCTGAGATTCTAGTTTAGAGGTTCCCAAACTTCTTTGTGTCGTAGACCCTCGCCATGTTTTTCGGTTTTGGGTAGACCCCCTACGTACCTGATATTGATTTTGTCAATTTCTCACTGAAGTGGAGTAAATTGTATACTTCATAGGTACTTTTATAAATAATGTTTATGTCTTTATAATATAAGATAGTATAATGTGAGTAAATAGGTACTATTAGTGTATGTTGAGATCCAGTATCGTGGACGCCAAAATTTTTTTTCGCTGACGTAGACCCCCTGCAGGTTGTCATAGACCCCGGGGAGTCGATATAGACCACTTTGGGAATCACTGTACTAGATTTGATTAATTAAACTTAGAGTTGATTCCAATAAACATGCACAGGTGTAAGAGGATTCCTTTCAAAAGTATTGCACGATGTCGAGGAGAATTTATTTCATAAGTAATGCACAGCTTTATACAGAATTCCTTTCAAAGGTATTTCACAATTTCGAGGACTAATTATATCATGCACAGGTTTATATAGATTTCATTTCAAAAGTAATGCACACTTGTAGAAGAAATGACTTTCAAAAGTAATGCACACTCTTAAAACGTGTTGGTTGGTTTATGGGATTCTTTCGAGGAGCATTCATTCAAAAATAATGCACACGCTTACAAGGTATTTGAGTCACATGAACCCCTAAATTTTTTTTTGCTAGACCCCTTGAAGGTTGTCATAGACTCCTGGGAGTTGATATAGACCATTTTGGCAATCATTCTTCTAGCAGCCATCACAATAATTCATTCAAACTAGATAAATTTAAAATTTAAATACTATATTTGGCGGACCGGAGGTTAATGTCATTACACCTAATATATGTCACGGTAAAAGTGATAAATTGGGGGAATATATATTTTGAGAGTAACAAATCGGTTTCTGGAACGTTTTAATATTATAGACTCACTCGATCACTATATAAAAATCGTTTGTCGTCTATTATAACACCGCACACCACCATCAGACCTGACGATGTTCAAATGAAAAGACCCAAAAGTTTCTTCTTCTTGTTGTTCGTATTAAAGAAAAGTTTAAGAGCGTTATGAAAATGTTTAACCATTCCGACCACCATCACGCTCTCCTTGTTGATGAAAGGAGGAATTATAGTAAAAAGTTTCGGATACATAAATGAGCTCAAGCCTGATTTAAAAATTAAAACAAGTTGAGGAAAGTGGATTTTAAAGTTATCTTCAAAAGTTTCCTTTTTTTTTCTGGAAAATTTTTATGTAAATACAAAGGAGTGAGAGGAGGGAAGGAAAAGTTTCCTTTAATTTCCCGTTACTTTTAGTATAACTTTTAAACACACTTAATTGGCTTTAAAGAAAGTTTGAGCAAAAGAAGAGAAACTGCAGCGGGAGCATAAAACATGGGCGAGAAAAAGTGTGGGAGTAGACTTTGTTTTTTGTTTCATCGGATTTTCTCTTTTTTTTGGATTTTTGAAAGAAAAAACTTTTCTTTTTGTAAATAATAAAAGTCATTAAAATTTCAACTCCCCGAAGGTTTCTTTCGCTTTTTGTTTCATCCGGAAGGGCACAAGGTCGGAGGACGGGGGGCGGATTAATAATTTTTTTGTTTAAATTTTTAACTGTTATTAATAGTTGAAAAGTTTCGGAATATGTGAATCGTTTGCCATTTTTCTGTTACCTTAGTGGAGATTTGATGTTCTGAAAGACAAACACTAACAGGGAGCTGTGTTACTGATAATGTGCCACTCTGGGTACCATGGTGGGATCTAATGAAATTTCTGTGAAAGTTGTGGTAAACATGGAGTTTGTTTGTGTGTTTGTGCCACAATAAGTCCAGAACTTTGCTGAAAATTTTAACCAAATTTAATGAAAAATGTTTACTACAGTTAGAGAATTAGTACCCGGGTACTAAATAGTACTCATTCTCTATTTATAGATGTTTTTGATCAATATTAACACTATGACGTCCGGAGGTCTGATGTAAATTTTTCGTGTCGGCGCCGGTGGAACTGACTCTCATACTCCCTGAGCACCAATATTTTAAATTCACAACATATAAACTTCAGTGGTAATTGTTTACATACGTAAATAAGTATAAGATCGCCAGCACCAATAATTTCAAAATGTGATGTCACTGGCACTCAGGTTTGTTTGTGAAATATTGCATGGCACCACCGTGGGGTCACCATCACTCTTTTCATGACCCAAATGTGGGACCTCATAGTGTTAAGGAGTTTTGCTATAAGTAAAGCCTATCAGCGTAGATATAGACATTCAATCGTCACAGTGATCGAACACGTACAAGACCATAAACATAACCAATCAGGAGCGATGAGTTTGATTTATTTTTTAACGAACATTTATGTCAAAGAGCTTTTAACCTAGAACGTGAATTCTAATTCGTAGGCACTTATTCTAAAACCTAGATGGAAACAGAGAGCAACAAACAAAACCTTTGTTTAGTAAGCTCGGAACGAATTTAACAGCGTCAATTTATTGGACAAGTTGAAGCTTTTCAAGTAGCAACGGAATAGGTGTTCCGTGACACACCTGTGCCTGAATTTATTCGCGAGAGACGAACTTTGAATAAAAAAAATTTTTTTTACCCTGCACTCTAGTCGAACATGATTCGAGGAAAACTGTTGTGGGGATTATTAGATACAAAACTATATCGAATATAGTAAATACGGAAATGATGATAATGATACTGATGGTGTGAAAAGCGGTTTTTGTTGCAGTCATTCGTCACTGTCATCAATCAGGCGGTTTTCCAAAGCTTCTTATTCACTTTTTCGAGGAAATTTGTTTATTGAAACAAAAAAAAATTTTCCTTTAATTTATTTTCCTTAAAATTAATAATTGATGTATGGTGTTGTCAGCTATGGAGCTTTTTAATCCTAAGGGTAGAGCTTGCGGTTAGCGACTGGATTATACTTCCTCGATTTTTTGATTCCGCAATGGAAATTTTTAGCAAAATGAATTTTTTTTTAATTATTGTCGGCAGCAAAATTTTTCCGCGTTTTGTAATTTGAGACCCAGTACCATCTGTCTGTGTATAATGAGTACAGGGACAGTATATTTCGCTGCAGTCATATTTAAATGTCTATCTATCATCAAAACAAGTTTGTATACACTTCGTTCGTTCAATAAGTTCTTGCTTAAAATATTTTTTGTTTACCTCATACGGACGTGTTATTTATATTATATATCAAAAATTGACGAAATAGTATATATTCATCTTCTCTGTCGGAAATTGTTAATCTAAGAGAAACGTTTCTCGCCATCTTTCTTCTTGTCCTTCTGCGTCTTTATTAATTTCTCCGCTTCTTCTTTAATTAAAGCGCCAAGTAGATATCACACCTGTGGTACTCTCTAGGAGAAAACCGGACTGTATCTCTGCTTGATACAGGCGTACCAACACTTAGGTTCGTGGCGGATAAAATCCGTATTCGAATGCTTCCATGACTATCACTATTTACACGACTACACGTATTTACTGTCCATGGTTGGCATCACCACAACACCAACAATATCTAACAACAGGCTAATAATATTTATACTTATACTGAGGATTCAAAACGTTTGAAACAACCACGGCGGGGCTTTCAGGGACGGTTTGGCTGTTGGTTATATCTCTCTTAGCACAGTCGTTTCTCCCAACAACTAGCTTATATTGTCAGCATTTCTAAAATTACAGTTTAAGCAAAAATCATAAAAATTTATCTTAAAACTCTGCAAAGCTCTGTCGGGTCATCAAAGAATCCGATATCTATAAACTCCAAGTGTGTAGGAAAAAATTATTTTGGGTCTCTGTCGGGGATTGGAGTGAATATAGACAAAACTTTTCTATTCTCGAAAAGCAAAACAAACTCTAGAAAGAGATTCTAAACACACACACAGACAACACATGAGCAAATCTAAATTTAACATTTGTATAAACAAAACAAATGCAACTCGATAAAATTTTATATATATATAAAGATAAACGTTCTTAAATTAAGCAGTTTTTTTGTTGTGAACTTCCCAGCATCCCAGCATCACAAAAAAAGTCATTAAACTTGATCCAAAAAGAGAGAGGAAGGAAAAAAGTTTTATGCTGTATATAAAAAGTTCACTGACTCAGCACAAAACATTTTTCGCCATCAAATAATTTTACGACATGACCAGTAAAAAAAAGAAAGAAAAACGGAACTGCGTTTGAGATTCAAATTCTTTCCTCCATCTTTGAGGAAGTTTGGAAAATGTTTTCTGTAACTCCTTCCACACACATTCCCCCAAAAATCTCTGTTTGTGTACACCCCCCCAATCCGGGAAATTCATTTCGTTTAAAAAAATAATTTTTTTGTTTGTCAAAAATGAAAACCGGAAACTGATTACAATGTTGGCTCGGAACTGTAATTCTCCGGGGATTTTCGGTTTTTGGAAATGGGGTAAAAATTTCTTTTGGAATTATGGTTCGATATAAAAAGTGGGAATGGGGGGTTTGAAGGGGAGATGAAATAAATTTTATTCGAAGGAGATGAAGTCGAAGAGATGAAATCGATTCCTGGGAGGACCAGGCCGGGGCAGTCTCCTCCTGTCGGTGCAGATTCTGCTTTAAGATCCGGAGCTTTGAGCACCTGGCCTCGAATCCCAAAACCGATATTTTATCTCTTATTAAAGCGACTCCCAGTTTCCCTCGGCCCTTTTAACCAGTGTTTTAACTCCGCTGCTGACCTATTTATTGGCCTATTTATTACTCTCTGATTTATCGCTAAGCTTTCGGATTCGGGTTTCTGTATTTTTGTAGGCGCGATTTCGAAACAAAAAAAATTTTTTTCGCCATTTCTGAGGAAGGGACTTTAAGCTGTTTGTACGGTAACATAGGTTTGGGAATAGACCAATGTCCAAGTCTCAGGAGCTGACTAAGGAAAAGACAGGATGGGGAAAGGAAAAAAAAATAAAACAAAATTTTAACCCCCTTCTCCCCAAAAATCTAGTATTGAATGATTTGCAATGCTTCCTTTGTTTATTTCATAAATATTGCACACTCTCATTGACTCTATTTCATAAATATTGCACACTTACAAGTCTCTATTTCATAAATATTGCACACTCTCATCTCTATTTCATAAATATTGCACACTTACAGAGTCTCTATTTCATAAATATTGCACTGTCACAGAGTCTCTATTTCATAAATATTGCACACTCACAGAATCTCTATTTCATAAATATTGCACACTCACAGAGTCTCTATTTCATAAATATTGCACACTCGCAGTGACTCTATTTCAAAAATATTGCACGCTGGCAGTCTCTATTTCATAAATATTGCACACTGGCATTGAATGTATTTCAAAAATATTGCACACGCGCAGTGACTTCATTTCATAAATATTGCACACTTCGATAGGGGAATTTAATGTCTGGGCACACATTTAGTCGAACATTTTATTTGTTTGTTAATATTTTATTTTATTTTATTTACGAACAGATTTCTTGGCGCTGTCCTCTTTATTAATTTTATTAAAAAATAAATTATGGTTTTGTCCCCTAAAAAGTTGTTCTTGCTTCAGTATAATGACATAAAATATGTGTCATCTCGTGTTTATCTGTGTATAGTTTGGTTTTTAATTTTCTTTTATTGAATGTGAAAGGACTTATCACTTAATTGCAATTAAATTGTTTTATTTTTAATTTGGAGATAATTATTTATTGGATACAGTCGAGATGTAGACAGTATTTCTTGTTTAATGTTAGTCTGTTAGTATGCAAAGTTTGGCTCAAATCGGTGATTGGGCTCGGGAGTTATTATGGCACATACATACAAACTTATTTCTTGATGTAACACACTGTTTGTGTTAAACCGGACACTATAGCTGGGGATAGAAGTCTCAAGCATGTTTTGGATCCGGTCTTCTGGTCTTTTGGCTACATAAAATCGCTTAGAGTTAGGCCAACAGTCTGTTGTATTGAATTTGAAGACAGATGGCAGTTAACTGAGATTATCTATATCCCCTTGGAAAAGAGTAACATGAATCGCGGTTGCTCACTCTTCGACTCTCCCAAATTGTTTTCCTCCACAATCATGACCCTGTCTGTGATTGATAACAAAACTGATAAATAAATAACAATAATGATTCGAAGAGTAGTGAGTATTTAGCGAATCCTTGACCCATGCATCGCATTACAAACGTCATTCAAGACCTGTCTCGCTTAAAAAAAAGCTATTTAAAGAGAATCGTGAATGTTTGTTTTGCGAAAAAGGTCGTCTGATTCTGAGAATAATAGTGTAACATTAAAATAATAGACTGCAAAGACTGTTATGGGATTTCTAAGTAGTTGGGTTAATTCATGGTGCGGAACAATTTGAATGCGAGTTGGAGGTTAAACACACACACACACATAGCACATACACACGACCAAGGAGTAATGACAATAAAACCGTCACTGGTTTAGGTTGCAAAACACGAATCGCCTTGTAAGAATCGTTACACAGACACACACTCACAAAAAAAGAGCGCCGGTTACCTGAGGACGTTTTTGGTTCACAGAAGCACAAAAAAGCCAAATTTATCGGGAGACCAAAGAACTTGGAACAATTGCGGTTGCTTATGGTCACACTAATTTGTAATAATAATGATAATGGTGGAAACGGTCACAAAACCTCGAACCGAGAAGCGGAGACTTTCGAAATTGAACTCTCACTACACCAAAAATTTTTGTGCGATTTGGTTTTATCGATTTTGGCCCGATTCCGTTCGCTTTGGTTTCTGTCGGATTCGTTTTTGAAACATGAGTCATAAGAAGGTCATTAGTATCATTATAAGAATTGGTTATTTATGAAATGAATTCACGCAGGTGTGCATTATTTATGCAATGAAATCTGGTTCGAGTGTGCATTATTTATGAAGTAAACAGATTCGTGAAACCCATAAAAAGGAAAAAAATCTGATTGATGGTGAGTAAAGAAGGCGTAACTGTTGGAAATCCCATTTTGTTTAAATATGTTTGTGCAGTATTTATGAGATGAATTATTTACAGAAGTGTGTGAATCACGATTTTTAAAATGAAAGTGTTCATTATCTATGACGTAAACATGAGTTTGTTTGAATACGTTGAATTTGTGTAAACGCGTAAAACGAGACCTGTACCTCTTCCCTCTCTTCCACTGTAGATTTTGTCTTGTTTCGAATTTTTTCTAAGTTGTCCGAAATATATAAAAGGTGTCTGACCGGCGAGTTCGAGAAGTTGTTGTATAGTGATTAAGTACAAACCTGAATTTTGGGATAAAACTGGATCGAGCCCCCCCTCCGAGACAAATGCGGCTTTTTTCTTTTGGTTCTTGTCATCAGTGTCCTGTCTCGTGCCCACGCACTCCTTTAATTGGGTAGCTGCTGACCTTTGAATGTATCAGGGAAAAGAATTAGTCGGACGATTTGACCCTGAACGTTATGGGAAAACATTGCTCACGATTTATTCAACTCCTCCGATTGGAATTAATAAAGAGGAAGGTGGAGGAGGAGGAGGAGGAAGAAAGTCGGATGTGTGTTTGAGTGTTTGCCAAAAACAATTTGAAACCCTTGGAGATGAGAGAAAAATGAATGTCATTTATATTCTGCGTAATCAGCTCAATCTAACTGATTCAAGTTTCGAGTCAAAGGCACGTAGTCAAACGTAACTATTTCCGATTCAAGCGGTAACATTCGCTTTTATTGCTCTCTCTCTCTCTCTCTCTCTTCCCATACAGAATTTTAATTGTTAGCTTTTGCGCCAGGGTCAGGGATCCCCGTCCGCCTCTCTTCTCAAATTTCATCTTGAATTTTAATCGTAATCCAATGACTTGACAAAGACTCACCTTCCCCACTTTCTCAGAGTTACGCGAATACCGGAAACATGGGGAAAGGTCAAAACTTTTTTTCTTTCACGGCTAAATATACAGGCAGTATGCGAATTAACAGTTGACGATGGTGCATATTCCACTTCCCACAATGTCGCATAAAGTTTCAGTTGACCTCTAAGCAGTTTGGGATGCAATACTATACTTTAGCGAGGTTGTGACCTCTCGGGGGCGATTTATTATTTTGGTTTTGAAGCTACGCCATTTTTGTTTTATTCAATTAATTGTTTGAGTCTTAGAAGTTAGGTTGGTTATGTTATGAGATGTGTTACTGGCAAAGTTGGAAATTCTTGTATATTGTATATTAATATAATAAATCGATAATAATATGTAAGAGTTAATAAGTAAGTTAATAATAAGTAAGGACTTCTTTACACCCTGTTCCATTCCTCAAATTCAGTCTAGCAATCATACAGTTTCGTTTTTGACATACTTATTGACGGAATGGGATTTATTGATGAGATAAAATTCGGAAAGGATGTAAATTTATTGAAACAAAATATACAGTATATACAAGAATATGTGCAAAAATACCGCGATAGTTACTGTAGCCGAACTTCCCTGATTCGTTGTACTACACTGACTGACTGCCTGTTGGTCGTATGTTGTATGTATTATATAGGACTCGCGTGGATCCTTGGTACTCGCCACTGCAGCCCATCAAGCTCTACTGAGTGGCCCAGTGGAAACCGGTTGAATGAAAATTTGTGAAAGGTCGATGGCTCGTTGTTAAGTCTGAACTATAGTGCCTGACCAGTGCGAAAATGTTCGAACCTCTGCTCAGAAACTGCTAACATTGTTTGCCTCAACATATCTTTATGAGGCAATATACAGAAAAAACATGACAGATGTACATACAGATGATGCCTGAGTGGACTGAAGCCGGACTTGTAAAAGCTTTTTGATGAAGTCATGTGGCCCAGTTGCAGTGGTCACAATGGAAATTTGGCCCCGGGAAGGAAAAAGCTTGAGTACCAAGGGCGTAGACTCTTTCCTACCAATCTGAGCTCAAGTATGAGTGATCACTTTGGTCGCCATGATAACAAAAAAAAAGTTTCAACAATGCCTAGATATTCTGCAGAATGCCTGCCATTTCCTGCAAATCGTTGAGTTAAATTTTTCGTTCCCAGTTACCGCACAAAACGAAACCTTCCTGTTTATTACAAAACAGTGCGAGTAGACTGTTTCCCGTTCTCCTAGACTAACTACAAAGACTACAAAACATCCAAATTGCTAGTGTAATGATTGTGGTGGTGGTCGGATTGGGTCAAAGGTCATTCAAACCAAAATGAGTTTTAAAACGAATAAAAAAGCTTCGAGGGAGGACCAGGATTCTCAGATGCTGGGAACATTGGTATTCGCATAGCAATTTGGATTTTCCCGATGGAACCTGAAAACCAGGTTACTGGAATGTTGACCAGAAAACCGCGCGCGGCGAATCGTCGTCATTCGTCAGGTTCTTGATATTGTAAATGCCATTTGGAATCTCTCTCTCTCTCTAACTTCTTGTCCTCGTTACATGCTACGATAATTTTATTACGCGAACATCTGACCTCATTCTGACTAATTTTTAGACATTTTATTAAATCCAATTTTTCTTTTCGCTAACACGAACGCGCTCACGTCACGGGTTATAACTTGCAAAACAATATTGATCTCGACGAGTGAAAAGTATTTTGCCCACATTTCCGGTTTCTCACTCTTTTTTTTATGGTAGTGATATCTTTATTATCATTTTCTCAATTATTCGAATCGTTTTTGAGGTGAATGCTTTCACTTGCGAATGCGAGAGTCAACACTCTGTCGTCTGACAGATTTATAAATAAAAGCACGAGTCGGTCAAAAGATGTTCCGTGACGTAATTTTAGAGCCTTGCAAATAAATTTAAATTTTATTTAAATTATCATAAATTTTAAATAAATATGCTCTCGAGTTTTGTGTGATGCTGTTGTGTTCACAAAATATTGTATAAAGAACTAGAACTCGCGTACTGAAGAGTTTATTGGTTCAATTTGAAACCAGCACAAAGTCAATACGCGTAAAACGAGACCCATTTGTTCTTAATTAACGGCAGGATGTGGGTTAGTAAAGCTAAATGAATAGTGTGCATTATTTTTGGAATGAGAATTCCTAGTGTTTAGAATATGGGATTCTGTGATTTTCTGTTTGACACGTTAATAGAATTCTCATTCCAAAAGTAATGCACACTATTCATTTAGATTTTGCTAACTTCCCCTTTGTCTTTACTCAAATGCTTGATTCTTCTGAAAGTGTGCAATATTTATGAAATATGTGTGAATCCCTTCGTTACGAGTTTTGGGTTATGCTACGAACCCGGTAGCGTCAGCCTGACACGTCAGCAAAAGTTTTTATACTGAAAACCGAACAACTTGAAACGCGTAAAACGAGAACCGTTTGTTGTTAAGTAAAGACCGGAGATGGGTTAGTAAATCGAAATGAGTTGTGTGCAATATTTTTGGAATGAGAATTAATATTGTTCAGTTTGTGGGAAATAATTCTGTCGCAAAATTTTGTGCATTATTTTTGAAATGGCATTTCCTTGGAGGTGTCAAACAGAAAATTGCTGAACTGTAGTGTTAGTGGAGGTTTGATTCTTACTGAAAGTGTGCAATATTTATGAAATGAATATGAATCCCTTCGTTTGGGTTATGTTAGGAACTAAGACGCGTTCGCAAAAGTCTTTTTGTACTGAAAACCGAACAACTTGAAATCGGGAGCAACACGCGTAAAACGAGAACCGTTTCTTGTTTATGTAAAGGCAGGAGTTAGGTTAGAAAATCGGAATGAGTAGTGTGCATTATTTTTGAAATGAGAATTCCTAGTGATATGGGGACTAAATTCATCGCAAAAATTTGTGCATTATTTTTGAAATGGTATTTCCTTTGAGGTGTCGAACAGAAAATTGCTGAACTGTACTGTTTGTGGAGGTTTGATTCTTACGAAAGTGTGCAATATTTATGAAATAGATAAGAATCTCTTCATTAGGACTTGGCACAACTTCCTTCTTTCCATTTGGCAGGAGATGAAAATCTTTTCGGATTTTATACTGAACTCATGATTCCCTTTTTGAATTTCGTGGAAAATCGTCTGGGAATGATTTTGAAATCTGACTCAGCTCTGATTTTCCTCAGCAAATTTTATTTTTAAATCGTAAACGAAGGAAAATTTGTCTGACGTGTAACGTAGCTGTAAAAATGTGTCTGCACGACAACAGAGGTGGAGAATGTTTTTGAAATATAAAATCTGAGGAGAGAAAGGAGTAGTGACTTGTCAGCATAACAACTAAAAATGCTTACTAAATGGGTTTAAAGGAAAAAAAAATTTTTTTTCTCTGAATTTTTGTCAACAGAAAGTGCTGTAGTATTGTTATTCCGTTGACTGTTGCTAAAGTGTAATTATTGAAATAGTAACAGGCTTTGCTCTCACCACGTGCAGACATTTCGCTTACTTTCGGGTATCTTCAATGATTCATCAAAAAAAAAATCTCAAACGTATCAAAATCAACAGCAAAAATTTCTGTACGACCATAAAAGCGGGGAAATATTTGTGTCGATTGCTGAATTCTAGCTGTGTCAGCACAGCTGTCTACTTTTATGGTTAACTTATTTGCCGACTCGGTTTTTACGGGTGGAGAACTGACTGTTTCACGTAAATATCGGGTGAAATAATTTTTTTTTCATATTAGAGTGCTGGGAAAGTGGGGTTGCGCACATTAACAAGAGCAGTTAATCTGCAAAATAGCTAGTTAATGTTCTAATTTACAGCTTGCGCGTTTTGGCGCAAACGATTTTAACGTTGGTTTTTGAAAGACTTCTGTTGGAAGTGGAAGGGTGTTCGGAAGTTTCACGTAAATATCGGATGAAATAATTTTTTTCTTAAGATTATCGTTAGTGTTGGGAAATTGGGGTTGCGCACATTAACAGAGTAGTTAATCTGCAAAATAGCTAGTTAATGTTCTAATTTACAGCTTGCGCGCTTTGGCGCAAACGATTTTAACGTTGGTTTTCGAAAGACTTCTTCTGCTGGGAGTGGAAGGATGCTTGGAAGTTGATACTATCACCCATAAATAAATATATTTTGAAATGGCGAAGGGTAATAAAGATATTGAAAGATCAGAAAGTTATGCGAAAGCAATAAAGAGATAATTTTTTGTCGGATGGACAGGTCGGACAGTTGTTGACCATGAATTTTGGGACCGTCGTCACCATTAACAGTGACCGGACTGCGTGCAACACTCAATTTAGGAGTCTAACCATCGGTTGGGAGTATTTTCGGGTATTTTGGTCACATCCGGCCGAAAGTCATGAGGGACTAATGA
Source organism: Columbicola columbae (assembly GCA_016920875.1). Classification (NCBI taxonomy): domain Eukaryota; kingdom Metazoa; phylum Arthropoda; class Insecta; order Psocodea; family Philopteridae; genus Columbicola; species Columbicola columbae. The sequence goes on from JADMLL010000008.1 coordinate 9,333,749, forward strand.
ACTTAAAGGAAGGACCATCACCTGCGCACTCTTTTCCTGTTGCCTGATTCCACAGGTCGCGAATTGAGAGAATTATTAATAACTCGACCTTATAAATATTCATGTAACAACAATAATAAAAAAAAATTCATCTTGAATAAAGAGATAAAATAAACCGCGCGCATTTGAATTAGGATCCGGTTTTTTTATTTTAGGTTTCGCCTAATTCTTATTACATTTTTTTTAGGCGCGCAGAAAGGAAAAACATGGCGCTAACTATTTATTTCTTATCAGGCGGTTATTTGAACGGAAGGAGTTGTGTTAGAATTAGTGAAGATTGTTGGTTTCCATTAATGGCGGGGAGTAGGGTCATGCTTTCTATCGAGGAGGGCAGATGTTGTTTTTGGAAAAAAATAATTTGTCTTGTGGCTGAAGTCGTTAACAAATTTCCGGGTGTTTTTCCGTTGTATGTCTAACACTAAACCCTCCTATTATACTGTAAATTGGTTTTGTACTAAGCGACGTGTTTGTGTGAGAGCTAAAGTCTACATTCATGTATGGTATGTGTTTATGGTCGTCTACATCCTCTCACTACATCGAAATACCTTAAATGCCTGTTTTTGATGGATAGTTACAACCATAACCTATTTCCTGGTGAATAGGTACCAATTTTTCAAATGGATGTGCTCTTCGGATTGTTTCCTCGCGCTGTTTCGGATTCCTGTTGGAGTTACCACCAAAATTTGACGGATTGTTAAGGAAATTTGACTCTGCGTATATTACTCATTATACGAGAGATGGCGTCAGTTGTTGGGAGAATGGAAAATTATTCCGGTTTATTTTGGGACAGAGGGTGTTGAAATTAGGTTCTAGAACGGGGGTGGACAATGTTTTTAATCAACGGGCCAATTTAAATTTTAAAATTTTTTGGCGGGCTGCACATAAAATAGGAACTAAGGTAGGAGGGCCGCACAAATTTGGAGCACATTTAGCTTCTTCTGTAGACTATGCATCTGTTGTTCTACTAAGTAAAATTCACTTTAAACTTCTTGACCGTTAAAACGTGATTGTGGCGGGCCATCTACTATCCATGTCGATAAACCCTCGGCGGGCCGGATTAAGTACTTTCGAGAGCCGTACTTTGCCCATCACTGTTCTAGACTTTTGTGTTACATTAGGTTGACAATCCCGCGAATGTGTCATGAAGGATATATGTTTGTATTTGTTTATTTTTATATCCAAGCACCTCGTATAAACCAGCTAAGAAATACAGTATACTATCGAATATATATTGTGTATATAATTCTGAAGAAATGTGTGGAAGATCTTGCAATTGTAATTGAGTGGTAGAAGAGCAATATGTTGATTTGGTCGGGTTAGGAGAGTAAGATAAAAGAGTAGAACAGATCAGTTATGCTCGGTTTTGGCTGTTACGCCGCGCCAAATTTTGAGAGATGGCGTCAATTGTTAGGAGAATTGCAAATTATTCCGGTTTATTTTGGGACAGAGGGTGTAGAAATTAGGTTTTAGATTGTGTGGGGAATCTGTGATTGAGTGGCAAAATAGAACTAGGATGGTTTGGTCGGGTTAGGAGAATTCATTCATAAAGAGACATCAGTAGACATCAGTCTACAGCTAGAAAACTAGACGAAGTAGTAGAGGTCAAAATTTACATTCTAGTCGTAGTCAGAATTTGACGCAGCGCCATCAGTCCAAAAACTAATAGCCGGAAAGGTTTAAAATCTAACACAAGAAGAAAAGAAAAAGACGAAGAAGGAGGACAAAGGAGAGAAAAATTTAAAGACAGTTTGAAAGACAATATAACTATATCAGGTAGAAGTCTAAAAGAAAAACAGGAGGAGAAGTAACACTTATTTATGAGACAGTTTTAATTCCATCTTCCAGACATAACAGTACATAGAAGAGGATTCAAACTCTCAACACATTTCAACCATCGAGCACAGAAGGAAGAGAAAAGAAATTTCGCAATGACCCAAAACTCTCCAAATCATTTTCATTTGGGAAACAATTTTGAGTCTCAACGTTTCCTTTAAATTGCCACCTGCACATCTTAACAGACAAATATGTGAGGGCACGAGCAGACAAAGAAGTTCGAGAGTAACGGTCACACCCCACCGTGAACCATAGACAAGAGGTTCTCAGGTTTCTTTGTATATCTTCCACAACACCCAACTCAAAAATTTAATTAAAAATTTTAAGAGCAACCCGATGTTATGTAACTTATTAAACCGGAAATTTAAATAAAAAGGAAAACCGAGTCACAATTAATTAAATAATTATCAATAAGTAAAGCTGTAAGTAGAACAAAAATTGATTTTCAAAGATAACTTCTGATTGGATATTGTTTTAGAAGGATAATTGATGTTCAAATTTTGGTTATCGGTTTTAATGAGGACGATTTCCGGTTTTTTAGAACTTTTTGGGGTTATCATCCTAAAAGGTAACTATTGTTTGGCATAAAAGAAAATTTCTAAGTGTGGGTATAATAATTCTCACAGAAGGGGAGGGGGCCATAAATTTTGGGGATTGTCAAAAATCGGTTAAGTAAAATCCACGGATGAAATGGTCCGTTTGTCTGTCTCTCACCTTCTCTTGAAAGGGGAGAGAACAATTGTTAAGACTACCTGCGTGTGGGCTTGTTAATAATAGAGCCCTCAGCAGAACGGTGTGTTATTAACATCCGTGTCTTTTGGCTTGGAATGAATTCACAATCGCGCCTAAAAAAATTTTGTTTCATTGTTGGAATGGATTTGACCGAGGTTAGTTAGTGCCATTGAAGAAGTTGTTATGTTACGAAAGAGTCAATTCGGTTATGGATTGGAAAGTTAAAAAGTGAAGTGGTGTGGGTGTTAGGTTATCCAACTCCTGAAGGAGGATGGATTCGATTATGAAACGGGAAAGTGGTTGTTCAGAGCTTTTACAGCTTTCAGATTCCTTAGACCGTCACGTGACTGCATGACTTGAAAATTGTATTTAGGACTTGTGGAGTTGATAGACCATTTGGTTTGATATCTCAATCGAATTGGCTTTATATTTATAATTTATTGCCTAAATTATTTATTTTTGAATTATATTATAAAATTATAGTATAATCATGCCAGTGGGGTGTGGTGTAGTGGTCAAAATCCTCGACTACAGAAGTTATCGTCTTCAGTTCAAATCCTCTTCATATACAGTTACGCCCAGCGATGAAAAACAAAACTAAAACTCAATATATATTATAGTATAAACATTATAATCATATCTTAGAGTTATATCTGTTCAAACGACGATTCAGATTTCCAGATTTTCCGATCTAAAACTAACCTGCAACCACGAACTGTATTTCTGACATGAATTTAAACCTAACAGTCGTGGGAGAAGTGGAACTATCTAATTTTCATAAATATTGCACACTCTTGTAAGGAATCCTTTTCATAAATATTGCACACTTTCATCCAAAGTTCATTTTGAGTTTTCGGTTCAATGCTATTTTTATACTGAAAAGAAGGAAGTAGCAGGTTGATTACTCGCTATTGTTTTGGTCGTTAGTATATTTTGTATATTTATGTGTTATAATTATAACTAACGAGTGAGGGAATTTTACAATTTTGTTCAAAGTTCCCAGCTGTTTGCGCAAAAAGCCTCAAAGGGTTAGACATGATTTATAAGTTGATGGACAGCCAGAACTCGTTTTATGGATGTAATTTGGGGAATATTGTTTATGTGTGCATTATTTATGAAATAAAGTCCTTTTTGGAGGAGGGGGGTTAATTATTAATAAATATTTTATAATTTTAATGAGGGTTTAATTTCAGAAGTAATGTTTGGGTCAGTGAGGAGGAAAGTGGTTCATCTCCACAAACGTAATTTGAGCTTTGTTTCAAAAAAAGTTTTGATTTTCGAAGTTCCGGAAACCACGAAAGAGTTAATTAATAAATTGTGGAGTTTGCCATGGAGATAAAAATAAAAGAAAAAAGAGGTAAAAAAGAGAAAAGAAAAAAAACAGAAAGAAAGATGAAACGAGGGAAAAGCAATTAGATTAACGACAACCGGGTCGTCGGTTTGTTACTTTTTTATTGAAACTTTTCGGTGGAAGGTCACAGGTGTAATGAACTCCGGACTTTTTATTTCCATTCCTTTGAAAAAAAGGAATTTCAAAGGTTCAACAACAATGGCGAAGGGTGAATTAAAAATGAGGGCTCCAGAGGAAACAGCTGATGTTCTCCTTTTTGTGTATATACATTTTTAGTTTCTGATACCCAAACCACATTCTTTTCGAACCAGTATACAGACCATATGTTACATGAAAGAATTCAAAGGGACCCCGTTTTTTTCCCGATTTGAGTTTTTGTCCTATAACCCCCGCCCTTCACCCCCGCCACCCTGTCCCATTTTTATGACGAAGCAAAACGGAAACAGTTGCAACGGGAGTTTTCAGTTTTGGAACGAATCCCACGGGCGAGAATGCGTTGGGGACTTATGCGAGTGTAAGTTTGTATTATTCACGACTCAGGCTTCCTAAAAGTGTGCAGTATTTATGAAACAAGCTCCCTACAAAAGTTTGTAGTATTGACGACACAGGCTCCCTATAAAAGTGTGCATTTTTTTATGAAATTAGTTTTTCACAAAAGTGTGCATTATTTTTGAAACAAGTTCCCAACAAATGGTGTGTTATTTATGAAATAAGCTCCCTACAAAAGTGTGCATTATTTATGTGTCTATAAAGTGTGCAGTATTTTTGAAACAAGTTCCCTACAAAAGTGTGTAGTATTGACGACACAAGCTCCCTACAGTGTGCATTATTTAAGAAATGAGTTCTCTACAAAGTATACATATTTATAAAACAAGCTCTTTGGAAAAGTGTGCATTACTTATGAAATTATTGTTCAATACTCAAGGTCACTTGGTTAAAATGTATCACTTTCAAAAATAATGCACACTTTTGTAGACAACTCATTTCATAAATACTGCACACTTTTGTGGACAACTGGTTTCATAAATACTGCACACTTTTGTATAGACCACTGGTTTCATAAATACTGCACACTGCTGTAGAGAACTCATTTCATAAATATTGCACACTGCTGCAGAGAATTCATGTCATAAATACTGCACACTTTTGTAGACAACTCGTTTCATAAATATTGCACACTGCTGAAGAGAACTCATTTCAAAAGTAATGCACAGTCTCCTGCTTTACATCTTACGCATAAAACGAGACTTCGGTACCCATTCATTGAATTATCAAAAAGGAAGAGAGAGAGAGGAAGAGAGGTGTGATAGTTCTCGGAAGGAGAGGCGTAGGAGGATAAGGAGAAGAAGATGAAGGAGGAGGAGGAGGAGAGGATGATGAGGCTTTAGATAAAGATGGAAAGAGGAAAATTTTCACGAATTGGAATTTTCATAGCTGGGAATGAATAATGGCTTACCGGTTTGGAGTGAGTTTATGAATGTTTTTTGTGAGCGTGGGTGGGTCATTCATGTCAGATATATTTGCAAAACTTTTTTATTTACTACTCTTTTACGGGTTTTGTGGGCCGAGGAGCTTTTAGAGAAAGAGACCTATTTATAAAAAAAGGAAGCTCGGTTAGTAGATAAGCTTCTTGTACAGTGGCGTCCTAGACAAGTGATGACGCAATTCATAACTTTATGAAGGAATAATCGTTTGACTTGTGTATATTTTTAATTTTTTTTTTATATACAGATGATTGGCGCTGATTGGCGCTTTGAGTTTTTTTTTGTCATCTAACCCCCCGCCTTCACCCCCTGCCACCCTGTCCTATTTTATGACGAGGCAAAACGGAAACAGTTCCACAGGGAGTTTTCAATTTTGAAACGAATCCCACACCGCGAGAGTGCGCTGGGACTTATGCAAGTTCCTCAAAGTTATTCAGCACAAAGCTGAGGATGCTAATTATATTCTAGAAAGTGTTGGAAAATCCACAACCGACAAATATTATCTACAGTTGAGTAATACAGATAATAATGCCTTGGTACTCAATCTTTTTCCTTCCCGGGCCAAATTTCCATTGTGACCATTGCGACTGGGCCACATAACTTACCCAAAAAAAGACTGCAAGTCCGGCTTTTAACGCATACAGCCCATCTGTATGTACATCTGTCAGTCTGTTTCTGTATATTGCCTCATAAAGATATGTTGAGGCAAACAATGTTAGCAGTTTCTGAGCAGAGGTTCGAACATTTTCGTACTGGTCAGGCACTATAGTTCAGACTTAACAATGAGCAATCGACCTTCTCACAAATTTTCACTCAATCAATTTCCACTGGGCCACTCAATAGAGCTTGGTGGGCCGCATGTGGCCCGTGGGTCGCAGTTTGAGTACCAAGGTAATAATGAAAACATACACCCTGAGTTAAAAGATCTTCGCGACTGTTATTAGTAGTTTCAGTATAATTTTTGGCTACTTTTGGCCTCTTCAAATTTTGAAAATATTATAAAACGAAATTCTCTTCCTTTTGTAAAAATTTGACGCGGCGTTATACCCAAAATTTATATACCAACATATACTCCTTTCATTTGGGGTGTTACAATATTTGCGCGCATACATTTTTATAAAAGGAAAGCAAAATAGACTTCCAAAGTACAGACTAAGCAATAAATAAATACAATAATCAAAAGCTAAACAATAAATAATATAAGAAAATGAATAAATATCTAAATTATAATAATATAAATAGAATATAAAATAATTCACACTTTCGTAGAGAACCGTTTTCATAAATATAATATTGTAATGAGGAGTTATTGCTAGAGTTAATACAAAACTATATGACGGCTTTATTTCATAAATAATGCACACTTTTATCACCTTATTTAGAACATTATCGCTCTCCACCGTTATTTGATTGATTTGAAAGATGTTTCGTGCCGTAGTTGTTGAACCATCTTCCTTCTCAGATAAAAGTCAAATTAATTTGAAACACGTATCTTTAAGTAACAATAGCATAACTCAAAACGACTGAGATAAGGGACCGTGGAAAGGAAGAGCGAAGTGGAAGAGTCTTGTGTGAGACTGTTGTTGTTGCTTTGAGTCGAAGTCATGTCCGCTCAAATTGACTTGTTCGATTGATTTCCTTATCGCACAACTTGGAATTTTATGAATGGAACTATTGTTTAATGAGTTTTCACGTGTTCTGTGTGTGTGTCGGTGTGCCGACCAGTAATCCTAGAAATAAATCTAATCACGAACCGGAAGTCGGCGAAAAGAACAACTGTTTAAACAAATAATTTGTGCGTTCCAAGGGTCGGAGTTAGGATTTATGGATTTTTTAACTCCTTCAAATCTCAAACCTGATCTAATCGTTTCTTAGATAAACCTCTCAATTCGTGATGAGAGTTAGGTGGCACACACTCACAAGTTGACAATGGTTTACTCGTGTTCACTCTGTGAACGCTGAAGATTTTTATCTGCGCTATAATTATTGCCTACGCCATTTCCATTTTAAATGTTAGCGTTAACGTTAGGTTGAACTGAATATTAAATAATTTTCGAAAGTCAGTGCGTATACAATGGAGTCATTTATGAGCCAACTTCTGTGGGCTTTGGTCACGGTAATTTGTGGTTGAGGCATCGCTGGGAGATTGCTTCTCGGAATATTGAGTCTCCAATAGAGAAAAAAAAGCGCTGAAAGGAGGATCGCTAGATAAAGTTTCACGTGAACATGTGTCATAGTGATTTAATCTCTTATAATAAAAAAAGATATTTAATCGATTTGTTGAAATTGTGTTACGTCATAGCTCTTTACACTACTTTATAGCGCTATATGAGTCTCTTTTTTGTGGCGTGTGGACACTTCCTTTCTTAACTGATATACCGTTCCGTATTTATCTATTTAAGGATCTGATATTGTTAGGAGTGGTCCAAATAAACAGTAAAACTCTATATTTTATTCAAAACTAATGCACACTACTATCCGCCATAATCATCACAGTCACGGTGCTTGGTGCGCCTATTTGCGCCCCTTGCGCCGACTTAAATCCATCTGTCGCTTACAATATTCTGCTGAAGTTAGCTAGTTGGACGGTTGAAGTTATTTTGTGTCAATTTGAACACTGATTTCATTCAATTTCTGTCGTATAATTCACTACTGTTGGAATCAGGTTGAATCCTGTTGATGAACGAATGATGGACAACACTAATCCCGAACGTATATGTATATTGATATGGGTGTGCACTATGCGGAGCTCCGAGACTGAATTTGGCTTCGGTTTTCGGCTGCTTTATTCCGCTGTGGACATTCTGGAATGAGGAATGTGACGAACGCCACACTACACAAGTGTATTGTAATGAAATATACTGAAATTTTAATATACAGCGAATTAATGCCTTGACCTTTTCGTGTCGTGGATGTTAACCTGCATTAGTGACCTTAGATTAGGTACTTTTAGCACTCCCACGTAAATTCTTCACGTTATCAAACCCATACTGTAGTTTTACAAAGACATACCTTTATACATACAGAAAAATATTATCTAATCAATATTATCTCTTCTTTTTCTTTGTTCTTGTTTTAGTTTCTTTCCGTTTCATTCACATTGAAATCTTCTTTTGTTTCTAAGACACTGAAATGTTATCTACCAACTACTACTTAGTGTCTAGCACTTAAGAGGTTGGTGGAAGTTAGTATTAGTAAAAACATATACCTTCCCAATAGTACACAGTGTCTTTATTGCCTTTTTGCTCTGAGCTTTTTTATCTACTTAGAACGCGTCAGATAAATATTGTGGCGTTCGCCACTTTTCTAATTCCGGAATGGGTACAGCGAAATGAAGCAGCCGACAACCGAAGCTAAATTCATTCAGTCCCGGAGCTCCGCACCATCAGGATCCTTGCATTTTCCTTTTCAATTCTAAATTATAGTTATAATAACATTTTATATACCAATATACAAATACGTTCGGGATTAGTGTTGTCCATCATTCGTTCATCTACAACGACGCAACCTGGTCCCGACAAAATATTATTCCGAGGTTTATATTATATCGAAAAGCTGTAACAGTTGACACATGGGTAGTTCAACCAACAATCCAAAGTTTCAGTCGTTGTCTTATTTCTGTTCTCAAGGACGGAGACAACTTGAAAGCTTTTCCCTTCAAAACTTGTTCTCTTATAACGCGGCCATTAATTCGCGATCCGGTTTATAGGGGAAAAGGATTGATCATGTCGTCAGGTACGGCACATGATAAAATCATTTTGTTGCAAAAGAAGACAGACTGACATAAAGTCATCAAGTCGATTTTCTTATTTTTTGTTTCGGTTAAGATTCACAATTAAAATCTTTTATGCCGCCATAAAAATCTGATTTGTGGCGAAGAGTTTTATTCATGAGGCAATTATCTAATAAATAAAAGGAAAGAAGAAGGAGAGAGAAAAACGGTCTCGGGGCAAAAAAAACAAAATGACTCAGCTCAGATTCGTCACGTCGATTCGAATTGCATCACGTGGTCAAGTAAACCTGAATAATCAAAAGCCTGGAAACCTGATGAGTGATGCAACGTGGAGATTTGGGAGCTGCTAGTCAAATCCACCGTCAGTGAAAGTCTACGCGTAATTTGCCTCTTATAACTCCTTCTTCCTCCTCATACTAATCCTCTTTATTAGTGATTATTATTAGTATAAAAAATATAAATTTGGTTAAAAACGTGCGCCATTTTCGAATAAGGTGATTTGAATTGGATTTATCTATGCGTTGCGTGTCCGCCATTCTTTTCTTTTATCTGGTTTCACCGAGATTTGATTTATCTATTGTTATGCGAACCTAGTTATGAGACCTTGAGGTTTGCCTGGAGTTTATTGTTTTGTTTTATGTAGGAAGTGTTAAACCAGATAAAAGTCAAGAATTTGGACTTGAGATTTGAGACAATCGTCGGTTTGAGAATGACTTGACGTTTTCATGACCGAAGTCCGAGTTTGCTAATTGGTGGTGTTACTTCTTCCGCTGGGATGTGGCGACACCGTTATACACCTCCTTTGTCCTCTTTGTCCCTTCTTTCAGTCATTTTTCCTGATTCAGGTGTAGGTTTTGTCATTTTGGTGATTTCTTCACATCGCTATGGGCTACCTGTTCTGCGTTATCTAGTTATCAGTCCTATCAATGAATCGAGAAGTTTATAATTATAATTAGAAGTATAAATCGAATCTTTAACGAGTTGAGAGTTTGAAAAATGGGAAGCACCCAACCCTCCCCCCTCCTTACGCGGTCTTTTTTACGCGATTTTTGATTTATTTGGTGCCCAAACAATTTTCGCGTAAAACGAAACCTGATAATTCTTAATGGCTTCCTTTTGACGTAACACTAAAATTATGATTTAACATTTTTTTGGAGAGTTATTTAGATAACAGTGCTGTCCAAAATTTATTTAATTAGTCCCTGTCTGTCTCCTGTCTTAGGTTAGAATGTCTCAAGTCGATGAGTAACTTACTAACCCAATATTTCATATCTCTGGTTGATTTGTCAAGTCTTCTTGTTTTGTCGCTCTTTCATAAATAATGCACACTTGTTTGGAGTATTTATTTCAAAAGTAATGCACACTAGTACCAAATATTCATTTTATAAAAATTGCAAACTTTTTTCCTCAAGTTGTTTGTCCTTTCTTTGAGGAGTTAGGAGAGAGTATGTCAAACTTGCACCTTATATAAAGAACAGATTTCCTAAATTTCTTGTTTCATATATAACGCACAGTCTTATAAGGAATTTATCCCTGAAATAGTGGACATTAGATGGCGAGAGAAGTGCTATACAGTATCACGCTATACAGTTTGATAATAAGTTGTGATATTGCTTCATATTTAATAACTAATTTAGGTGGAGACGCTCCAGGCTTTAAACCGTGTTTCTTCTCTAATCGTAGTTGAAGACTTTGCCAAATTTTTTTTTGGAATGGATTTAGGTGTTCCAGAGTTATGCTGGCACACGTACGCAAACACACGCCCTCTTTGTCTGTATATATAAATATGGATAATGATTGCGAATTACTGTGGATAACTTCTTGTAATCAATCCTCTGGAATAAGAACTTAATTCCTCACTCCGAGAGAGTTAAACTTGGCGAATATTCGTTTCGTCGGAATAATTCAAAGGTTTTTTTTGTGTTGTGTAAAAAAAAAACACCGGGCCTCAAGATACGCGAGAATCGAGGTGGAGAGTTTGTTGGCAGCTCGAAACACCTCGTACACTATAATAATTATCAAGGAAGGAAACGGAATTGCTCAGACACAACTCGTGGCGTGAGTGAAATCAACGACCCACAAAACGAAAACAACATTTGGAAAACAAGCCACACACACGTCCTCCAAGTCAATTGGGCTCTTCCTCCGTCATACTGTATAAACCGAAAGTAAAATAAACGATTCGCTTCAAATTTAGACATCGGGGAATTTCGAGTTGCATTTTAAAAATCCATTTTGGCACGGAACCAAAACGTTGGCTTGGCTCGTTCGAACGTTCGAACTTGATTCAAGGTTTCCTGATGTTACGCACTCGTGTTTGAGACAGTTCGGACTTCTGTACCATCTCTCTGGGAAATCTTGTTTTGTTGGTTTTGCGATTTGTATGGTCGGAGGACACGTTTTCAAAATTTCCCAAAACGTAATTATTACCTTGAATGCGGTTCTTGGAATTGTTACTCGCTCAAAGCACCTTGGCGCCTTTTTAGACAACCTGTATAGGTCTCCTCCCGTCACTGTATAGAACTTTTTTAGAACTAATTAATTACGTTTGAAAAGTTTATAACAAATGATGTTGGTGTCAGCAAGTCCGCTTTGGGTATGTAGACGCTCGGAATTTTTGTCAGGTTGTTAGTTAGGTAGGCAGTTAATTAAATAAACGGATTTTGGCGGCGGATTTATCTTAAATGGATCCTAATTAAGGTTCATTTTCGACCAATTAAATAAATTTCGTGTAAGCAATTTTTTTTTTTTTTTCAAAATGGAGAGGGGAAGTAATCGGTGTCCTATTTTACCTCACAAGAAGGGAAACACCTGAGAGGGAACCGGTTGTTGAGTTTTGAGTTAACACACGAACGGCAACAGTTTCTTTTATTTTATTAATTTATGATAATTAGATGATGTGACAGCATTCCTCTGCTACAGATTTCATTTCATATCTTCTACGTACTCCACATAATTAAATAAAAGCTGTTGTCGTGTATGTGTTAAACCTAAGTAGATTCATTTATGTATACACCATCCCAGAATTTGATATTAAATTCAAACTGACGACGATTTATATAATTAATATACTGTAATATGCGTTCTTACCCTGCTTCATGAAGAAACGGTGACAGGTCAAGGTTTGAAGCTGGTTGTAAAGACTGTAGTGCAGGGGTGCCAAACTCAAAGCAAAAAAATTCAATGTTTATGTAAAAAAATATTTTTATTGTGAATAGTATATCTTGATAAACATATTTAAAGTTAAATTATTTTTAAAATGATCCGTATATTTTATTTATATAGTTTAATATATTGTAATTGTATATATTTTCGTTTCGTTTCTATTAATAATTCTCGTTTCTTTTTATCCCACTTTGCATCCGATGGGCGGCAAAAATATTCGTTTTGGGCCGCGAGTTTGACACCCCTGCTGTAGTGTATAGTTAATTGTATAATTAATACAAACTTTTAAGTACAAACTTAGTTGTATTGCTTATTGTTTGTTCATTATATGTTAGTGTTAGTTGACAAAAATGTTATATATGTGTGTGGTTTCATTAATAGGTTGGTACCACTGAAATGGAGTTAGTTGATGTTTACGATCCTAGTCAATAGATTGCAATATATTGTGTACATAATACAAAATAATGCCATATTTATAAACCCAATAATTGCAATATATTACTGTATATATAATTAAAATATAAGTTTATAATTACATTATACAACAATACAATTATTTTACAATACATTATAATTGCATTACAATATATTTACATTATATATATTATTATACATAATGTAAATATATATATTACTCCTCCCTTTACCGTGTTTATTTATACAATAATTACAATATATTGCAGTATAGTTCAATAATATATTTTTTTGACAGTTTTGTACGGTGTAATGAAGATGATATATATTTATTTGATATGCACTTCTGTGTTTATGGAAAACTTTATTCAGAACTTAACAATACATATTTCTACATACAATAACATAAACCAAACAATGGAATTTGTAGGCATAATTTATGTTATTGTATTTAGAAATTTATATTATTATATGTAGAAATGTGTATTGTTACTTTTTGAATGAAGTTTTTGATGGACACTTTGTATGGAGTTTAACTTAACTTTTTGAATGGAGTTTTTTATATATTATTATACTATATAAAACTGACAAATAAATATATATCATTAAAATATACTGTAGTAAATTGCAAGTATTGTGTAAATAAATACGGTACACAATATATTGGACCAGGATGGTAAACATCAGCTAACTCTATATCAGTGGTATCGACCTGTCAAAAACTCATTATTGCTACCACAGATATATATTATATATAACATCTTCCATTTTTATCTACAAACACAGACATATTATAAACAAACAGTAAAGAAGTTTTTACTTAAAAGTGTGCATTAATTATGAAAAGAATTATTCACGGAAATGAATCGAGATCTCCATAGAAATGTGCATTATTTATGAAAGAAATGGGAGATAGTAAAGAAAAATATATTCAAGCCATTTATAGTATATAAAATAATTATTAACCAACTCATTGACGAGAGATATTCAGGCTCAGACAGACAGGCGGTACTTTTATGTGTTTTTGGGTTGTACTCTTAGGTATATGGATAAATGAAAAAAAAAAATTTCGGCGCGTCCGCCATCTTTGAAATCGTGTTATCCATTTGTGTTATACTCATTCAAATAATACGCGAGGAATGTTCATGTTTTATCACTTCTGATTTGGGAAAGCGGTTTCTCTCTCTCGTGGGTAACTCGTTTACTTTTTTTATATGTCAGGTATTTCGTAAAAGGAATTCCTTCAGGTTCACTTTGGTGAAGTTTGAACGTTTTTAAAATTTATTTTTCAATAAAAACGTCGCGTCGATTGATGGTCTAGACGTCGAGTCCTTAATGACTGCTGAAAATTTTCCTTTTCTACTTAATGGATAAGGACTCTAATTAATATCGTGCTTTTGTCCGGAAGTTACAAGTATTAACCCATAACTCTAGATATCCTTGAATGATTTCCCGTAATCGTCGTTCAAATAATGCGTTTCATAAATATTGCACGACTAACACATTAATTAAAGTGTAAATGCTGTGCCTGTGTATAAGTAGCGCGTGTCTCTTTGTCTTTATCAATCCTCCTTCAACATCTCAATTCTCTTCCTCGAGCTGGAAAGAAAAATTCACCAAAACCGACAGGATTTTTGGCCACCCAGAAGGGTAAACTCTAATCAAAGTAAGACACTGACAGGATGAAGAAGTATCTGAAGGGAAAAATGCTGTTGGTTTAAAAAAAATTTTTTTGAGAGAGAGAGAAAAAAATTTTCCGAGTTTTCCTTTAAATATAATCCCTGTCTTGTTCGTCCCAATGCTTCTTATCCTCCTCCTCTCGTCCTTTCGCTCCCAGCTTGTGATTTAGTGACATTTTGAAAGGTTGAAAGAAGACTTTGCTGACGGATTTCCAGAAAAATATTTTAACCCTCCGACATAGGATGAAAGTCGAAGATTTGTCTCGACGTAAATGTTTTCGCGAGCCTAATGTCCTTGACTTAATTAATTAATTAATTAGCGATTTTTGAGAAGGCCAGCCGACTCTCTTCCAACTTACTCCGCCCCGGTTCTTGTCTCCAGTTGCTGAGAGAGATATGCGGGGTGGGAGAGGGGGTAGAGAGAGAAACGCAGAAATCGTGTTTAATATGAATTTTCAGAACATTAATCACCAAGCGCCTCCGGTCAGACTCAACCTTGGCCGATTGCGTACCAAGGCGAGTCGATTTCAGATTGTGTCTAGCTGATGGCGGAAAGAACAGCTCCCCCTGCTGTTTGCATGTCTTTCGAATTGGTGTTTTGTTACATGTCAAAAGTATAGCGCGACTGGACAGGAGTGGGTTATAAAAAAAAAAATTTGAAAGTGGCTTATGAAACACGTTTCCTGACTTTTGCTGATGCTGTTTTCTACCTATCATCCCAACCGTTCATGCTTAAAGCTCCCTTTTGACTCCTTTCTCGGGACTAAAATTCATCCATCCGTTCGGTGAATAATAAAAAAACCTCAACAAAGAACCTGACATTGTGAAATGAATGGTCCTCGGGCTCTGCTACCTGCGAAAACGTTTTTTTTTTGTTAAACATGTCTAACGGTTGTTTGGAGGCTACCTGTAGCGAAAGACTCGCTGTTTCTCAAGTTTTTAAACGAATCACGGAGGCTGAGTCGATGAAACAAGCTGCAACATTAATTTGAAGAGTCAAAAGAGACATTAAAAGGGAAATTTAAGTAAGGAGGATGTTGAAAACCTGTTTTCTAGATTAAAAATAAATTTTCTAATTTGGACTTAAACTCTGACAAAAGGTCACCACTCATATTTGCACGTTATTAATAAATAAATAAATCAAAATTTAGTCGCGCGTATAAATAAACTTGTCCTCTGCTCATTCATTACAAATGGAAGTGTTACCATCGAACAAAAGTTACAATGCCCAGAGTTATTAGTCAAGTCTTCTTCTGCACGTCTGGTTTTTACGCGTATTTTAAGTTACGCTATTCATCAAATAACATTTTTCAAGTTGAAACTAAGAAGACGGTTGGGTTTATTGCAAACGACTTTGCGAAATGTGTTAACACCTTGGATTTGATTAATTTTGGGACTGTAAGAAGACAAAACGTTTTATTGGATTTACATAAATGAATAGATAGTCTTAGAAATTTTTTTCCCCTGAGATTTGGTGATTAAGACATGTCACTTGATTTAAGTAAAACTAATAAGACGGTATAAAGCTTTTGGTAAGGAGTTTGGTGATGACCTCTTGAGTCTCCATGTGTTTAAGTATGAAAATGTGAAGACAAGTTGTGGAAAAGCTTTTTTTACGCGTTGTTTTTGAAGTTATGCGACTTCTTTTTAGCTTAAGTCGACTTGATTTGAGTTTTGATTGAACTGGAGGATCATACAGAGACATGCTTGTCATGAGGAGAGTATACTTCGCCAGAACCAATCCCATGTCAGTGTACAAACATAATTTTGAGTTGGGACAGTTTCATGCGGTTGTCTGTTAAAAACGAACCCTGCGTACCATTATAGTTGGCGGTGGTATTTGTACAGCCGTCTTTTAAGCTTTTCTTTTTAAACATCTGTCCCAAAACTCCCCGGAATGATGTAGTTGGCAGCTGACTGGCGTGGAGGAGCTTCAGACTGAGAACTGAGTGGAGAGGTCTAGGCTGGTGTCCGTCTCCCGTGAAAAGTTCTGAAAAGACTGTAAAACCAATATCGAGTAGATGATTCGAGGTATCATTCCGGGGACTTTTGGGACATGTTCCATATAGTGCTCGACTTGTTTCCGTATATAACCTAGTTTATATTAGTTGGTGGTTTGACGAGTCCACAGCACACCAACGGAGGAAGACACGTGGTTCCTGGTCGGGCGAAATCGAAGAAGAAACCAAAAATATATTTTTAAAGTATAAATTAAAATTATGAATTGATTATGCTAATTATTAATTACTAATAGTCAAAAGAGTTTAATAGAGTTAAGCCATTTTAATAAATCTGCAGAGGTTATCGCGACCGTTTCAGCGTAAAGCCATTAACACGAATATTAATTTTTTTAAACGTACCAGCTCCCATCCATTCGCGCAAAACGAGACCTGACTATAGTCTATAATTGGCATATGAACTATAAAAAAAAACAAGGAATACGTTCAAGGACATTAGGAAAAGGAACGTGAAGTATTTTATTTTTTTGCAACGTCCATTTTGATGGCCCAAGGGCGCGACCAGAGCGATGACTGATCCTACCTTCACGTTTAGTGTCCACCTTAAACCAAAAATTTTTTTAGTCGGGGATTTTTCCGCGTTCAAAAGATTAAGAAGCAAAATATTTGTTGCTA
The DNA here is from genome assembly GCA_016920875.1 of Columbicola columbae. Taxonomy (NCBI): domain Eukaryota; kingdom Metazoa; phylum Arthropoda; class Insecta; order Psocodea; family Philopteridae; genus Columbicola; species Columbicola columbae. Next base: position 9,350,812 of record JADMLL010000008.1, read on the forward strand.
TTAACGAAGGACAAGGAGGGAAAAAAAAGACCGGTGACACCGAAAACGAAGATTAATCTCTCGAATCGACACGTTAGTCTGATGACGTAACACTTAGATAGAGTCTAATGCGAGAGAAAAGAGGAAAAGATTCCGAGTTAAATCGCAGAACAATGAGTCAAGTGTCAAACCCACATTTCGTTTTTATTGTTCTTTGTTGCCGTATTAATAGCGTAAGGAAATCGCACGCAAGGAAGATTAAATGAATAAATGGATGGCTTGTCGAGAATTAGAACTTCTGGGAAGTAGATCCCAGGGAAGATAGATTAGAGCGACCTTGCTAAACTTGTGCAACCGAGAAAACACGTTGAGCATTACAAGTCGGACGCGAAGGCCAAAATATTCGCTCGTTCGCCCACCTTCGCTATACCGAACATAAAATTTATTTGGCAAAGCTCGGTCATCGCTCTTTACGACTTGATTTATCCCTTTGAACTGCGCAGTTAACAGCCAAATTAATTTTTCATTTTATTTTATTTTTATTTATTTATATTAATTGTTAAATGCGTTTTGCTAGACGTCGCGTCTCATCTTTCATCGATGTACCGACCTCCATTAACCTTCCCAAGATTCGCGCGTTGACGCTTGTCAACCTTTTTCCGGTAAAGAGTGTTAAAGAGCTTTGAAGGTCAATAGTCATCATCCAACATCCATTCACCTGGTCCGATGATCTTTTGTACAGTTGCCATGCATGTGACAGGTTTTCGTATACAAAAGTGAATAAAAAACCGTTTGTGCATTATTTATGAAAGGAATTCATCCTTAAGGTGTGTGGTGTTGTGAAACTATAGTGGTTATGGTGATCCTCACCATATCCTGTTAAAAGCGCCACCAACCAAGAACTTCTTTCTTCCAGCAAGAACATGATCAGAAAATGGCGGAAGAATTGGTTAAAACTAACCCATCCAAAGATGGCCTAATCGAGAGAATAAAATAACAAACAATCCCAAAAGTGTGCATTACTTATGAAATGAAATTCTTCTTTAGATTTATCCATCGCGGATTACCATGGAGATCTCTCTTAATATGTGGACTGTATGTCGTTTGTTTATGAAACTAATAGTTGGTAGAAGTGTGCATTACTTATGAAATGTTTACCTGCTGAAAGTGTGCATTATTTATGAAATAAATGGGTGAGGAGGCTGAGATATAAGTCTAAACTATGCAGTATTCGAAAAATTTATTTATTGGACGACCTGGTATGTTTCTCCAGGACGTACTTTCATAAATTTATTGATTCCAAAGCTACACTTCCGGTTTTGACTTATTTCTCTGCCCCCCTTTTTCCAAAAATATTGCACACTTTTAAGGAGAAGTAATTTGGCAAATATCGCACACGAGAGCAAGATTGGGCGTTTCAAATCAGGAGGATTTATTTAAGAATTGAAGGATAAAACCGGAAGTAGAACGTCGGCCATGATTGACCAAATGACTGGAATCAGATGACTATGACTGGACAAGAAATCGGCTGGGAAAGAAGCAAAATTTCTATCGATTCACTCGAAATAATTTGGGAGGGAAATTTGTCGTTTCCTCGTCAGACTCTTCATTATTTCCTTTTTTGGGAACTAGAGCCGGTCCTGAGTATTCACCTCGTAATTGGTTATTTATTTATTTATTTATTTCTATTTTTCGTTTTTATTTATTAAAATGGCGAACCTTGGTTCGAAGTACCCAAGTTCAATACGAGTTAACATTTCTTAAACTGGTCATAATGAAAATGCAATCAAGTTTATTTATTTATTTATTTATTTATTAAGAGGACAAACTTGACTGTCAACGGAAAGAACACGACCATAAATCAGGAGGGAAAACTTTTTTTTTTTCAGCTTTCCTTCGGGGACGAACTTGTCCCTCGGGAAAGACAAGTTTTTTGACGTGGCGACGACGACGACGACGACGGGTGACAGTGAGGAAAAACCGGGAAAGCGGCGGGTCGACGACTCGACTTCCGTTTGGGATAGGGTTGCTAATGACTGCAAACGAATAAGTTAAATCGAGTTAGTAAAAAGTGTCAATAACTAAGTTTATTGCCACGTCCTTGGAACTTCTCGCCACGAAAAAAAATAAATAAATAAACCTACACAAATATGTTGAAGTGACGGAATGTCATTTCACTCACTAATGCACTCTAATTCGGCCTAATTAAGACTTGGACCTGAACCCTGATTGCTTTTTTGGAAATGGATTTTTTTTATGCGATTTTTGTTCGACATGACGAACCTTGATATCACCTTTTTCGATATCGTAATTATTTAAAACGTTTTATGAGGTTTCTCGAGAGCGTATTGTCACGGGTAACCTTATACGAGTAAATGGTGACACTGTTCAGACCACGAGAACAAGGCAACGAAGTGTGTTTGGGTGGAGAGTTATTCTGGTAGGACAACATGACCCTGATTCAGGCACCGAAATACTCGAATCAGTTTTGCACTTCTAAGTGTAAACATTTTCAAAAACGTCTGGTTTTGTTTTCAATGATAGTTGGGGGCGATTTGGAAGAACCTCTTCACCTTACTCTGGTCCATTTTGAATGTTTTTAAGATAAATCGCGTAACTCGGAATTCAGGTTTCAAATTAACGTTAAAAGTGGTTAAAAAAAGGTTCCAGACATCACCATACAAGGTTAGACATTAATAAACAAGAGTTACTGGTTTCGCGTAAAATATTATGTGAACCGGAAAGTTATATCGTATATAGGTCACGGTAAAAGTGATAAATCAGGCGTATGTAGCCTATATAATTTGCGGTGGTCATTCACAATCACTAACTTAACACGGTGTATGTGACAAATTATTGAATATTTATCACATTCACCGGTTAGTTTACAAAATATCCAGCTTGTGATCTGAGTAAGCTTTTATTAAATTTTCCATTACTAGTTGGAGATTTATACACTAGCCGGTAAATGTGATAAATATGTTCCGCTATTAGGTATAAATCTGGCAAATATGTGTATAATTCCCGACGAATCTTTATAATCATCAAGTTTGATTAATGTGACAAATTAATGAATATTTATCACATTCACCGGTTAGCTTATAAAATCTCCAACTCGTAATGGGGGGAATTCGATAAAAGTTTACAGCAGATCTCGAGCTAGATATTTTCTAACTAGCCGGTAATAGTGATAAATATTCAGTAATTTATCAAATTAATCAAGCAAGCTTGATGACTATGAATAATTGCTGGGATTATATTTATTAACCTCATTTATCACTTTTACCGTGGAATATATATTTGATGAACCAACGTCACCGACATTATTTTCGGTCCATCTTAATAGAAACTTAGTTCATAGCGACTATTCATATTCACCAAATAAGTTTCGTTAATGTGACAAATTACTGAATATTTATCACATTTACCGGCTAGTTTATAAAATCTCCAACTCGTAATGGGGGAATTCGATAAAAGTTTACTCAGATTACGAGTTAGATATTTTATAAACTAGCCGGTAATTGTGATAAATACTGAGTCATTTGTCACATTAACCAAGCAAGATTGGTGATTATGAATAATGGCTGGGATTATATTTATTAACCTCATTTATCACTTTTACCGTGGAATATATATTTGATGAACCAGCGTCACCGACATTAATTTTCGGTTCATCTTAATAGAAACTTAGTTCATAATAGAGAAATAGCGAATCGTTTTGGTGTTGTAATCAGGTCGTATAACTTCAAAACCGTATAAAAAAAATCTTATAGAAATTAGCATAGAACTAAAATTTGAACTTTCATTTAGGACCATATTTTATTTAACCAAAATCGACTCATTGTGAGTTGTGATTTGATGATGATTTAAAGATACGCGAATTTCCTTAAGCCAAATTGTCTTCCAGTGATACTGAAATGAAGTGTCAGACTCTTTTAGGACAATTTTTGATAATGAATTGGTCAAAGGTCAGTGACGTGTTTTATTAGGTTACGTTAAGACAGTATAAAGACCTCTAAAAGTCAATGATAACACGCGTAAAACGAGACCTGACTGTATTCTATGCCATAAGTGCCAATAAAAGGCATAACAATTATGATTGTTCGATGACATAATCAAACAGGTGTCACGTAACTTGGAGTTGGTCTTCTTTCGTCTATCTCTCTGAAAAAGAGTCTCGTCTCACACGTGCACAAGGTGAAAAAGAGCCCAATAAACATAATTTCTACATGTCTCGTTATTTTATGTAATACATAAACAACATAAATTAATAAATAAATAAGACAATAATCTAATAAATAACAAACATTAATGCGATTTCGAAATCGCATACACACGGCGATATGATTATGGAAGTGAGTGTTGGCGCGGTTTCGAAAAACTCAAAACACAATGTTCAATAACTTATGCGAATATAAATAAATAAATAATTATTAATATTATTATTGATACGTGGATCAAGGTCGGTGGAACCTGAATTTTCGTTGTGTTGTTTGTTGTTGTCGTGCGAGTAACGAGTTCCCTCGGGTGACGTTTCGTCGCCAAACTGTTAAGTTACCACCGATGGTAAATCGGTTTCTTCCTTTTTCCCTCAAGTCGATGATGAGGTTGGGGTCAAGGTCAAATTTTCAAAGCTCCGTGATTTTTTTAAAGAACTTTTGGGGCCACACGGCGGTGGAGCGGGGGCACGGAGGAACAAAAACGGGGAGAAAGAAATTCCCAAATGGTTTTTATCGAGGACACGAAAACAATTTTGGAAACTCGTGCTCATTTTCATTTTTCTCTCTCCAAAACCCCCGGATTAGAATTCCTAATTTATCTTTTGACAAGTTGGGAAATTTATGTAACGCTGGGGGCAGTGGGGGCATGAATTTTGGTCGAAAACGGTTGATGGAATGAAAAAAGGATAATTAGATTTTTTATGCTTACCTGTTTTGCCTTACGCTGTCGTATTTTTGAGGCGGGCATGTGGTGAGTCGGGGGCTTCTGCATTTTGCTCATTCCCCCACCTCCCAATGCGCCAAAAGTGAGATCATAACACGCTACAGTATTTAAATATTTGATCAGAGTGCTATTGGAAGAGAGGTAGTTGATGTTACATCAGGTTGACGAATGTTGGAGGCGTGGGGGGGACCTCTTTGTAACAAAATTGTAGTCGTACCTATTTTGGCTATGGCACGTGCCCTCAGTTGAACCTGAATTTACGCAATCGGAGATCTGTGCGCGTTTTTTTTGCTAGCTCCGAAAATTACACATCAGAACTTGTTTTCTGTTTCTTCCAATTCACACTCTGGCAGTAAAGATGTCGGTCATTCATCTATTTTTTGGTATGAATAAAACGAGCCAAATTGACTCACAGGAAACAATTTATTTTCTACTACCCCAAAGCATTACAGTGTGGTTTACAAACCCAAATTTTGGTTTTTGTTTTAAGATTTGAACAAAATTAAGTAGGACATGATGTCTTGAGTCAAATTGACTCAGTCTGTAAATTTTAGGTCAAGCAAGCCTCATTTTAGAAGTACGACAAAACCAAGAACCTGTTAATAGTTACGAAGAAACGAATATCGGTGCGTTATTCATGAAATGAAATTTTTTACATGTGTGCAATACTTTTGAAATGAATTCTTCGTAAATGTAGGTCAAGTGAAATGGGTTTGTTATATGTGGGTGTATTCTTTGTGCAAGAAGTTGTTCATGAGGGTGTATAAAATGATTGGGAAAGTGTGCATTACTTCTGAGAGGAGTATGTTATGTATTTGTAAACTGTGCATTATTTTTGAAACAAAAAAAAAACTTTTGATAACAGAAATGATCGAGACTAAAGATGAGTTTTTCTTTTTTTGCAGGTGAGTACTGATTCAGTCATAATCATTCCTCCGAGTCGTGGGTGAATATCAAAGGAGAAGCAGAAGGAACAGGAAGAAGGTAAACCGACAGTGAAAATATTAACAAAACAATAAATAAATAAATAACTCGAAAAATTGTTGAGTAATCTTGAAAATTGATCGAGTGACCCGAATGATTCAGGCGCGGGTTCTTTGTAGTGACACCCACCCAAGTGCTTTCCGATTTGGTCAGAGGAGAGAATCGGTGTCAAGCAGGACGAAGGAGGCAGGAGAGGTTGTTCGGGACAGGTTCGTCGTTGAGAATGATACATAAATAATAACGAAAATAAATGCGATGAGCAAAACGATGATACACATCTCTCTCTCGTTCGGGTACAATGTGTGGTGACGGTCGTTGCATGACAAACGACGGCGGGTCTGAGATGAGTAGGCGGAATTACACCCAAGACTATACTCGATTCAAGTTTAAAAATGACAACAACAACAACTACATCAACATATACGGAACAGGTTTTCAAGTCAGGTTCGCTATTATAAGTACCCAATGACTGTGTGACCCTTTGGGACGTAACTACAATAATAATGATAACCATTCGCCTATGGAGACGCGTTCACGTTCTATACTCCGCTCAAATTGTCGATAACGCGCGTGGCAGTCAGTGTTAGTAGAGTAACATTGTCAAAGAGGTTGAGGATTTTGTTAAATTTTGTGAAAACCTTGAAAGATGTTCTTGAGATGGGTTACTAAGTTACCATAACGATTTGATTTAGAAGTTTAACTCAACAGTCTCTCTACATTTATACTTTTGGTCAGGACCCAGAATTTGTGGTTTGATGGTTTTAGTAAAGTAACAATCTGATGAAAGAAGGTAGTTGTGAGTAGAACTGTGCATTAATTATGAAACGAATGCCTCACACAAGTGTGCATTATTTAAGAAATATCTTTGAATGAGGACACTATTTATAAAATAAATGAGCCATAAAAGTGTGCATTACTTATGAAAGAAACGGTTTACACAAAAAACTTGACAAAAAAGCTGCTGTTGTGGTTTGTGTTTGTAACGTTAAACTTTTTGTGTTACGCCGCTGGAGTCAAATTGTTCCAGAAACCTGGAAGAACTAGTTCCAACCTTCAGTTCGGGAATCCAAACAAGCAGCCTAACACCCATAACCTTACCAACAGTTAACGCTCACTGATTCGCATAATTAGGGAGCATAACTCTCTGGCACCATTAAGTCTCTGACTGTCAAAACTCTTAGCAAACATAGTCGTCAGGGGACTGGAAATCAGGTTGGGGAACAGAATAGAAAAGGAAAACAAAAAAGCCGAAAACACGTTTTGGGGCCATGAGTCGGCAAATGTGTTTCCACAAACAATCCAAAGGAAGGTTCGGAGATTAATCTTGTACAAATATTCGTGTTACAGAGTGTGGGGTTAAACAAAAAAATCAGGTACAAAAGTTGTCGAGAATTCCTCCTCCTCTCTGTACCTTCTTCTGTCTGCTAACCAACTTCGATTGCCTGGATAAAATACTTTTGAAGGTGGACTGTTCTCCAGTCGTGAAATGTCTTTTCGGCAAAATGGACATAGCCCACACTTTTCCCTCCCTCTCCCTTGAATTTAATTTAATTTAATTAATTAAAGTTATTGACACTAACATTTGTTTCCTTCATTTTGGTGGAAAATCCTTTAAATTCCATTTATCCATTTCCGGTTCACAGACTCTATTTCCGATTTATCTCAAAAAAATTTTTTTTGTTTGTTTGTTTGTATGTGCTGGCATAACTCAAAAACGAACAAACCAATTTCAATCAAACTTAAATGCAGACATTAATTCCAATCAAAGGAAAAATTCTGGGTATCTGTCTCTGTATTGTTCTGTTTGGAACTGTATCTCGCGTCTAAAATTCTGTTTCTGTATTGTTTTGAAAATTTTATTTCGTAAATTTGGTATGAGGGACTCTTTTTAAAAATTCAAATTTTTCTCAAAAATGATGCACAGTACCTGTATGTTTGTGTTCTGGAGAGACACATGAACCTAAAAATACTGTTCGTCCGTCTGTCTGTCTGTTGAAGGCTGAATGTTTCCCATCAAATGATGATTTGTTGAAATCATCGCATTCCAAAGGTTTGACTTATTCCCCTCAGCGTTCTCTCCTATTTATTTCATAAATAATGCACACTTTTGGCGAGAGTAGGTTTCATAAATATTTCACACTTTTACAAACAGTTCATTTCATAAATAATGCACAGTTTTATGTCGTGAATATTCGTTACACTAGAATTAAATAAAAATTTAGCTCCTCGGTCCAGAGAAAACAGTTTTAGGGATTCGGTTTTCCAAAAAAAAGAAAAATCTCGAGGCTGTCGATGGGAAACCTCACTCTGGGAATTTAATGAAGAGGTTCGATGTTTCGATGAGAGAGGAGAAGAGGAAGGTTGAAGGGCGCGGGAGGCAGGATGACTGGTTGAAATTCCGAAGGGATCGGAAATCGTAAAAAGTCGAGGCGGTTCGACCGATGTTACAGAACCAGACCGAAACAGCTCCGTGACCGAACTGTGCGAGAAGACAATGATTAAGCCTAATTTCAAGGTTGTTCCCTTCGACTGAGGTACTTAGCACTGGGCTCTTGTTCAACACTTGGGATGGGAAGGTTTTTGTCCATCGATCCGAACGATTTTCGCGTATTTGATCCTCCGAGTCGAGGTCGCATAGTCTTCGCCTGTACCTCGTCCACTTGTTGCGATGGAGAGTGTGTACGAGCGTGAATCGGCATCCTCATGAACGCATTAAAATACTTTGGCCCTGATTTTACCATTTACACGGTTATTATTGTCTGTTATGTAGCATGGATCGCCTCGAGCGGGTTTGTTGTCCCCGAAGATGATTATTACAAATGTTGAAAGTCCTCCGGCTTTCGATTTCAAGTCTAGCGGTTTGCCGGAGCAAGGTGCTCTTGATAACTTGAAATGTGAGTTCCTCGAGCCATGTTTCTCGAAGTTAATTTAACCATTTGGCGCCAGTGTCTTGTTTAAATGATGAAAGAACTTGAAATCGTTTGTGATGGATTTTGTTTCCTCTTCTTCTCTATTTGGATGGTGAGTTTAAGAAGATGGGTCTCCCTCTCTCCAAACAGGGGTTATTAATTTTTAGGTCCTGGATTTTGCGTCTCGAGCAATCTTGGAAAAACAAAAATTTGCATAAGAATTAAAAAGACTGGAGAGACAGAGACAGAGAGAACTGTTAGAAAAACTCGGTTAAATACCCGAAGACATTTTACGACAAGCCACCTAATTTATTTAGTGTTCTTGTTTTGCGAGGGAAGTTGGCGGGCGAACGATTTGACGGAAACCTAATTTGTCAGAAGTAGTTAAAATAGAAATCCTGAAAGGAACCTAAATTACTGGAGCTTTAAAGTTTCAAAAGAGTTGAATGAGCACGAAGGGACGCGGAGGAAGGGAGAGAGGCATCTTCTGCCTTTCACTTTGAACAAAAGCGTCCCACGCTCTCCTTTTCTCTCGAACGTTGGCACCGCTTATTTTTATCTGGCAAATGACAAGAATAAAATTACTTCAGGTTTTTAGCTGAATTGAAAACACCTTCGGTTAGAATTTAAATTTGAAAGAAATTTGAAAAACGGAAAACTTCCGTTTACTACCAAACCAAAAACCTTTTTGGGTTTGCTGTTCAACTGGTCCACAAAAGGAGTTCTGACTCTATTTCAACACTCTGAGTCTAAAGTCTCATTTTACGCGAAAGATTGCACACAAAAAATCGCGTAAAAGTAAAAACCTGCAGTTTGAAGACAGTTCAGTCAAATAAAACAAACGAAAACGCTTCGAATTCTATAGATAATCGAATGAATGTGCATTATTTATGAAATGAAAATCTCATAAATTACATTTGAAATAAACTCCCCAGGTCAGTGTGCAATACTTATGAAACGAATTCTCCTCAAAATTATTTTAGGCTTCGTTTGGTTGATGAATGAGTTTCAAAATCTCTCAAACGAGACTCTTAAGTCCCTCAACTGACCTCCCAATTTATTGAGTTTTTTGGAAAGGATGTGGGCAGGTCAAAGGAAACTTTGAACCCCAAATTTAAAGGCCCTCTAATTTTAAAAAGGTTGCTGACCGCTCCTCTTCAATCTGAGTTTGAAACGAGTTCAAGAGAACATTGTTCATGTATCTTTTGATTTAATTCCTTCCTCACAATCTCTCTTTGTTTCTTATTTTTTCTCAAGGACGAAGAATATCAATCGATTGCATTCTCCTTACCCCTCCCCTGTTTCCATCGAAGGATAAGTAATGTCTAGAATCCAGACGAAAATAGCTCTGACAGAGTCATAAAAAAAAAAGTTCGACATCTTTTCTCCGAGGAAGTAATAAACTTTTTTTTTTAAATTTAAACTTTTTATGTCCTATGTTGAGTTTGTTTGTGAGTTCGCGTTTCATAAGTTATGCACAACACCCGTGCAGAAATGGTTTCGTTAGTACTACACACTTATGCGAATTTCTCGTTTTAAACTAATTAACACACTTAATACCAGATTCGTTTGGATTAATTAAGAAAACTGTTTGTGCGTGGATGTCTCTCTCTCTCTCTCTCTCTCCTGTTTGGAAAGAAAAACACGATGACGACAATTTTGTTAATTTTGTTTTATTTTTAAGCTGACCAAATATGGAAACCTATTTCATTCAACTTATTCAGTGAGATAACCAAAAAGAACAAAAAACTAAAACCAGAGTGGTAGAGTGAAAGCCGTTTTACGATATGAACAAAGTTAGTGAAGCGTCTACTGCAGTTATCTGTCCGTTTGTCGGGAGAAATTCATTTGTTCAACATTATTTCTTTTAACTAGACGTGGGCAAAAGATAAATTTTTCTCTCTCTCTCTCCTTAACTACTCCGATCAAGTCGAAACGGGGTATGACAACCGTTTTAGATAATATTTAAATGTGTGGAAGAAGTCGAGAGGAGGAAGAAGGTAGATGGGAGGGTTAAGGCGTTGGTTTTCGACTCGTTTTTCGAACCTAACTTCTTGAAATATTGCCTGAGAGAGAGAGAGAGAGGCACGATGTCGGTTCGATCCCGTAGGAAAAGTTTAATCTCTGATAAGAATTGAGAGTCGGATGATCTTCATTCAAGGAAGACACTTTGGAAAGTTGGGAATAAATGCGTCCCTGGGGTGAGGGGAAGTCGGGGCGACCTGGACCACAGAATCAATGGTGTGCTATTGTTTGCCTTGCCTTGCTAGTGAACAATGATTTTGAACAAACTTGGGGAAAGGTGGTGTTGTGTTGTGATTCTATGGCTGTGTTACTGACAAAGTTTGAAATTCGACAGTGTCCAGGGATTGTTGAAACTTTTCTCTCGAAATTAGATGTATTGTCACTGACTGACTGCTTTCTGTGACTCTTTCCTATAAGTCCTGCTTGTGGGAGAAGGAATTGGATGACAAATCGGTTTAGTATGAGATGGAGGAAGGGGCTTAAAGAAGGCATAACCTTGTCTTTTTGTCCATAAAAATTGGTGGTGGTGGTTTTAATCCCGTTTTTCACCCTTAAATTTTGGGTATAACAGGATGCGAGAGGAGGATTCGAACCCACGACCATTTGCGTCCAAGTCAGGAACTTAACCACTACACTACTCCTCCCACTTTTTGTCCATAAAAATTGAGGAAACTATCTCCAACTTATACTAGAATTCTATACAATGCTAAGTACTCAATGGAACACCGGATTTCAGACTAAACCTATAACATATACATTCCTAAAGGATATAAATAAATATGACGTACACAGCTCACAGTATACTTCACTTTCAATAAAGTATTCCGGTGAACAATAAACACAGTCCCAAAATTACGTTCATCCGTAACAGCTCCCCAATCTTTCATGGACCACACGCCACTGAACCATAGAAATCCTTTTTGTGTTGTTGTTTTCGTAGTTTCCTCAAGAAGTGAACCCGAAAATTGTTGACCGTTGAATTCACGAGACTCTCGGTGTTATCAAAAACTCGAGAGGAGGATGTAGGACAATTTTCAGATTGTTTTTTATCAATTAATTCATGCTTTCGAGTTATCAGCTACGTCAAATAACAGATAAGAGGAAGGAGACACAAGAACGAATCACCAGACGGATCGGATTCTATAACAGCGATTTAGGAATTTTTTTTTTCGGAATAATACCGGATTCTGGGAGTAGAGATAAATGTTTAATAAAAAGAGAGAGAGAGAACGGTCGAAAAACCTGTAAGAAGAAGGAGATGACGAAGAAGGGAGAAGTCGCTAAAACGAGATTAAATTTTATGCACAAAGACAGAGATTCTGGAAAATTTCCAACGAGTTCTCGCTCACGAATTAATGGTTTCATGTTTTTCCACGACGTTTCGATGCAAAAAAAAAAATTATAATTTGAATAGTTTGGCGAAGGAGTTTCACATTACTCAGATCCTTCTCTTCCCTCCTCTCTCTCTCTTCCAGCTTCCCGGAATTATCATTTAACTCAAATTAGAAGAAGAACGGATGGACGGATGACCACCAGAGTCGGTCGTGTTACGAAAGATTTTTTTTAATAAAAAAAGACGTCAATGTGGTTCACCTTAAAGCGGTGGAGCAAAAGGGAATCGTGTCAGCTTTTCAAATGCGGGAAACTAATGGAATCAGGCTAATGAATTGAATGCGAGACGAGGAACATTGGTCAGCCTCAGCCTCCGCGTCCAACGGTCAAGGTTCAAGAACAAGGTGATAAATAATGGGTTTCTCTTATCGAGACATTCATTGTTGCAACGTGGATGCTACTCTTGTGTCATGCTCGCCTTTTTCCTTTCCTTCCTTCCTTTCTTCTAACGAGATTAAGTCTCGAGGGTGTCTGACCTCATTTAATTGACGATTCCACTTTTTTTTTATGTTACAGTTGAAATTCTTTCTTCTTCTTTTTATACTCATTCGCTCCTAATCTCGATGAAAAGACAATAAAAAATGTTTACTCCACCTAGATGACTAGTCCGTCCCTGTTAAAACTACTTTTTGCTGACTTGTGCGCTTCTAAATCCTTTCCGAGAGAGAAAGAGAATAAACTTTATAAAGGCAAAGTTTTGTTTTCCTGCCAATTTACCAACCGGCAACAATCTCAGATAAAGTTTTCTTAGAAGGCGCAGTTTTCTTAGAACAATTAAATTAAGTTTTTCTTTTTGCCACCGCGTCCCAGTTTTCAGGCCAAACTTTTGTCTACGTTTTCTGTTTTCACTTTTGAGCACACTTCTATGGGACCACGGCTTTCCTTTGTTCATCTCGGTTTTTGTCATCTCGGAGGCTTTTGCAAAACTTGGCGGTTATCTTGGAGGCCTTGAAAATGCTGAATTTGAATTTGTGCTAGATTATTAAACTAAGTCTATTAAGAGGTGTTAGTGTATAACTTCTGGCTATTGAAGGTCTATGGTGTAGTGGCTAAGTGCCAGAAGTTGTAGTCAGGACTTCAAATCCTCCTTCCGTATCCTGTTATACCCCAAAATAATGAAAAACGGGATGAAGACTACTATAACTTCTGTCGGAATCTTATTTTGCCGAAAATTTGGTCCGCACAATAGCTAACATTATCTAGAAACATTATTTAGATCAGAGGGGGTATAAATTGATAATCCTCTACTCCCAAGACTTATGATGAAGGAGTTTTAGGTATTAGAGGAAGCAGACAAAGGACCAAAAAATTTAAATTTATGATTTGAAGCCCCAAAAACCAATCGAGCCTAGAAGGTGAGCAAATTTTTTCTTTATCTGATGAAACTAATCATAGTCTCCCAAAACAAATTTCGAGATATGACTAATATAAACTCTAAATAATGTAATAAATTTAATAATAAATAAATAAATAATAATAATAAACGTAAATAAAGATAATTTTAATATACAATAAATAATTTAAAATAATAAAATATTAACGCTAAATTTATTAAGAAGATACTAAGTAATCTAATGTGTATTAATATAGTAATAAATAAATTAAGTCTAATATACTCAAACTTATATTTTTAAAAATTTGAGATCTGTTTAGAAAATTTGGGAATTTTTTATCTAATTAGTTTTATTATGTAAACAACTTTTGTCGAAGAGCTTTCGTTCCATATTTAAATAGTATATCCGTGGGGCTCTTTTAAGGCGTCCCAAACTCCTCCTGTCGGCTTTCTTTTCGAATTTGATTCTTCTATTTCTGTTTGGGCTGATATTTTTGTTTCTGTTTTGTTTTGTTCTCTTCTCTTATTGCTAGCAGAAAGAATTAAGTGTAACGTTACCGGAAACTGAGTTGATAACATGATTGTATCATATTTTTGAGTATTCTACGCGTCTTCTTTATTGAGACTATAAATAAATAATAAGAAAACATAAAAACTTAGCTTTTGATTTGTTTGAGTGTGGATATTGAAAACCGGTTTTTTGGTAAAGTCAAAAAGCCATAACCGGAAATGACGTTTCTCTATCGAAATTCCAGCCGTTAATTTTTCCCCATTTTGGAGGATGGGCTGTATACAACTTATTTCACTCTTTAATGATCCCACGCTCGTGCCATTTCAAAATCTGAGGTCAAGAGCCAGTTTTAAAATCAAAATTAAAAAAAAAAAAAAATCAATTTAAACGTTGGCGGCATGGAATTGACTCGCACTCTTCAAGGTGAGATGAATTTTTAAGAGTGCGAGCTTATCGAATCTCATTCGATTATGAATTTTTAAAAAAGTAAAGAGAAAACCACGATGATGATGAAGAAGAAGATGGAAAAGGTCGATTGGGTGGGCGGGAAGAGATGAATTATATGAAAAAATACATTTCAGACTTCTTCGTTTGTTGTTGTTGTTGTTGTCACCGAGGTAAAAATAAATAATTGGTAAGCGGAGGAAATGTAGGCCAAATATTTGAATAATTCCGTCAGGCTGGTTATTTACAATTGGACTCGTTTTTAGACAATGGCGAAAATATTTTATTTGCAGTTGCGTTGACTTGACTTGCATTTTATTGCTTCAAGGTCGGAATCATTATCTGGCACTTAAAATGACGCACTCTCATTATACCCATATGAAAGTTGAAGACAATAATTCGAAGGCGGAAAAATTTCCATAGTTGCTCGGCTAAAGACCACGGACGGTTTTTCTAGCCTGTAGATAAACGGGAGGACAGATAAATGCTTATTTGTCAACATTGTGTAATCGATTTTTCTAATTTTTTCGGATGATTAATATAATATGATAATTATCCGTTTTAGAGCTCTAAGACCTTAAAGGAGAGTCTAGTTCCCACAGTTTCTTGCAAACTGTTCAGTTAAGACGGTAGTAGGGCCAAATATTAACGAACGAAATTGAAATTTGTTCAAAGAACTCTGATTTAGAGACAAACTTTGCTGAGACATTGCTAACAGAATACTCTAGAGCAGTGATGGGCAAAGTACGGCCCGCCGAGGGTGTATCGACATGGATAGTACTACTACATGGCCCGCTGCAATTACATTTTGTCGGTCGAGATGTTTAAAGTGTATTTTGCTTAGTAGAATAATCTACAGAAGAAGCTACAGTAGCCACGTATTTCATGTGTTGCAAATTGGTGCAAATTTTATATGCGGCCCGCCAAAAAATTTTAAAATCGAATTGGGCCCGTTGATTAAACCCACCCCTGCCCTAAAGCTTGCCTAAATACTGTATGTTTTGGCTTAAATTATTTATGAAATGAATTCTAAAAATGTATATTATTTTGTATAATGAATCCCAAGTGTGCATTACTTTTGAAATGAATTATGCTCCTCTCTTGTTTTTTCTTTGGTTCTCTGGTTGGTAATTGTTGTCTCTTTGGTTCGTCTTCTGTCGTTTTCCCTCATCAGACACCCTCCTGATGAATTGATCAGCATCACACCCCACTTCAGCATTCTCTTAAATAATAATCATTTCTAATTTCTAGTACGAGAAAGTAAAATTAATTTCATAAGTAGTGCACACTTCCGTGAACGATTTAATCGCTCAGCAGCTTCAATGACTATGTGTCCTTAAATTTCGTAAATTAAGCCACAGTCAAGGAGTAAAATGTGGCTCCGGAGCTGCACTTTGCCCATCTCTCCAGACTAATAAATTAATAATTACACTCAAAACTGTTTTTGTGCGGTCTTTTTTTGTGCGGATAAATAAAAATTTCAATCAAATAGAACATAATTGACGAAGTTATCAATAACAACATTAGTCCCACTGATCGGCCTGATAGTTCCTTCGACTTTTGATATGAGTAGTAGGCCTACTATATACTATAGCTATTCGTGAAGTTTTGTGCAATTTTTTTATGCGTTTTCTTTTATGCGGTTCCTATCCACCGCACAAAACAGGTTGGGAGTGTACATTATACAGAAGCACCTACGTTAAATAATAGTTTAGCTATCATAAACACTTCCACAACTAAATAAAAGTAAACAAAACCAACTGTTGAAAAATTAATAAATAAATAAGAGATAGGAATAAATAAATGTCTAAACAAATCACTAAGAAACTGAATTTGAAAATAAATAACTTTCAAATAAATTAAATAATGCATATAAATTAATTACTTACATACAAATTTGGGAACAAATTCTATTTGAATATAGGCCTTTAATAATAGTAGATAAAAAGATTGAATAAGATAAAGAGATTATAATAATAGATAAATAAATAGATAATAAGAATAGAATAAAAATAAGTTTAGTGATTAATTAAATAATAACAATAATAATTAATTATAAAAGTATATAAATTTTATAATTTTTTCCCTCCTGCTTACCCAGGGGCTGGGTGTATATATTTAATTCATATTTTTAACAAAACAAATTTTAGAAAATATAATAATAAATTAAAATTATAATTAATATAATAATTTTGTATTGTATAAAAAGAATAAATAAATAGGAGGTAAAAATAATTAAACATCTAAATATTAATAATAACAATAAAATAAATTAAATAATATGTACGAAGTCATGGGAAAAATAAATAAATAGGTCAATAAATAACTTTAGAAAAGTTTAAAATTAATAAGAAGAATAATTTTATAATAAATTATACTTCAGAAGTTATTTGATGAGTTTAGAAATTTTTTCGGACAATTTGAAATTGTTTAAATAGGTCACAGCCGAAAATTTTTAAGAAATGAGTGTTCGGACACGCAATTCTCGTGACTCCCCATCCTCTTCCTCTTCCTTCGACGTCAGGCAAAGGCAAAAGGTTCAAAGATCCCTCAGAGAGGTCTTTAAAACGTTGTTTGCTTTCGTGTCACGTTTGACTATAGACAACCTCCTGAATATTAGGCTTTCTAAAAAGCTTAGTCGGGTTTGTTGGGAATGGATCATCGTCACTCTCTCTCTCTCTCTCGATTGTTTTTTTTACCAATTTCCTTTGTAATTTAAACGGCACACAGAATCGTGAAGGAATTATTGATTCCTTTTTTCTTTTCGGGTGGGTGTCATCCTTAAGCTGGGGCGGGAAATTGCGTCGTTTGCCATTTTTGATGGTGTTTGCGGTGTAAACCTGGGTTTTGCTTTGAGTGACGTCATTTGCAACTTCCAAGTGTGGAAATTTTTCTGTGTTTCTTTCTTCCGATGTCGCGGTTTCTGGCTTAGGTTCATCCAGTCATCGTGGCGTGGACTTTGGGTTTGGTTGTGTCATCAACAAGTTGATTTTAGGTCTTTTACTGCCTTTCGGTAAACTTCAAACCTGTTCGAGCGTGTTTCCCGACTTCTGATTAAAGTTCGTCAGTGTTCTCACAGTTTGTAAACATCTTTCGAATGACTCTTTGGGACCTTGAACCAATATCGTTTGGCGATGAAGTTGTTATTGGTTTCTTTGAACTTCAAACCTCTTCTTCATGATTTTAATGTGATAGTTTGGGTGGTTGTTAGCCAAATAATAAACCCATCTTGGGTCTATCTAACTATTTTGTCACCTGGTTTCTTGGGCGACGAGTTAGTCCTATCACCTCTTCGTCTGTTTGCCCAAATCCCTATACCCTGGAACTGGAGATCAGAGTGTTGTCTCTTTGGTTCATCTTCTATCGTTTCCCTTCATCAGACACCCATTGATGATGATCACTATCACTGAGATAGTTGTCCTCTCCATGGTTCTTTGTGTCGTCCTATCTCCTCTTGTTTAGGTTTAAAGTATTTGCAGTGATGGGAAAACACAGCTCTGAAGTACTTCCTCCCCGGTTTTTGGTCCCTAGATGACGGTCTAGCCCAACTATCTGATTTTTATATTGTTTGAGGTAGCAGAATAATTAGGCGAAACGGTGGAAAACAAAAAATGGAAAAGAAAATGAGAGATTATAAATGAAATGGAGGAAGGAGGTTCAAGTAGGGAGATTTGCGGGGACCGTTAAGTCCCGGGAAGCAGGTCGTATCCATGGCAACTGCCCTCCTTCCTCTATCTTTTATTTTTATGAATTGTTGGAAGTGAAACGCCACCCATCCTGGCTTTGAGTCTGGAAAACTTGTTTATGGTATTTTGATTTCATTTTCGTTCTTCTACTCCACGATTGTTGTTGTTGTTGTTGTTGTATTAATAATTTTTTTCTATACTTAGTTTCTTTGAGATATATTTTTTGTGTCTTGACCTTAATTCGTATTTTTCTTCAAACTTTTTGTTGTTGTTAACTTCTTTACTTCTTTTTTGTTGTTATTGCTTTTAAACTCTTTGATCACGAGAAGCGTTCACCTTTTGTTACCTCCACACTGTGCACACCGATTATTTTAGTAACTTTCCGTATATGGACATTTCAATTCGTTTAATGTTCGAGGTCGAGGTTCAAGTGTTCCAAAAAGAGAGGAAAAAAAAGTTGTTTCAGGCTTCTTAATGATTCGTTAAAATTTTTTTTTATTCTCGTCACTCCTTTGGGTAACAGATCCATCCGTTTTTGGTAGGAAGTCCCGCACGAACGAACTCGATCATTAACGATTTGGATCACTTTCCACGACTGAGAGGGTTGTTCGTGAAAGAGAATTCTCGTGTAGCCGACCTTTCTCCTCGGAGGAGAATTTTTTGAAAGAAAAAGTAGGCGATGCCAAATTCTAAGGGCGGGATTGACGTCATTCCAAAGCCTAATTATTGAGTTAATATACTTTTGATTTGGCTTGGCACTCGTGGGTCATGAACGTAAATGGAAGGATGTATGAGGTGGGTCAGCTTAAACCGATGATTTTCCTTGAGTGTGTGACTTTTGTTGGTTTTTTGCCGTATCGGCCATGTTTTTGTGGACCATGACGTCAGTGCTGCTTCACTTTTTGCTTTTTTAACCTTCTTCTTTTTGCCTCCCTCATCTTATTTCTGTGAACTACTCTCGGACCACGTTTTTTGGTAAGAAGCCCTCTGGTTCCAGGTTGTTTTTCTCCTTATCACGCTGTTTAAGGTCTTGTTGCTGATTTCGAGTCCTCAAGGTCTTTTTCCGTTCCTAGGAAGTACTGGAAGATCCTATTTCTCAGTCTTTCCGCTCAGATGTCTTCAGAAGGCTGTCTGTTAGGTTGTCCATAGGTTTTGTTGTTGTTTCTGATGAAGTTCTATGGTTACTAAATAGCTCAAAAACGATGATGGACATCCTTAACCCATCAATAGGCGGTGAAGTAAACCATGACAGACTTCCCTGAATCTGGAAGTTCGGAATAAGCCTGGCTGTGGTTCCAGAAACATGAAACCACAGCATAGGAGACAACAGCAGTGATTGGGAGGAATCTCTCCCATTTTGTCCGTTCTGTCTATTTCATAATTAATGCACATTCATAAAATTACAACAAAAATTCTTGAAGAACATTTTAGTGTCTTCACCAATCCTCCACCTTCAAATTCTACTGCTACAAGAGCCGGAGATGTTTTTTGTCGGCTACAAAACGACGGCCATTTTTGTCTGCTAGAAAATGGCCGACATTTATGGCATTTTCCACACACGGTCAAATAGATTATATGAAGTCACACTTCCGTTTTAGAAGAAATCACTCTTCAGACAAGTATCGTAAACGTGTTACGTGATAGAGTTGAAGTTGGCCCACCCTGTATTTTGGTAATTTCCGACTGTTTTCCATTTGAACTTGTCCAAAAAAGTCTTTAACTTGACTCAATTTTTCTTTTTGGTTTATTGAAATCCTTCAACCAAATCGAAAACAATAAAATGTATGAATAATACAAAGTATAGAAAAAAATGGCAATAAAAAGGTCTCACGTCAAACTTTATTGTTTTTTTTTTCGCACGCATTTTTGCTTTACGACTTTGCCCCGTTTCAGGTTTTATATATATACTTTTCTCCTCATTATTTCTTTTCTTTGAATGAAAGCGAAAAGTACTTCATTTCTTCTTTTTAAAAAGAAAACGTTTTCTTTTTGTTTGCTTAGTCCCTCCATTTTTTATTCCTTCCTTCTAATTTTTCATTCATTTCAATCGATCGCTTCTTATTCTGACCTTAAACTGTTCTTGGGTTTATTTTTGTGAGGAAAATTTATTGGATGTCTCAAAAGAGTGTTACTGTTATAGTTTACTTTATACTGTTATATTGTTATAGTTATCGTTGGGTTTTAATCCCGTTTTATACCCTTTTGTGGGGTGTGACAGAATACGGAAGGAGGATTTGGATTTGCGACTGTAACTTTTTAGTCTGGCACACCACACCACAGACCTCCCGTTATGTGAGTGTTATAGCAGTATAATAATAATAATAATAGGTTATATTAGTAGAATTACATATACATTTTTTTTAAACATAAATTAGAGTTATAATTTTCCACTAGGCCCATTTCGGGCAAAAGCCTCTCCCGCTACTCTCCACAGTGTTTTGTTTTTTGCTCTTCTATGCCACTGGGAGCCAGCAAAGGTAACTAGGTCGTCCTCCCATCTCCTTCTCTGTTGGCCCTTTTTTCTGTGCCCCAGAGTTGGAGACCAGAATCTCTTTGGTCCATCTTCTGTCGCTTTCCCTCATCAGGTGGCCAGCCCACTTCCATTTCATCCTCTTGATGAACTGGACAGCATCTTCTGTACTTACTTGATTCCTTATCGATAGGCGTTATAGCAGTATACTATATACTATTGGCTACTGTTATGGAATATTAATTTTTTTTGGAGGTGGGGGAGGAGTAATTTTGTTTCTGTAGCTCGTGGATCTAACTGCAAAACATCAAAATGGTGGTTGTTTGGGTTTGGAAAGGTGGTACTGTACGTTAAAAATGTTGCTGCGGTTTACTGCCAGTGTAGATGTTAAGTAGCGATAAATCGCTCAAAGACAAGGTCGCTCTGGGACACCTAAGATAGTTTGCTATACCTTTTGTTCGCTACCAATCGTACAAGTGTTTTAGCAGCGAATTGGATGAAGGAAACGTGTCACGTGATCACTGCTGAAATTATTTTGATAAATCACTCGGGATTTTTGAAACATGGTGCGTCTCTAAAATTGCAACATCTCACATTCAATAACACATAACTTAACCTAACCCAAGAGGTCGACAGGGTATCTACGTCAACTAGTCACCGAGTCTCGCACCGAAGTCCACGATTCTACTATTCTGCTGTTATCCTTTTAGAGGACGGAATAAATTTTTCCATCGTAGTACAAAGCCTACCGAGGCACTCCTTTAACACACCCATGTTCAGAAGTTAAAAAAGGTTCTGTCGGAATTCGATGCTCTTTGTCAGAATCAAAACAAAGGTTCGTGATAAATTCTAGGCGAAGGACTGCACTAATGATTAACTGAACAAAATTAAATTTGCAGAAACAAAGAAAATTTCTTCGAGGAAAGAGAGAGAGAGAGAAAAGTCATTCTGGCATTGTAGTTATTTGGCTCGTTTCCCAAACTCCGTCTGTCATGCGAAACAGAAGCTTCAAATTATTTTTCTTTTTTTTAATTCTCCTCCCAGTTATGTTGATAATTACGTCTACATGATTATACATTCTGCGTATTGGTGTAATACTAAAAATTGTTGCGGAAAACGAAATTAACGTCATAATTAAATGCTAATTAATTATTTTTTGTTTAAAAAATTTAATTTGATTTATTTTTTAGTTCACATGCTAGCTATAGTCATCGCTTTTTTTGTTTTATTATTGTTGTTGTTTCTTTTCTCTCACACAGTTTCTCTGTTGTTGTCGTCGTAGTCGTCCTTCCTTCCTCTCCTTCTAAATAATTTGCGTGTGTACACAACCATCCGGTTAATCCCCGCTCCAATAATAATCCATTTGGCATGCCTTCATGCGTGACAAATCGAAAACTCTGTAAGTTGTCACTGTTATCTGTAGCCGGAAATGAGAAAACAAAAATCGTTTGGATTGAAACGGAGACGGGTGTTAGGTTCATCGGTGGCTGTTTAATTAAAAAAATTTGTGCGAGTACCTGAAAGTTACAAAAGAAAGGCGGAAAGAGATGAAAGGGGGACAGGCGCGTTCGTGGTAGTGACGTAATCAAATATCTAGAAGATGGAAAAAAAAGTTCCAAAGGTAAGCTTCTGCTTACAGAATGTCTCGTTTTAAATCGAGTAACACCGGAGGCTGTTTGAATATTAAATATTTATCGTTAGAGTTTGTGGCCTCGGGTCGATTGTGACCTCGGAAGTTAGGATCTTTCTGTTTTTGACCTGATAGTGAAAACTAGAAAATTCCCTCCTAGCCCCCCAATCCGCCATTTTGAGATGAATGAATCAACAACGGGAATATTAGTTTGGAAAATAACTTTCTCTCTCTCTCTGTCTCAACCCACAGTTCTTTATTATTATTGTTTATTTATTTATTTATTTATTAACGCCTATTATTAATAATTTTTTCAAATAAAAATTTTCTAAAACGGTGACGAAGGGAAACGTGCAATAATTTTCGAGTTTTTATGGTCGGTCGCCATCTTGTTCTGCTCCTGCCCGTTTTTTTATAATTTTTTTTAAAACGTGTTATGACTTCTTTGCTGTAGGGTGAGCTTTCCCTGGGTTTTCTTCTTTGAATTTTAATCCCTTCTGCTGTATTCTGTAGGTTTTTTTTTTTTTTTCCTCCTTCTCATCCTCCTCTTGGTATTTTGCTTGCAAGACCACTCGCGAAAACGTGATTCTTGTTGTTGTGTGACTTTCAAGCCCACCGGATATATCTCGTGTGACTCGGGGATTCGTATACTTAAATGCTTACAAAATGGCGTGTTGCTTCCATAAATATGTGGTGTTTGTGGGCTTGTTTATAGTTGATGATCTTTGGCTGTCGTTTTTAGGATTGATATAAACGGATAATAGTATTTGTGAGTGTTTGATGTGTTCTAGGTGAGATGGATCGGTTTTATGGTACTTAGAAATGAAATATGTATTGTCAGTCAGTTTTCCTGTCTGGATTTGGACTGTATGCTCTACTAATACTCACTGCTTCTGCCACCTTCGTCTTCTCATTCCTTCTGTAGTGCTCTTAACTTTTCTTTGTTTCTATCCACTAACCCATCCTGTGTCTCTTTTTGTCTCTCTTCTACTTCTTTTCTTTTTCCTTTTTCTCTCCCATCAACCTATTAACCGAACTGACAGTGAAATTTGGTGGTGGTTGTAATCCCGCTTTTCACTCTTACTTGGGTATACAGGATGCCGGAGGAGGATTCGAACTCAAGACCATTTTGCATCCAAGTCAGGAACTTAACCACTACACTACTCCTCCCACAACTGATAGTGAAACCTTCCTATAGTATGTATCTGCTGAATTTGTGAGGACCCTCTAAGAAGGTAGACCAGGTACTTGTCATCTCGATCTCAGAGGCAAGTGGGGTTGATACCTAGGAAATGAAGAATTTGGAATCATTTAGCATATTGCTGACAGGGAAGTTAGGTTTAGTTAATATTGGAGGAGGATGGGAGGAGTGTGTAGTGAATGGATTCAGTATATGTTGGGGTGTGCAGCATTTATACGGAAGATTGTAACCTTAATGCTAGACAACCACCTATAGTATCTGTATAAGGAGTGCATAAAAGAAGGCTTTCAGTCATTCAGACGGTAGAGAAATCTCTGCTGAATCAATACCAACCATATTTAATTCAAATTGAGAGAGGGGGTTGGTGGGGGGGTGGACAGGTAACTAGTTTCAGTTCCTCCAGGGTAATTATTAAAGATTTGTTTTAAATTACGAATTCACCTTTACCACTTCTAATAATTCCGTCTTTAAATTATTTTCCAAAAGCAAGAGGAAGTCATCTCCTCTCCATTTTCTTCTTTTTTTATTTCTGAAAAGATAACAAAAATCTTTTCTCTCTCTCTCCCATCTCTTGAAAGGAAAAGGAGGCCATTGGGGTGGAAGGAGGCTGGAGCAGGAGAGAGAAACGTCCCGGTTTTTGTTTCTCTTCGCGCTTCATCTTTATTTTCATCATTTAATTCAAAAGGAGAGGGAAAAATCTTTTTTTTTTTGAATTTTCCATTTTAAAAAAGGCACCAAGAGAGAAAAATTAAGAGGAAAGATTTTTTTTTTAATGATTTTCCTCGGTGAAATTCCTTTTGTGAGTTCTCTCTCTTTTGCTCTCATATAAAGTTGATTAAAAAAGATGGCGGAAAAGGGAAAAGAGAAAGAAAGAGAAAAATAAAGAAAAAATAAATTTTTAAGGTTGCATAATATTTCGTTCAGGGCCGTTTTACGGTCGGATATTTGAAAACTGGAAAACTATACGCGAGCGTAGAATTGTTGTGATTGCTTTTGCAACGTTTTTGGTAATGGAGATAAGGAAAAATTTATTTTTTCTCTTTAAGGTGTTGACATTCAAGGAACGTACCTGAATTATGCCCCATCTATTACGCTATTGGTATTTTACCTTATTTAAATGCCATTTGGATTTTTTTTGTGCGATTTTAATGAAGACACGCGATTGAGTTTTGGTATCTTAATAGCTTAACTATGACTCTCTTCTCCCGTTCATCTATAGAAAACATGAAAGCTACTATAATTCATAAATAATGCACACTTTTGTTAAGAATTTGTTAAGTGATGCTTACTTAAGGGTTTCATTTTATCTTTAATATTGCACGCCATCACGGCGGTTGAATTGCTTCAATTGATCAAAATTCGTTTCAAAATTACTGCACTCATTCAAGGAGATTTTAATTTCATAAATACTGCACACTTGTATGGTGAAGTTACCTCTTAAATAATTCAGTCTCATTTTAAAAGTTATGCACAGTGAAATGTTGAGTTCGTTACGTAAATGATACGCTCGGGATTTTTTATTTTATTTCATAATTAATGCACACTCAGTGGCGTAAGGTGGATTGAAGCTGTGAATGAACCGCTTTCTTTTAAATTTTATTTTTGGGCCTTCGTGAACCACTTCAATCTTCTTCCGGTTCTCTCCGGGTTGTATCTTATCTACTTTACAGAACCAAGACGAGGTGGATCAGCTTAATCTCCAACAGCTGGAGGGTTAAACAAGACGTACTCCATCCTGTTTGGTGTTTTAATATTTATCGAATTAATACCTCCCTGTCACAAAACGTCATACTACGCCACTGGAGTAGTTCTTAGTCACAGTCCTTACACGAAAGAAAATTTTTAGTTTCACGTGCACAGAACTGAAACTGGCTACAAAAGAAATCAACTCAACTCACCGAAATTACCAAAAATCACGAAGGCTCATTTAAGACATAAAAAGAAAATGGAGGATCAGTAGAAAGGGTTCCTCCACAAAAACTAATTCATCTTCAACCAAAACAACTTTTAAAGGAATGTAAAATTATAAAAATGGGTTTGCCCTTTGCCAGAGGCAGACGGGCAAAACGCAGACGCCGCAACAAATTAGGCGGTTTTAAAATTGGGCAGGAAACACGGTCCGACGTTAAAAACTAAAAGAAAAAAGTAAAAAATTGTTTTACGCCATCCAGTTATTTTTAAAGTGGTATAAAAGCTCTCCGCGAATTTTTATTATCATTATTATGAGTGATATCAGATTACCGAAACTTTGTATACCTTGGTTCTCTCATGACTTTTAATATACGTTTTGTTATAAGAGGAAGAGGTGGAGGGGGCCCTCTTCAGACTTTGAAAATAAATTTTTGGTTTGTTAATGAATGAGAGTTTCTTTCGGTGTCTGTGAGCTTTTTTGAAAATTTGCCAAATTCATTGTGTTGACGTGATGATATTGCTTCCTCGGAAATTTTCTTTTTCCTCTTCTCTCTCTCGCCGTGTATGACATTATTTAATTGGCTGTTATCTCTCTGATTTATATTTTAGGATTTCAATTTATTTATTGGCTAAAAAATTTAAATTTTCGATTTTTGGGGTAATCAGTTTTATGTTTCCTCTGGTTCGTGCCAAATGAAGTTGTCTCAAACAACCTGGCAGCGACCACTTTTCCTTCTAACTCAAGGATGAATGGTAAAACTGGAGGAATGACACCGGAAGTGATAAGATGGATGACGGAATTTCAGGTTGCTGCATCCCATCTTTAGATTTTCATCTCATTGACATTTGCTTTATGGCTGTGACTTAGAACCTCAGTTGCGTCACTGAGCTGACAGCTGTGACGTTGTTCGCCATCCTGAACTTCCTCAACTCTTCCCTCTTCTCAGCCAAATTTGTCAGGTCGTCTGGTGACTGGCATGACAAATTAATAACAATAATAATAAACAAGGTCAAATTGGTCGTTCTAATTATCGGATGTCTGACAGCTGACTTCCCACGTGGAGTGGGAACCAGTGTGAACACTAAATACCATCCCGGTGTTAAGACCACACTCGAACTCGTCACCTCGAGAATTGTTAGTGCTGACTCGTGTGTAATGGATAGAAGACATAGCGATGCCTAGGTTAAGCTGCTGTTGGAGGAGTCTTTCAAGCTAACACCCGACAGAACTAGTTGATATAATGTGGAACTTGAGAGAGTTTGCCTTTAAAGAATGAAAACGTTGAGATGAGGAGGTGACAAATTGGACTCGTTTTAATTATTTTGGAATTTCACCGCACGACACCATCATCATCAACAACTCTGGGTGTTACGTTAATGGTGTTACGTTAAAAATGTAACATGATGATGGAGAAAAAAAAGAAGTTAGTCATTAGCAACAAAGAAAAACACATAAAAATATAAATGTATCTAAAGACTTATACAGAATCCCAAGGCGAACATCATGCCAACGAGAACCAAAATGGCGGATTGAACATCATTTGTAAAAATAGGTTTCTTTCCCGATGAAGAGAGAGAGAGAGAGAGGGAATTGTTTCCAAAGAGAGGAACCATTTTTGAAACCATAAAGCCTGGCAGTTTCATTTCCTCTTTGGTTAAACAAAAAACTCTTTTGGCCTCCTCTTAAGGTCAAGTACCAACTTTCGTGGTCGTGGCTCAACAACACCTGATGTAATGGCCTGAGTATAACTTTAAATTGAGTTCGAGAGGAAGGAGGAGGATGTGGAGGAAGAGAGGGAGAAGGTTGTTGTTCTGTTTAAAATATATTTTTGGTAGATTTGAGAGCCTGGACCTGTAATAACAATAAAAAAAGCGACACCCCAAAAAGAAAGCAATAAAAATTTTTAATAACTTCTGCAACAAGTTTTTTTTATTTATTCTTTGGTCCCCAAAGTTGAGTTCCGTCCATTAAACGACAAATAAAAGGAGGAGGAAGGAGGTAGAGATACCAAATAATAAACTTTTACAACCTTGATTATGTCGTTTTGTTTGGCTAATAAAGAAGATGCCACGGCGGGGATTTTGAGTCACCGCACAAAAGAGGCGTTTCACCTGTAAAGCTCTCAAAGCTTTTGACCTTAATGAAGGTAACCGATATAGTGTCGTTCAAGGGCATTAAAGGTATACATATATAATATACATATTATGAAATAAATTTTCGTAGTATAAAGCAAGCAAACAAATCCCCAGCGCTCCATAGGCCATTTACATTCTAAGCTGGGAGGAGTAGTGTAGTGGTTAAGTTCCTGACTTGGACGCAAATGGTCTTGAGTTCGAATCCTCCTCCCGCATCCAAAAATTAAGGATGAAAAACGGGATTAAAACCACCAGATTCCAAGCTGTATACTGTAAGTAAGCAGTTTTTGCTTATACTGATCACAACCTTTTTATTTGTAACAATAAAATCATCTCTACTACATCTGGTCCTTTGCCCAAAAATCTCTACCCAAAATTCGTCTTCTCAAATTTTTCTTAGAAATAAAATAAATAAAATGTTCCAAATCCGTGGAAGAAATTTTTTTTTGCAATGCCCCTAAAAAAATGGCGTTTCATAATAAAAACAATTTGAAAAAGTCATTTACTATTCCGGTCGCATAAAAAAAAACAAATAAAAAAAACGAAATAGGCGTACCTGAAAAATTTTTAAACTTTAATGAACCGGACAGACTCGTTTTCTTTTCGTTCCTCTTCTTCTTAGGCGGGACAACCAAGGATGAGGGTCATCTTCCACGATTAATAATTAAAACGAAATCAAAATGAGATCGAAAACGAAATCATTATATTAATCTTCCATTCATTGAGACGAAATTATTTATTTATGTATTCGATTTGCCTCGCGAATTGTAGTTTCGTACTGTATTATAATCTGTACAGTGAAACTGTTTCTATTTAGCTTAAGTTCCTGTTGTGGAGACCTGAGCTGTTTTATTATCTAAACTTAGAAGTACGACGGGTTAATAAACAAGTTGGAATCGATGAAGTTACTAAGTCTATGATCTGTTTCCGGTTGTATATATTTATTAATTAAGGCATATTTATTAGATTTGAAACAGCCTGACGGCTTCGAGCTCCCTTCTAGGGGGTATACACTCATCCCGGACACTAAGTGTCAAAGGGATTAAGCTCTGTTGGAGCCCTTTCTAGGTTATCCAGGTTATCGGGTCCATGGCGACGATCTTGTCCTATAAATTTCCTGACAGTTTGGGCTGTAGCTAGACGTACCGCTCTCTGGTGATGTTTATGAAGTTGTGTCCTCAGCCCTAACTCTCTGATGGCCTGTAGCAGTTTCTTTGGGATCCGATGATGATAGGCAAGGTCGAAAAGTATTCATCCGCCATGGTCTCTTCTTAGTATTATTATTACAACTAAACCGAGCTAACCCTAAAAGACCAATTAGATGTTTATATATATATTTAGTATATTTTTACAGTATATAACAGGATTTAGTATATTTTTTGTTTATACTTTTTCGTTACCAAGCTTATTTGATGATTATAAGTATAGAATTATATACAAATTCGTGCCATTTATCACTTTTACCGTAATATTAGGTGTAACCCACAGAATCGGCATTATTTTCCGGTTCTTCTAGTATAAATTTCAAGGGCGGTTGAACGAAGTTACGTCAGGATTTTTTTTATGCGAAATGTCATTTACACGGAACCGTTCAAAGACTTTTTGGGAGGAAAAGTTTGAATTTTGATTTGAAGTTTCAAATAAATGAAGTGACATCTGTCGTTAAGTACTAAATAAACGAAGTTTGTGTGTGTCTGTTCGAGTGTATATACACACACACGTAGGTTGGTTGGTGTTCCCGGAAACGCCCCATAACGAAAAGTGTTTTTTTATGTCACGTAACTTTTTTTTTTCTCTCCAAGAAGAAGTGGGTTTGGGCTCGAAGACGTAGATATAAGGACCACGAGATTCGATCAGCGATGTTTAAGATGTGTACCTGGTTTAGGTTCCACCCTTTTCTACCTTAATAAGACGTCTGACTTGAGAATGAGTCCATGTTCTTCTCTGAATTTGGTTTTTTATGTTTTGGTCTCAAACTCTCGAGTATTGGTTCACTGATCTGGAGCTATGACCAGTCCAACCACTGACCTCCCAGGTGTATGAATTTGGGTTTGTTTGTGTGTATATGCCACTATAGCTTAAAAACGAGTTTATGGATTTATAGTGAGCTTTGCAGACATGTTTGTTGATGTTAGTGTAGGAATACTGTCTAACTATCTGGGCTTATCTACCTCAATTCATCCGAATCTGCCCTACTAAACGTATATTACCACCCTTCTCATAGCTGTACGTCTCTTCTTCCTCTGTCTGCTGTTCCTTTCGTGTGTCCTAACCCCCAGACTAACCTCTCCTACTACCCCATATATATTATTACATAATATAGACATATATAGAATCTTATTTGATAATCAGCGTAACTTCAAACCTCCATAAACCATCGTTAAGACATGAGAAATTTGTTTAAAGACGTCGTGATTCGAAGTTGCGCGATTCTTTAACCAAAACACCCAGTTTAAAAGCGACATAATAAGGCGCCGATTTTTATGGTTGCCATCTGTCGCACATAACGAGACCTGGATTGCATTAGACAAACACACAACGACACACATGACATAAGGGGAGAACAATTCGCCAAAATGGTCGCCATTAATTGGCCACGGTTGAAGGTAACTAACGAATCTTGGGCCGAGTAAAAGTGGAACAATTTTTTTGTTTTGTTCCTTCTTACTTTCCGCCGAAATCATTGTCATAGCCAGTGGCGAAAACTCGATTTGCCACGTTTTTATGCGATTAATACGTTTCTTCTAAGAAGAATCCATTATCCTCTTAACCGAGAGAGAATTTGATTGGGTTACACGTCATCGTGATTTGCGGCTTCGTAATATTGTTATGTGAAGGCGCTATTTTCAGAAAGTCTTAATTGAACCCCTGGAATCATTTTCGGTTGGTATTGAACACGTTCGCTCGTAGATTAATCATTTGACGTCAGAAATCGTTGTCGAGAACGAAAGAAAGAAAAGTTTTCTGGAAAGCGGTAGGTCAAGGCAAACTGAAGGTGGATCTATATTTCCTTTATAGCGTTGCGCGCCATTTTAAAATTCAGCTAATGTAACATGATTTATGTATCTGTCTGTCTATAAACGATGAAATTGAATGTATGACCCCATTTTCAGTCTGTTTAGACGTACCAAAACTATCGAAGGTGTATTTGTATGTCTAACTCTAGCCAGTTTGGGTTAGTAGAAAGTTACAGGAAGTGTATAAGGACAAAAACCATTTAACCAACGTCTCTTTTAGAGGGAGAGGTGAATAAGAACAAAGCGCGCAGGTACAGGTTCCACGTCGGGGAGCAACTTCTTTCCAACTTGATCATTATCAGAGTAGTCTGGATGACATAGGTACCGCGGGGTCTTTTGCCCTTTTCAACAAAAAATAAATTTCTGAGGATTTTCGTCGTCAACCATTTTAGTAACGTCTCATGGAGGGAAAGTTTAGTTTTAAGGTAGAGTTTGGCGCAAGGCTCAATACATTTCTGTAAGCTTCCTAGGTTGTTATCCTCCGGTTTTTGTTACCTAATAAAGATGTCGGTTTTCAATGAGAGTTTTGGCCGAATCATCGTATACATAGGCACCGGGGGGAACGAATTCCATGTTATTTACATAAATGGGTGTACTATATGTATGTGTGTTGGCTTGTTTCTAAATAATGATTCCGGACGATGTGTCAAACTCGTTTTGGTAATCTTTTCACCATGTTGGCGCTATTGCGCGCGAGATGGAGCGAGAGCGCTCGAGCGCGCGCGCCTAAAAACGGTTAATTTATTTTTCAGGTTTTTAAACCCATCGTCTTCATTTTTTTTGCGATAAAGTTTTGAAGTAAAAATAATAATAATAATAATAATAATTTTTTTTTCTCTTCTTGATTTCAGGTGAGTTCCAGGTCGAGGTGCCGGGTGTTCTTGGATAGAAGTCATGCACGGTCGCCCCTCGCGGAATTACTAAATCCATTCGCAGATATGTTCCGCATGACTAATAGTGAAACAGAATCGATATTAAACATTCATTTCACACAAGGCCCCTCCGCGCCCCTGCCCTCTCTCTCTCTCCATCACGTTCTTTCTCTCTTTAGCTGCGGGCTTTGATGACGTTGAAATTTTCCGCTGATTTTCCCTTTCGAATCATCTTCTTTCGGGTTTTTGGCCGAGATGAAGAAAAAACGTTCCTCGTTCCTCATGGCTTACGATTTACTTGATTAATTATCAATCGTTTTTTAGGATTTTCAAGACTTTTTCGTGCTTTTCCGTTGCCTCCTTCCTCCCCCCCATATCCACCCACCTTTAGGCCCTTAGCTCCTTCCACGTCAACACCCGTTTCTTGACGAACCTTCTGTCGGTTTTGCGGTTGTGATGCAACACCCAAAATAAAATTCTTTTCGTAAATGAAATGTGTTGTCTATGAGAAGTAAGAGCGGAATGGGGGGAGGGGCAGGGGGCCCATTTTTTGGCAAATGGCGATGACAAGAACCTTGGGCTTTTATTCAACACTCATCGGATATTTTTTAGAAGTGATCTCCTGTAAGTATCACCTTTTTTTTTGATGCGAAAACGAGTTCTGGATGTTGACTTTTCAATCTGAGTGATTATCAATGAAAGCGGCCTTTCACCTCTTCTCCCTCTTATTTATTTATTTATTTATGTATTTATTCATTCATTGTGAAGGGATTCGCAGTAAACCTGTCAGAGAGGTTTAATCTTTTGTTATCTCCTCATGACTCTGGTCTTTTTCTTCTGACGGGAAATGACTACTCTTGAAATAGTTATCAAAGGGTATGATAGTTGCGCAAATTTGTCACATTGTCTCTGAATTTATGTCTGATAACAGTTAGGTCTCGATTTACGCGCTGAGTCATAAAGTGAGTTCGAAGTTTTCTGATCATTCATTTCTTATTATATTTATTTGCAAAAGTAGAAGAGTTCGTTTCATAAATAATGCACAGATGGGAGGGGTTTATTTCATAAATAATGCACACTTATAGAGAGTGACAACTTCAAAAAGGAGAAGTTTTGATTTATAGTAATCGATCTTGGAAACTTGGGTTTAGGTTTAGCAAAGAGGTTCCCAAATTTTTTTGTGGAGTAAATTTTGTACTTCATAGGTACTTTTATAAATAATGTATATGTCTTTATATTATAAGATAGTATAATGTGAGTAAATAGGTACTATCAGTGTATGTTGGACCCCAAAATTTTTTTTTCGCTGACGTAGACCCCTTGCAGGTTGTCATAGACCCCTGGGGGTCGATATAGACCACTTTGGGAATCACTAGTTTAGTATGTGATATGATTAGTGTCTCCTAACACGAACTAATTTTGGGATTTGTGTCTTTTAGGGGAGGGGGTAAGAACCAGAGCTAAACAACGTTTTGTAGTCGGGTCAAAATTAAAAAGCATTTCAGTCCTTCAATTTATCGATTTAATGGAGGTGATCGACTGATTGTATGAAGGAGTAACCGAAGACCAACTGTCTAGGTTCCTGGTTTCCCCGAAATCGCTTATTTAATTATGAATAACATTTGGAATCGTTTTTCGGGTTTTCCAACCTTTTTAAGGCCTCATGATAAGTTTTAAAGGGAAATTTAGGTGAGCACGCAAGATGAGAATTATTTATTACCTGTTAGCGGCGGTAACTTTCTTTCTCGTTGATTTATTTATTTATTAAATCATTTTGTTCGTTATTTCGTTCATTCCCTTTCTTTCGCTTCTTCTTCCGTTTCTTTCTTCCTGCCTTCCTTTCTTCTGTTTTTGTTTCTGCTGTCGTGAGACGGAATTTGATTTTATTCGACCAAGAACCATCCTGGGGGCTGTATGAACTGTGATACAGTTTCCCAAATTTTTATTTTTGAGTTTTAATCCTGTTTAACCACCCTTGGATATAACAGGATATGGGAGAGGGTTCAAATCACGACCATAGTCAGGTGCTTTGACCATCACACCGCAGGCATCCCACAATTTCCTACAAACTGCAGGAATGTTTGAGAGATGATTCAAACGAACTCCCTTTCATTCCATAATTAATGCACACATTTATTTATTAACCTAGATATCCTGGCGTTGTTTCTCTCATTAATGGCTAAAATGGATTTTGTTCGAGGGGATTGGTGCCTCAGGCAACTTTTACACCGTGTAAAAGAAAGTCCTCTGCGGTCAGATGTGTCTACTCTTAGATATGAAAAGTAAAAAGTCATTTTGATTGGTTAATTGTGGTAGGTCGATACGGTTCCGATGTGAAAGGAGTCGAGCTAACTACTTTTGCGATGAGTTTATTTGTGGTCAATTTTTTGTTGTTTTGCGTCGAAACGAGATGACACGAGAGAACGGCGATAAAGTCGAAGAGAATCGATGAATTATGTATCGAGTAGGAACGGTTTATGGTATTAATAGAAACTAATTGCAATGAGCTAAGTATAAAAGGAAGGCGGTGGGAAAGGCTTAGTTAATAAAATCATTTAACTGTTGTTTTCGCGTGACCTGAAATCGGAGGTTCCATGTGCGAAGACTTTGAGTTATGACCAAAGGCCTTTGATTAACCGAATTATTTACACCTTCGCGTTACAAATTTCTGATCGAATGCTTTCTTAGATGTTATAAAGAGAGGACTTGAAGCAGACGTTAATTTCAGTTCTTCCATAACATCACTCAGTTTATTTTGATTCTAAGAAACCTGTGGTTATCTGGTCCACCGGTCAGCAACCTTTACAATATTGAGATCTGCTGAAGTTACGATTTTAAATTCTTCCATCCACCAACATGATACTAAAATTTTTTTTCTACCCCAAAGTTGGGGATATAATAGCAGGGAACAGACCACTGTCCAATCCCCATCATCACGTCAAAGGTTGGCAATCAACAGGGCTATGGCGACCTTGGATGCTGCCGCTCGGAATAGGGCGGCGGATGTTATGCCCAACCATTTTCTTAGGTTCTTGAGCCACCAAGTTTTCCGTCTTCGGGGACGTCGCTTTCCTTCTATTTTCCCCTCCATTATGAGCTGGAGTAGTTTGTATTTGTTGTTTCGCAGAACGAGTCCGAATTTCGTACAGCAACTCCTTCTCTTTGCTCATACAGGTTAGCACTTCCGCGTTAGTCATTCGTCTAGTCCAGGTATTCTGAGCATTCGGCGGTAAAGCTACATCTCAAAGGCTTCAATTCTTTTCTCCAGGGCCTTCATTAGCGTCCATCCTTTGCAGCCATTCCAGGTCCATTCCATCCTTCCAACCAGTCCAACCCCCAGGAGCTGGCGAAAGAGAGCGATGTGTATTTACACTCAGATCTCATTTTACGCGGTTACTCTCACAACTGAATATTTTTCTGCCTTATGTAGTTCATCCCTAATTCATAATATTCATTTCATAATTAATGCACATTTGATTATTCAAATTCATTAACCCATAGTCAGATCTCTTTTTACGCGTGTCGTTTATAAAATTGGATTACAAAATCACGAGCTTATTCCCTACCTGACCAGCGTAATGTGGGGTCTTTTTTAATGCGATCCTCAATTTTTAATGGTAACTCGATTAAATAAGCTCAAAGGATTTCAAATAAAAATGTCGATTAGTTTTGAAAAGCATCGGAATCACATCACTGACCGCATGGTGAGTTTGACGTCCAGGGCCACCTTTTTGGCTCTATTGAAAAGGAATCTTCAAAACGTCCAGATTTTCATGTCGTGTTTAAAACGAATCGGAATTTATGACCAGTCAATGTCGTTGACAATGATTCTACTTCCGTGGTCGTAAAACAGTTCGCGCGACACAAAATAAGGTGGCAACAATGGATATGGCATGAGGAGGACAAAAGCAAAAAGGCCCATCAAACCACGCAAATTCAAATTTGAACTCATTTGTGGGGAGATCGTCAGTCCTCCTCCTCTCTCTTCCACGTTTTGAGATGTTTAAAAGGTCATAAATTTCTTTGGCTACAATTTTTTTGGTGTGTGTAAAGCACTGGTGAAGACGC
The DNA here is from genome assembly GCA_016920875.1 of Columbicola columbae. Classification (NCBI taxonomy): domain Eukaryota; kingdom Metazoa; phylum Arthropoda; class Insecta; order Psocodea; family Philopteridae; genus Columbicola; species Columbicola columbae. The sequence continues at coordinate 9,386,324 of JADMLL010000008.1, forward strand.
GCAGTAGGGGGAATAACGGGAGTGGTACAGAAAGTGCTAACCAGTGCCAAATCTATTTTAAAATGTAGTAAAAACATTACTGACACGAATAAAGGCTTCCAAGAATTAAATAAATAAAGAACAATCCCGCGGCGATTGTTTCTGTTGGCCATGTTGTTGTTTAAAGAAAGATGGTCGATTTGAAAGAGTGATGATGAGGAAATATCCGTGACTCCTTGAAGGAAAACAAAAGAATTTCTCTTATTTTACGCGTCGTTTGAGAATCAAGGTATCACCTCATCCTCCCAAAGGAACGTGTTAGATCTCCCCACCCCACCCCCCATCAGGAGAAGTCAAAATCCAAAACTCCTAAATCTGAAATCGTTAACACTCTGAAGAGTAAACAGAGAGAAGAAGACGAGTTTATAGACTATAAAGAAGATTTCTTTTCCTCGATTTGCGACGTTAGGAAATAATATAGAATAACAAGATGGAAGAGAGGATAGAGGAGGTGGTGGTGAGGTGGAGAGGGAGTGGAAAGGAGAAGAAAGAAAATGACGTAGGTAGAGTTTTTGAAATGACTAAAAGAAAATCATTTTTCGCTGGGTAATATCATGTTTCAAATAAAAGCGAAGCAGACACGTAATCAGGCAAAATGTTGCTGACTAGGCGACATTCGCGGGAACGGAGAGAGAACGTCGACGAACGACCTAACAGTAGAGGAAGAAGGAAAAATTTTTATTCAAATCGGAGAGAGGAAAACGTGAAAATGTCCCTTCGGTCTGATCTTAGTTTGGTTCTTCGGTTTAGTGATTTGAGCCAGATTGACTCATTCGAAACCTTTTTCTGACAATTTATACAAACCTTAAAAGCTACCGCTTAATTCGTAGACATACCAATAAAAATACTTTTGTGTGAGTATTATCTCTTCATAGTTGGCACACTGACTTGTAGGCTCTATTTCATAAATATTGCACACATTTTTAGAAATTTAATTCACTCTTTCCATTATGAACTCATTCTACAAAATGGGAAATTCGAGAAGAAAGTCTGTCACAGGTTTTAAATAAAGTAAAATATGTGCAGTATTTATGAAATGAGGATTTCCAGAGAGTGTGCATTATTTATGAAATGAATTCTAACTGGACAGACTCGATGTTTATTGACTATATTCTTGAATAAGAGAATCCATTATTTGTGAAATGAGGTTTTGATGGAAGGAATGAAATAAATTCTTCAAAATTTGTGCAGTATTTATGAAATGAACTCCAAATGAATATACTCAATTTTTATGTCAATAAGAGAATGCAGTATTTATGGAATGAGTTCATGACCGAACTAAACTCTTCAAAAATTTGATGAGTTTTTACTGAGCTTGTTCATTTGGAATTATTTTCATTAATAATGCACACTCTTGAAAATCTTGTTTCATAATTACTGCACACATTTTTAAAGAATTTATTTCGCTCTTTCTATCATAAACTCTCCACAAATAATGGATTTTCTTATCCAAGAATTTATTTATTAAACATTGAGTACATCCACCTAGAATTCATTTCATAAATACTGCACACTCTCATAAAAATCTCATTTCATAAGTACTGCACAAATTTTGAAGAATTTATTTTACTCATATCATAACAAATTCATTCCACAAATAATGGATTCTCTTGTTCAAGAATTTAGTCAATAAATATTGAGACTGTTCAGTTAGAATTCATTTCATTAATAATGCACACTCTTGAAATCTCGTTTCATAAATAATGCACAAATTTTTGAAGAATTTATTTCACTCCTTCTATCGTAAATTCATTTCATAAACACTACATTCTTTTATTGACGTAATCATTGAATATATTCATTTGGAATTTATTTCATAAATAATGCACACTCTTGAAAACCTCTTTTCATAAATACTGCACAAATTTCGAAGAATTTATTTCACTCCTATCAAAAACTCCTTCCACAAATAATGGATTCTCTTATTCAAGAATTTATTTATTAAACATTGAGTACATCCACTCTGAATTTATTTCATAAATAATGCACACTCTTGAAAAGTCTTTTCATAAATACTGCACACATTTCTGAAAAATTTATTTCATCTATCACAAACTCCTTCCTCAAATATTGGATTCCCTTATTCAAGAATTTATTTATTAAACATTGAGTACATCCACTTAGAATTTATTTCATAAATAATGCACACTCTTGAAAATATCATTTCATAAATACTGCACAAATTTTTGAAGAATTAATTTCATTCCTATCATAAACTCATTTGTTAAATACTGCATTCTCTTATTGACGTAATCATTGAGTATATTCATTTGGAATTCATTTCATTAAAAATGCACACCCTACTGAGAACCTCATTTCATAAATAATGCACACATTTTTGAAGAATTTACTTCACTCTATCATAAACTCACTCCACAAATATTGGATTCCCTAATTCAAGAATTTAGTCTGTTCAGTTAGAATTCATTTCATTAATAATGCACACTCTCTGGAAATCCTCATTTCATAATTAATGCACACATTTTACTTAATTTAAAATCTGCTACAGTCTTCTTCTCAAACTTCCCATTTTGTCTGAATTTTAAGGTTTCCTGAAACCAATTTCTTTATTTTTTTAAACCAGATTTACCAACTGAGTCAATTTGACTCTTCCACAATTTTTATATCCTAAAAATATTAAAGTATAAAAACATTTTTCCAAAATACACCTAAGTCTTTAGTTGGCTCATGAATTAGGTTTGAATTCAGTACAAAACGTTATCACAATCTTCAGTGAGTCGAATTGGCTCATTTAGCTACAAAATGAAATTGGTTGAAGAGAACCATAATCCAACGTCTATAATCCAGGATTAAGTTCCTTCCGAATTCTACGAGAACAAAACCGACCGTCACACGAAGTCGAAAATGGCGGTCAGTCACACAAATTCATGCAGAAGTCATAAATATTAATGCCGCATTGAAGTAGGTCAATAAGAATCATAGTGCGCTAATTATTAGAACATTTCGAATGTGTGCTTAATTTCTTTTTACGAGGATAAGTTTATTTGGTTTGTACTTCCGTGATGCGAAACCGGAAATGGAGGAGAAATGAGTGAGGTGGAGATGAAACGATGTTGCGGTGGTTTGTTATCAAAGCTGTAGGGGTGGGACTAAGTCAACTGACTGGTCTTTAAAATTTGAGATTTAAATTTTGAGGCTTTCTTAATTGTTATTGTGGTTTCTGTCGGAAATTTATTTTAAATCGGTGCAGGAACCATCTTAAATCACCGAATTTTGATGGGTGAGTCATCGGTCAGTGTAGTGTAGAACGTGATGATGGACTTCCGTAACTCATCAGTGAGGTCGATTGGATACAATACGTCCGGCGGTTGAGGATTATAGCAACACTTCCAGGAGGAAGTGATGGAAACGGCAATAATGGTTCTCAACAATGTTTCGGAACACCCTGTATCTCAAATTTTGGGTTTTGGGCGGAAATAACAAATTCAAAGCCAGAATCGTGAGCCAAAACACTTTAGAAAGACGTACTTTTGTCAGCAACAAAATGGCGGTTGTTGTAATGGTTTTTCCACACTTAGGAGGAGGAAAAAAAAATTTCTGGGAAACCAAATAACCAATTAACACTTGACGTGAGGAGTTAGCTAACCGTTTGTGTCCCCTCCACCCCCCCCAGAAAATTTTTTTCTTTCATTCAATTCAATTACGTTCGTTCAACAACACAGATCTAGTACAGTGCTCGCGTTTCAGAAACGAATTCTTCGATGACTACCAAGAATCTACACTTTCACTACAAGAAATTACAAAAGTTATAAAAATTTCCATGACTCAATTTAATTTCGTTCTCCCTAAATTATCACTCAATTTAATTCATCTCGATTCCGTCGAGTGTGGAAAATGTCGAAATTTCCAGAACGCGAATCTGAATTTAGCAAAGTAGAAATGAGTGTAACAGAGATCAAAACCCCCGGGGGAGGCAAGTCCAAAGTGTTTTGAAAATGGTGGGAAATTAGAAAAGCGCCCTTCCCCCACCACCTTTTCCAATTTTCATCATCGACGTTTCCGTCAGAAAAGTTCTTGTAGATTTTGAAAATCAGGTCGTTGGCATTTGGTGACTGTTTTTGAGGGATTTTCGGGGGGGCAATGGTTTTGAGAGGTGTGTGTGTGTGTTCGATAAGTGCCCGTCCCATTGCCAAGTCAAACAATAGCTTTCTTTTTACGGGACGAACAGAGCCGGGTGTTGGGGTGGGGGTAAGGACGTGGCAGAAGCGAAGAGTGTATATCTAACGGTTTTCTCTTGGCCATCATCAATTACTTAATACTTAAATTCGTTTCGTTCGACAACAGTTGAAACTGTCAATATCGAAATAGAATTATTGAAAACCTTTTTCGCCGAGTCACGTAGCCCGTTACCGACCACCAATTCGCTCGAGGCTCCATTAAATTTAATCTAATCGGATGAAGAACCGATTTGAATTATCTCCGATAATTTCATAACGTTGCCTTCAATCCCGGACCGAACTAATTATCTGTTTGGAAGGAGGAGAGGAACCAATTCTTGGAGAGTCCTAATTTTTCTAACTCTGTATGCGTTTCTATTTCCGTTTTTTGTTTTGTTTCATTCCAACCACTTAAAACATTTTTAATCCTTTTTTTGTTGTTTAATCCTTTCACGGACGAGATTATCTCATTCATATTCATAATCAGGGTTTTCATTATCGAGATTAAGATTGTGTTAAATGTTATGAAAACATGCCTGACCTCTCCACGTTGACACCATTCACAAGGACAAAGGAAGAGAGGTGGGCCGAGAGGAAGAGGATTCGAAATGAAAGTCTTTGATCTTCCTTCTTAGGATTCTTGTAAAGGATTTGAAATCTGTTCGCGAGCCAACATCTTCAGTTCTGAGGTTGGTGTGGGTCGTATACCAAGTGAAACCTCTACCGCGATCCTTTTTCAGCCTCTCACCTGACACACATCTCCCTTTTGCCTTCAGGTACAAACCTGTACAAGTATATTAGCTGAACCGAAAAATAATATTAGTTCTGTGGGTCACACTTAACGTATGTGTCACGGTAAAAGTGATAAATCAGACGAATATGTATAATGTCCGGTGATTATTTGTAATCACCACTAAATTTGATGAGGAGGAACTATTGACTATTTATCACATTTACCGGATAGTTTATAAAATATTAATATTTAACTCTTAATCTGAGAAAAAATTTTCCGATTTCCATAGATTTTTTATAAACTAGCCGGTAAATGTGATAAATAGTCAATAGTTCCTCATCAAATTTAGTGGTGATTACAAAAAATAGACCTGATTTATCACTTTTACCGTAACAATATATCGAGTGTAAGACAGAACCAACATTGAGTCTTCGTCGACCTAATACCAAACCCTCCTAATGTCCTATTTCGAGGACAAACAGTTTGTAATATATATGACAGGACATAGTTTATAGTATATTCAGCTAGTAAAGTTGAATTTAGATCAGATTACAAGTTGGATATTTTACAAACTACCCGGTAAGTGTGATAAATATTTGTCATCCTTAATTGAGCTCAGTTGGTGATTAAGAGTATAAGCCAGGAAGTATATACGCTAGTACAGTATACATTCGCCAAGTTTATTTATATTTAAAACATTTATCACATTTACCGGATAATTTATAAAATAGTCAATTCTTAGTGGTGAATTTAATAATCTGACTCGCATGCTTGTCTTTTGTCTCTTCTTCTCACGTATTCGCTGCTTCTATTTGGGAGGTTTGTTCAATGTTAGTGGCAAGGACAAGTGCTGGATTGCTTATTTGTCGGGAGTGAGCAAACTTTTGTCAATCGAGTTGGATATTTTATAAACTAGTCGGTAAATGTGATAAATATTCAATAATTTATCACATTCCGAAAGACTAATAAACAGGATTTTCAAGTATTTCCTTAAGAAAAAGATTAGACCGTCGTGATTCCTAGAAACCGGAAAAGATCTCAAGGAACTAGGAATCAAACAGCAAGACCTCCAACAGCGGGACAAATTGAGAGCAAAAATAGAACCTCAAGGATTCTCTACTAAAGATGGGGAAGCTCAGGAGGAAAGGAAGAGCACAGAACAAGAATGAAGGAGTATTGGCGGAAACGAAAAGAAGCCAAGAGGAAATGGGCCACAACGTGGATCAAAAAAATGGCTGGAACGAAAAAAAAATTTATCACATTCCCCAGGATTAGTTTGTAATTATAAATAATCGTCGGGATTTATCACTTTCACCGCGATATTACATTCTGGTTCGTGTTATATATATCCGAACCTACACCAAACATTTCGCCAACTTCACAAACCCCCAACTGGCGTTCTCCGTGATCAAAAGAAAACATATTCCGAGTTGAAAATAGGTTCAGTAAACAATCTGAATGGATTTTGGAGCTTGGGCGGGGTCAAAAGAGACAATAATAGTCCAACAACACTTCCAATTCGGTGAACAACCGTCTCATAACCTTGAAATGAGAACAGAACAGAACAAAACCTTTCCAAAGGCTCTAGCTAGACTATCAATCATAACTGGAGAAGTCTAACAGTCGTCATAACTCTCAACCAATTAAAAGGATTACAGAATTTGGACCTTCTTGGGGGGTTAGCCCAAAATTTCAGTTACGAAACGATAATTTCCTTAAATAAAAAGGAAATAGGAAGAAATAGATAAATAAATAAATAAATAGCTAAAAGATGGGCGGAACAATACAAAATGATTTATTCAACAAATAGCACACAGGGGTTTCAACAATGGTCCTTGAAATAGTTCATCGACATCTAAATAGCAAATGAGAACTTACTTTTGCCCCGACTCGTAAGTTAAATACCAAATTTCTTCTTTTTAAAGTTATGATAATGACTTGGAGTGGGATTAATAAACAAAAAAATGTTAGGAGAGAAGAAGAAGAAGAAGAAGTAGGAGGTGGAGGAAGATGGAGAGACAAGAAAAAAAGATTTTAATCGCCATCTTTGTAATAATTACGTAGAAGCAAAGTCAAAAGAGGAAAACTGGCGTAGAGTCAAAAAGGAAGGGAAATGAATGCTTGAGAAAGATTATCGTTAATTACTCAACTGTTTAGTTTAGCTTCTCCTAGCTACTGGGTCATTGTCTGTGTGCACCTTTTCACTAGTCCTTCCTTTATCGTAATGGCGGAAATAATAATTCTACGATCCGAAAAAATTTTTTTTGAACCAATTTAAATTTGAATCAATTAAGCGAACGTATCAATGGAATACTTTTCTCTTTCTTTTTTGTGTTGTTGTTGCTCCGAGGCACGAAAATAGGCCATGGTCACGTAAAATGTCCTCTCTAGAATGGGAAGTTTACTTGGACTGGTCATTTTGCGGAGACGATTCAGGCTTTTTGATGATGATTATAATTTTTTTTTAATTTGTGCCAGTTTAATTATTAAATAATGAGCCGTTCGTCTAGTTGGAGAGTGTTTTCAGAGACGATCTTGCATCATAACTAATAATGGCTGGGGTATAAGGGCACCCACCTGAGGCAGTGAAAAATAATTTTTCGTTGGAAACCCATCCAAGGTTCACTGGAAATGGGTTTGGCACACCTACCGCTACCTATTTGAAGTTCTTCACTGTTGCTTTGTGGTTCGTGGTTCTTCTTTACTTTACGCCTCTTCTGTTTCTAGAATTTTATCTGTAACCCAAAGACAGCAAGGCTTTCTATCATTTTTGCCAGTTGGTAATGTTGTCAGCTTGTTTCTTTGATTTGTCTTCTGGGCTAAAATTAAAAGGAACCAAAAGTTAAAGATGAAGCTTTGAGCGTTACTCATGTGGGTATGTGATTGGAACTAGGTTCAGGCGATTCATTGATCTTATGACAGGGAGTTAAAAAGGTTATTATTAATATTATTATACATATTCAGTATAGATTTGTTGTAGATAATTGTTAAATCATGCTGATGTGACTACCCAACTAAAGCAAAGATCCTGTGTCCGCGACGGAACCGCTACAATTTCCCAAAACCGTTAGACCTTTTTTAAGAATTTTTAAGGTTAAATACATTTCAGATGAAATTTTCAATTTCATATTCCAAATTCTAATTCTTCAGCCATGAAATTTTTAACGATTTTTAAAGAAACACGGTTAAACAGGCGACAGAGTAACAGGCACACGTGTCCATGGCATGCATGCTTCAGTGACTTTGTTAGTAACCGGATTTCCATACAAAAACTGGGAAAAATCTTCATAGAAGGCACCGCCTTTGGATGTTTTACCTGTGGGTATTGACCCTTTTGACGACCAGTTATGATATTATTTTATTTGCTTTCCCTGTCATTTGGAGGAGAAAAACTGGAATCTCACATGTCGAAATCCGGTTCGGAAGAAGAGAGAGAGGAATTTGTGAATTTAATCGAAAAGAGAATTTCAATATTTGAATTTTTGTTTTTATAAAAGACTAGTTTCACGGTCCATTTTGTAGAAGTGATGTTAAAAAGGAATTGAAAATCAGCGCCGATTAAACCGTGGTTAATATCCCAAGGTCATCGCTCCAGCAACACAATACCTTGGAGGTGTATGAATTATTGACGGTAAATTAACTTCTTTGGTCACGATCACTTAACCTTGATTTATGAGTTTTCGTCATACCGTCCAGAGGTAGAAGAACTCACTTTATGAAGAAGAAAAGAAGAAGTATTTTGATCCTCAATTTTTGAGGGAAATTAATACCGGCAGATTAGGTAGTTCAGTTTTTAATTTTACGACCTTATGGGCGGATTTGACACGAGACTGGAACGCAGAAAGTTCCAAAAAGTCGTAAGCAAAGACCTGAACAAAAGAAGAAACCTGCAACGAAATGGTGCAAGTGTGCCCCAAATTATAAAAACACTCCAAAAAATACAGAAAACAAATGTATTCAAGAAATTCAGAATAAGTTCGGGAGTCTGACACCAATTTAATGTTTGAATATTTCTTAGATAACTCGATTTTGGATGAAATAGTAGAATTTTCAATTAAATATGCTCGAAGTAAAAACAATCAAACATTTGACATTCGGCGATCTGATTTAAAGAAATTTATAGGCATTCTTATATTCAGTGGGTATCATTCTCTCCCGCAAACAAAATTCTACTGGAGTTTAGACGAAGATAAAGGTATCCCTCTGATACGTAAAACAATGCCCCGGAACAGATTTGACGAAATAAAAAAGTATATTCATCTTTCTGACAATGATAAACTGGAAAAAACCGATAAATTTTCCAAAGTAAGACCCTTCTTGAATCATCTAAATCGGAAGTTCTTACAGTTCGGCATATTTTCCCATAAGATATCGATTGATGAAGAGATGGTACCATATTTTGGACGTCATTCGGCAAAGATGTTCATAAGAGGAAAACCAGTTAGATTTGGATTTAAACTGTGGTGTATGGCCTCGGCTGAAGGGTACCTGTATCAGTTTGAGGCTTATAGTGGGGCTTCACAGAGCAATAACGAAAATCTTAGTCTAGGAGAAAGAGTAGTTACAAACTTGTTGAAATTTGTACCTGACCCTGAAAATCATGTCATATTTTTTGATAATTTCTTCACAAGCCATTATCTTCTGACTTTACTGTCAGAAATGAAATTCTTTGCAGTTGGCACAGTGAGGGAGAACCGAATGGCTTCCTGCCCGCTTCAAACAGTGAAAGACTTCGCGAAGGAACCAAAGGGAAGCTACGATTATAGATTTGATAAAAACAATAGCTTATTCGCTGTTAGGTGGCGTGACAACTCTGTCGTCACTATTTTAACCAATTTCGGTAAGCTTAAGCCAACAGTACCCGTAAGAAGATACAACTACAAGGAAAAGAGGTACAACATGGTTCCCCAACCAAACATTATCCACCACTACAACAAGGGGATGGGAGGTGTAGATTTGCACGATAATGGGATTGCAAACTACAGAATTAGAATTAGAGGGAAGAAATGGTGGTGGCCATTATTTTCTAACGGAATTGACAGTGCTGTTGTCAATGCATGGAAAATTTATCAATTAGCAACGGGCTCTGCCATCAGTCAGGTAGACTTTAGATCTCATATAGCGCTCTGCCTACTGAAGACAGAGAAAACCAATCCGATGATAAATTTAAAACAAAAAAACCTTAATCTTGGTCACTCCAGTAGAACCAGTTTGCCGGAAGCAATACGAGACGATAGGATAGATCATATCATAGTTCGGAATGAAGAACTTGGAGACGATGCAGGTTTTAATGATGATTATAATTTTTAATTTGTGCCAGTTTAATTATTAAATAATGAGCCGTTCGTCTAGTTGGAGAGTGTTTTCAGAGACGATCTTGCATCATAACTAATATGGAAATAAAGGCACTCAAAGTTAAAAATAATTTTCGTTGGAAACCCATCCAAGGTTCACTGGAAATGGGTTTGGCAACATACCGCTACCTATTTGAAGTTCTTCACTGTTGCTTTGTGGTTCGTGGTTCTTCTTTACTTCACGCCTCTTCTGTTTCTAGAATTTTATCTGTAACCCAAAGACAGCAAGGCTTTCTATCATTTTTGGTAATGTTGTCAGCTTGTTTCTTTGATTTGTCTTCTGGGCTAAAATTAAAAGGAACCAAAAGTTAAAGATGAAGCTTTTAGAGCTTATACTCATGTGGGTATGTGATTGGAACTAGGTTCAGGCGATTCATTGATCTTATGACAGGGAGTTAAAAAGGTTATTATTAATATTATTATACATATTCAGTATAGATTTGTTGTAGATAATTGTTAAATCATGCTGATGTGACTACCCAACTAAAGCAAAGATCCTGTGTCCGCGACGGAACCGCTCATATTTCATACAGAAATCCCGTCAAACATCCAGTTAGAGGTTGTTTAAGTCTCTGGAATTAGGTTACATAGACAGCTTCAAGATGACCAAAAACCAACCTTCTGTCCCTTTCCCAACCGAATTCTTCAGCCATGAAATTTTTTTTAACGATTTTTAAAGAAACACGGTTAAACAGGCGACAGAGTAACAGGCACACGTGTCCATGGCATGCATGCTTCAGTGACTTTGTTAGTAACCGCATCAGGATTTCCATACAAAAAACTGGGGGGAAAAAATCTTCATAGAAGGCACCGCCTTTGATGATGCATTTTTACCTGTGGGTATTGATTACCCTTTTGACGACCAGTTATGATATTATTTTATTTGCTTTCCTACCTGTCATTTGGAGGAGAAAAAACTGGAATCTCACATGTCGAAATCCGGTTCGGATGAAGAGAGAGGAGGAGGAGGAGGAGAAAAGATGGTGGAAGGAATTTCAGATCGTAATGAGATTTTTTTGCCGCCATTAGTCTTGGAAAAAGTGGTTAAAGACTAGAAAGAGTTTCACGGTCCATTTTTGTAGGAGAAGATGATGTTAAAAAAAGGAATTGGAAATCAGCAGCGCCGAATTAAACCGTGGTTAATATCCCAAGGTCATCGCTCCAGCAACACAATACCTTGGAGGTGTATGAATAATTTAACGACGGTAAATTAACTTCTTTGGTCACGATCACTTAACCTTGATTTATGAGTTTTTTCGCTGAAAATGTCATCAGCGTCCGCGTAGGAAGAACTCCATTTTAAATCACTTCTCGCTATTAAAAAGAGAAAAAAGCTATTTTTACGAAAGTATTCTTCTCTTTCGTCTGACCCAGATTTTTTTTGTCCGCGTTTGCACATTAAGGTAGTTGCAGTTTTAGGTATTTCTGTTTTTAATTTTAATGAGGCGATTATGCCGGATGAGTGGACACGACGATTTTTTTGTTGCACGCAGTCGTGCGTGTAAAGTCGGTAAACAAACGATTCGGATGCTCTTCCTGATAGTTGGCCAGGGGATGTGTCATGTCGTGCGTGCTTCTGCCAACATGAACGCGTGTGATTTTTGTGTTGTCCATTCCCCAAAATCCTTGATTCACTTTTAACCGTTTAACAAGACTCCGGTGATGTTACTTAAACTTGGGATGGTTCCTCAGATGAAGTGGAAGACTTAGGCGTTTTTCTATTTTAAGTGTTTCTTGAAATATATATTTCATTTAAAGTATACTTATTTAATAAATAATGCACAATTTTAATAAGACCTTCTTTCAAAAGTAATGCACAGTGTTAACACAAACTCTAAGGAATGTGGGTTTCGAGTTCTTAATGACTTTCTGGGGGCTTGGACATACGCGAGACTCGTAATCAAACGCCTTCAATTGAAGAGACATAAATGCATTTAATTACAAGTGTGCATTACTTATGAAACGAATTGCTCCTGAAAGTGTACAACAGTTTTGGAAGGAGTTTGTGTTAACACTGTGCATTACTTTTGAAAGAAGGTCGTATTAAAATCGTGCATCATTTTTGAAAGGAATTCGTGTTAACACTGTACACTACTTTTGAAAGAAGTCTGTGTTATCAATGTGCATTACTTTTGAAAGCAATTCGTGTTAACACTGTGGACTACTTTTAAACGGTGACATTAAAATTGTGCATTATTTATGAAATAAGTGTACTCTAAATCAAATAAATATTTCAAGGAACAGAAAACGCACAAAGCTGGACACAACGAGAATCGCATAACTTGAAGATCTTGAATTAAACTGCCAACTCGAAAGCATGTGATAGACAGTTTTTCAATTTTATCGGAATGTTGACAGATTTTTTGTAGCTTTCAATACCGTAAATAACATTATTAAATTTATATACTTAGTATATTATATATAATACTATTTATAAATCATTATTGCAACAAAACTCTTCATCTTCTTACATTCACGAAATAGATCAAAAGAAGCGTATGTCAGATCGATCTCACATAATAAAAATCATTTCTCCAATTAGAAGTGGCATAATTTAGAAACCCGAAAGAGAGAGAGAGGAAACAAAAACGCACAAAACGAGACCCCGACCCTATTTAACTAACAATCGAACCGGAATCACGTGGTTTCTGATAATAAAATTTTAAAAATTTCCTTTTTAAAAAGGTTCTATTGAATAGTTTTCTAAACAGCCGTCGTAAAAAGGAGAAATTGAAATGCGAGGAAGATGAAAGAAGGTCTTTTATATTTCCTTTTTCAAAAGGAAGGGAAAAAAAGGTTTAACTAGAAAACCGATACAGAAAAATAAGTTTTTGACGAAAACCCCACGTTATGCGAGGACAAAAGAAATCAGAATCGCTGCTGAAGGGCTGGAAAACAAATCTTAAAGAGAGCGAAAGGGAAACATGGGCCCATTGGTTCTATCAATCAGCCTGGGTTATGATGTCAGAAAAATTTTTATTTTTTAATGAAATGAAAAAAGAATTGTTTCATCTGTGTTTTGTAAATGAAATGGCTTGTCTTCTTACATGTCGGTTTTTTAAAAGGATTTAAATTTAGTACGATAGTGTGCATTATTTATGAAATGAGTCCTGGCTCAAAGATTGAATCGATAGATTCTTTTCAACTGTGCAGTATTTATGGAAAATAATCTGCTTAAAAGTGTGCAATATTTATGAAATGAGTCCTGGCTCAAAGAGAAGCTCAAAGATTGATGAAAATTTTCAACTGTGCAGTATTTATGAAATTGAGTGTGTGAATGAGTCCTCAAAGATTGATCGATAGCTTTTTTCAACTGTGCAGTATTTATGAAAAATAATATGCTTAAAAGTGTGCATTATTTATGGAATGAGTCTTGCTCAAAGATTGAATCGATAGCTTCTTTTCAACTGTGCAGTATTTATGAAAATAATCTGCTTAAAAGTGTGCATTATTTATGAAATGAGTCCTGGATCAAAGATTGATCGATAGCTTCTTTTCAACTGTGCAGTATTTATGAAAAATAATACTTAAAAGTGTGCATTAATTATGAAAGAAATAAATTATCCTCGAAGAAGTGGATCAGTGTTGGTTTGGGTTCTTATCGAAGTGTGCATCACTTCTGAAATGAATCATTTTTCGGTGTTTATGACCAGGGTGTTAGTTCCAAAGAGCGGATCGGAAAATTTCATTCAAAGTCAGAATTTTCCTCGAGAAAAGAGACGAAAAGAAAAGCGTGGATCTTATAAGTGAAAATTAATCATTTTCATTTAATCAAAGTTGGCCGGAGAAACTTTTCAGCAATTCAAACAGCCTTTTATTGAATTTAGCGTTTCACTTCGAAAAATTTCCCTTCCCTTCGAAACTGGAACCCCCCCGCGCCGGCACCTTGCCTTTCCTCCCTTTGCCAGTTGGAAAACTCAAAAAAGGTTTTTCCTCCGTTTTGTTCCCTTTCCCTTTTCGCTTTCTCTCTCTCTCTTTCTATTTTTTTGAAAAGAGAATCACTGAGTTTGGAATTTTCGAAATTTATTTTTCCAGCAGTTTTGAATTCCGTTCCTGGAAAACATCAATAAAAACTTTGAGAGAGAGTGGGGTGGGGTGGGTGGATCGGTGTCGGTGGTGGTGGCAGCGGCGACGTTCTAGAAATTCGGCTGGGTGGTTTGTTTTTAGCAGCCTTTTCCAAAATTCTTTTTATCAAATTTGAGGCTTCGTCACGGTTCAAATTCGATGTTTGTTGAGGGTGTGTTCGCTTAATCTGTACCTCGTATCGCATCATAAATTGGTCTTTGGGAACGTGGGCTGAAGGGATGATGATAAATGGCGACCGAACGGGAAATTCGACGGGTTTCATTTTATGCGTGTTTTGGCTTTTTTTGTGCGTTTTTTGACGCCGATAGTTTAGAAAATTTAAAACGTGAACGAAGTCTTGTATGCTTTATAAATATTGCACACACATGAGATTTCATTTCAAAAATACTGCACACACACAGAGACTTTATTTCAAAAATACTGCACACACACAGAGATTTCATTTCAAAAATACTGCACACACAAGAGACTTTATTTCAAAATACTGCACACACAGAGACTTTATTTCAAAAATACTGCACACACACAAGAGACTTCATTTCAAAAATACTGCACACACAGGGACTTCATTTCATAAATCATGCACACTTGTAGAAGAGAATCCATTCATACATATTCCACACTTTAAAAATCTAGAGTACGGTTTTGACATGAACAGTTCCTTCTTTTTATGCGTATTGTAAGTTTTTTTTTGTGCGTTATAACGAAGCCTCTGTTCTTTCATAAATATCGCACATCTCTAAAGAGTTAATTTCATAAATAATGCACACTTCTAAAGGATAATTTGTTACACATATTACAATACACACTTCAGTCTGTAGTTCATTTCACAAATAATGCACACCTTTTATAAATAAATAAAAATCCATCATCACAGTATGGTCTGACCAATCTTCAAGTTACTCTCAGCCAGAATCATTTCAAACACAACACTCACGAGGCTGGTCATGAGGTTCTTGTGAAATTGTAGTTTTGTTTATTTTTAAATAAAAACCCCCAACTTCCATTTCTTGTGTGTAATTATAATTTTAGGAACCGGGTAATCAAGAACAAGGGCAATTAACAGCACGTATAATCTTTGAAACGGGTATAAATATAACTAAATTATTCAAGAGAGAGAGGGGTAGAGCGGGGATGGAGCCAGAGAACGATTGACAACATTTTCTCAGAAGGAACCAGTTTTCGTGTGAGACAACTTCATTTTGGGGTATATATATACAAAAAAAAATTATTTTTAATTTCCTAATAATGTTTGGGCGTAGGGCCTAATCATCCCAAAAATACTGCACACTAGTATGAATTATTTATATCATGTCCACTGAATAGAAATTTTTTAGGGCAGTTATGATAATTTCTAAGAGATGATCATGTCAATTCGAAAACGGAAATGGGGGTATAAAAGACCCAAAAAAAAATCAAAATGATGTTCAGAGGTGGGTAATAATGATTTTGGGACACGTGACGTGTGCCAAGAAGAATTTTTTTCTTTGGTTTTGTGGGCGTTAACTTCGTGATGGTTAATTAGGGAAAATCCCATAATCTACAAGTCGTCAACCCTGAACTCAAATTCTACAACAACAACAAAAAAAATTTTTTTGTTGTGTTGATAAGACTGTTTTCCCCCGAAAAATCCACGACGGTAGGAGTCTGTTTGACCTTTTCCGCGGCCTTATCGGTCCCTAATCTCTGACCTAATAATCTCTTATTACCAAATTAATTTGTTTAGAAATAATTTACGCGTTATTTTCTGTCGTTTTTTTTGGTCTAAGTACCATTTATACAAATCAATCATTCAAGTTGAAAGGCTGTAGACAGACGGAAGACAGTTGTTGGCTAGGTCCCACTGTTAACAGACGCCTAATAAAAATTTCCTTTGACGAAAAAATTCTTTCAACCTTTGTGTTGTTGTTGTTGTTTCACTTTACTGCCGGAGCAATAAAATTGAGAGAAGAGCGTAAGTCGAATAATAGCCATAAATAATAAATAAATAAGTCGGAGTCATCTTTTGTAATTGTGATCACGATTCACAAACCTCTTCCTTTAGAGTTCGTGACGTCGAGGACCTTGTCTGCATTGGGTCGACACACACAAACTGCGTCGTGTTCAAGTTCACTATACGAGTTTTTGCACTGCACTCTGACTTTCACTAAATGACCGCCCTGCAATTAGGTGAGTCGGGTTTGGTAGACGTTTATGTATCCATTTGGGCTGTAATTAGAGATGACGATTATGGCGACTAGTTTGATGAAGGCCGGTTTTGCTTTTTGGTTCGTTAAAATGGCGATGATACCCGAAATTTTTATATATAGAAAAAGGATTCGGAGGATTGTGGAAAGGCCGGTCGGGTTGAAGACTCCAGGTGCGCGTTTATTTTCTCGTTTGGAGGAAGCACAGATGTTTCTTCTCGTTTACGAGCTCCAGAGCTGGAGAAAGCGCTTTTTTTTTATGCCATTGACGGAGTAATAACTTTTTATAGGCAAAACCAGTACTCTCCGGCAGTGAGTACTTAAAAAGTTCAACTTTATAAATTCTCGGCCCACACGTTGTTGAAAGTTTTAAAGTGGCAGGAGCCGGGGGGAGTATGGGGGGCCTTAACATTCACACTGATAAACAAAGACAATAGCTGGAGAGGAAACAAGTTCTCTGGTATTTAAAAACAATCTGCGAAAGGAAACTCCTCCGACATTTTAACCTCTTTCCAAGGAAGCAAAAAAATATGACCAAGTTCCACTGGCCGTTTAAGTGACCTGTGGTGACCACGACCAAAACCCGGGGTGTCTAAAACCATTCTCAAAGTTGCGCCAAACTTTTCTTTCCTCTCTCTCGAAAAATTTTTTCATTGAATCACAAAGTCAGAAAAAGAAAACCGTTGATTGAAATGCAACGAGAAAAATAAATGCCAAAGCGATTCAGCGAAATCATGTCACACTTTGCGAAATAATCCATAAATTATGCAGAATCATGTTTTTTAATGTTTTCCTTCTCCTCAGTTAATAAAGATGGTGGTAATGATGTTGATGTTGATGATGATGATATTTAGAAAGAAGAAGAAAAATTGGGATGCCATTTTTATGACTGGTTAAAAAGAAAACAGGCAGCCACGGGCATTGTCATTGACATGATGCATTCGGTTTCACCGGGATTTCGGGGACTCCCCCCCTCCTCCTCAAAATTCCATTTTTTCTAATTTCTCTCTTTTTTGGAACTGAGATTTTGATTCCCTCGAGGGCTTCCTTTCTCCCAGAAATCTCTTTTTTTGACTGAGCTCCTTTTTTTTGGGGGGAGTCCATCTGCTCTAGACAGACGTATTTTAAGGCGGGAAGATTAAAAAACATTTTAGTGATGTAAAGCCCCGAAATAATGGTGCGTGAACAAAGACGATTGATTTCTTATTTCTGGAGGGCAGTTTTCGTTCTTTCGTTCCACCTCTCCATTATCCTGTCCAGTCGAAAGTTAAACGTAGATAAAGATGAGTTTTTTGTGGATAAAAACTTTTCAGGTATATAAAATTTCAATCTGGGTGTGGTGGCAAACTCGTTTCTGTCTTTTTTTGTTTCCTTTTTTTTTGTGGCTTAAGGGAAGGAAAAAATTACACTCTTTTCTAACGGTTACGTAATTATGATGTCCTGGTCATTTTTGTTTTTTTTTTCTTTTTCTATTTTATTTTGGATTTCAATCGCCTTGCGGTTCTTTGACCTCTACTTTCGGATAATCTCAACTTGAAGACAGATAATTGAAAAAGGCGAGCGAACACTTTCAACTCGATTATTGGTGTCGGCATCTAAAGTTCCTTTTAAATTAAATTGTAAGAGTATAATGTAACGAGTAACTCATAGTGTGCAGTATTTATGAAACGAATACACGCTATTAACATCCAATGATTATGTAATAAACTCTAGCTTTGAGAGTATATTTATAAACATATCCTTGCCTTAAGTGTTTAATATTATAAAATGTGCATTATTTATGGAACGAATCCCATCTGTCTATATATATATAAATAGACTTCTCAATTAAGAAATTTGGTATAGCAAACCTTTTTTAAAAATTTCTGTTAAAGCGCAACTCATCTCAGTTTCATATTTATGAGTAAAACTTTTTATATATTATGTGAACAGGAAATTATATCCTATATGTATATACCACAGTAAAAGTGATAAATCGGCCGAATATTTATAATTCCCGGGAGTTATTCGTAATCACCAGTAAATTTGATGAGAAATTATTGACTATTTATCACATTTACCGGATAGTTTATAAAATATCTAACTCATAATATGGGCAAACGTTTATTAAATTCCATATTATAACATTGGATATTTTATAAACTAGCCAGTGAATGTGATGAATATTGAGTAATTTGTCAGAGTAATCAAGCTCAGTTGGTGATTATGAATAATCGCCGGAAATTGTAGCCTGATTCATTACTTTTATCATGTACATATATTTATCATATACTGGATGCTTATGATAGGGAAAAATTATAAAATGTTGCTCAGATGCTTGACTTTTGTCAATTTTCTGATGAAAGGCAAACAATTCCAAGCAGCTATAATCGCCGGTAGTCGTGTATGAGCCTTCAAATATATAAGTATAAGTGACAGAAGACAAGTATGTGAATTACTGAATATTTATCACACTTACCGGGTAGTTTGTTAATTATCCAACTCGTAATCCGAGCTAAATTCAACTTCTTAAGTTGAATATATTACCACCTATGTCCTGTCCCGTATATTATAAACTGTTTGTTCTCAAAATAGGACATTGGGGAGGGTTTGGTATTAGATGGACAAAGAACCAATGTCGGTTCTGTGTGTTACACCTGATATATGTTACGGAAAAAGTGATAAATCAGGCAAATATGTAGATAATTCCTGGCGATTATTCATAATCACCAACTAAGCTTGGTAAATGTGAATAATTTCTGAATATTTATCACATTTACCGGCTACTTTATGAAATGCACAACTCTTAATCTCAACAAACTTTTATGAAATTCGCCATTATAAGTTGGAAATTTTATAAACTAGCCGGTAAAGGTGATAAACACTCAACAGTTTGTCACATTTACCAAGATTAGTTGGTAATAATGAATAATCGCCGAGTGTTATATAATTATCTCGCTCCAATTTATCACTTTTACCGTCACATCTATTTATCACATTTCCCAGATAGGTCATAAAATATCCAACTCATGATTTGAGTGTGCTTTTATTAAATTTCAAATTATAACGTGGTGATTTGGGCGAATATATACACGATTCTCGGGGATTATTCAAAATCACCAACTCACCCTGGTAAATGTGACAGAGTACTAAGTGTTTATTACATTTACCGGCTATTTTATAAAATATTTTAGCAAACTTTGATTTAAATTCTCCAACATGAGTTGGTGATTATGAATAATCGCCAGGAGTTATATACATATTCGCCTGATTTATCACTTTTACCGTAGCATGTATGTTAGGTTTAACGCAGAGAGCCGACATTATTTTTTCCGGTCCACCTAATATGAATGGATGTGGTCGTTGCACGTCGAAACAGACGCCACGTACCACGTTCTAGTACACATGCGAGAAGTTATTTCGTTTTGAATGTCTTCAAACATGGATTACTGAAATAGTTTCCCTTAGCCGCTTCCTGTATTGCCTTCTTAAATACATGAGTTTGTTTTTTCCGCGTTGTGTGTTCACCGTAATTCATGTCAGTTTATTTATGTCTATTTATTTTATTAAATGCATTCTCGAAATGTTTTAGAAACGAGTTTTTTATTGATTTTAGCGTTTATTTGGTCGACCTACACTTGAATAATCTCCGATATAACTGCCTTAAACGCTTTTTGTGAAGGATTTCTTTCATAATTGATGCACACACTCTTAGAAGGACGTGGCTATATTAAAAATGGCCACTTTTTAATTATTTATTAATAGATCATTTAACGCCTTGGTACTCAAGCTTTTTCCTTCCCGGCCAAATTTCCATTAGGACTGGTCCACACGACTTACCAAAATGATTTTACAAGTCCTGCTTTCGACCCATACAGTCCACCCTCAGGGCATCATATATATGTACATCTGTCAGTCTGTTTCTGTATGTTGCCTCATAAAGATATGTTGAGGCAAATAATGTTAGCAGTTTCTGAAGACAGACCCGAACATGATCAGGCACTATAGTTCAGACTTAACAATGAGCAATCGACCTTTCACAAGTTTGTACTGAATCGGTTTCCACTGGGGCACACAGTAGAGCTGGGTGGGCCGTATGTGGCCCGCTGGCCGTAGTTTGAGTATCAAGGATTTAACTTTATACTATTTCATAATATATTAAATTTTCTTCCCTAATATAAAACCTAAAAAGTTGTCAGTTTATTGCTATAATATTAATTAATAAGTCACCTTTAGTTTTATTGATTATGAAATACTGTAAATCTACTGGAAAAGTGTGCAGTATTTATGAAATGAATTCCTCTCAAAAGTGTGTAATATTTATCAAATTTATTCTCAATATTATGGAATATTTCTAGAACTATTTTTAGTACAGATATTACAATATTAGAACTATTTATTTATATTGGTGTGTGCATTATTTATGAAATGGGTTTCTTTAAAGAAAGTGCAAAACTTATGACAATAACCCATCTCCAAAGTGAACAAAATTTTTGTTGGGTGTAATATTAATGAAATTGTTTGTGGTAAGCGTGCAAAATTTATGAAATGAATACCTCTAAGTCCGCATTATTTATGGAGCTTCTTGTGAAGTCGTCTATGACTAGACCTAAGTCTTAAGAGACTGTTGAAGTTGGTAACAATAGCCAAGGTTTCTCCTGAAGGAATAAATTGCCCACAAAAATGGACCTTGTATCAGTTGAAGTATTCTCGTCGTCTGTGTGTGAATGGAGAATGGCTCCTGGAACGAAATCCATTAGCTCTTAAATCAGGAGTCAAGGTAGAGTGAAAATGGTTTCTTGTCGGGAAGAGATGGAGGAGAGAGAGAGAGTGAAAAAAATTTTTTTTTTTGAACATCTAACGGTTTAACTATTTCAACAACGAGACACCGGAATTTGTGTTGAATGTCGGGAGGCCGGATCATTTCTAAATTGTTAATTCCTTTGTGTTGTGACTCATTTGAATGTTAATAAAATGAAATTAGCCATGGCAACGGGGAAGAAAAGAATTTCTTTTTTGTTCATTGCCAGTTTTAAATTCAAAAAGAAGATGACCCTTTGATCGAGGGTAAAAAGAAATAAAAGAAAAAAATGAGAACTCGACAGGTATACGGGGACAAATTTTTTGGCACAATGGAATATATATTGTGGGACAGATAAATTCGACTAAATTCTATGTCACATGACACGAATCCTCCCTTCGGTTAAGTTAAGAAAAATCCGATTTACGTCATCTTCCTCTTTCCCATTCAAAAAGTTGGGTGAACAGCCGTCTCCATTTAATTGCGGTTGGCAGCTCTGTCCTCTCCTCCTCCTTCACCAAGTTCACGTTCTCACCACCAAACAATTTCTTTTTTTTAAATAAATAAATAACAATAATTAAAGGAAATGAATCACGAATGAACCTCTTCACATATTAAAAAACTTATATAAGAACCGTGTTTTCGTTTGCTAATTAAAATGATAAATCATTTATGTATTGAAAAGAGGAAAAATTTTTGCTCGCGCCGCCATATTGAATAGTTTAACGATGACCAAATGATACGCGGTCGTTTAAAAGAAATTTGTCGTTATCTCGGATTTGTCCGTCTTGCCGGGACTTGTCGCATTTCAAATTGAATTTTCAAGGACTTTTGAAGTTTCCTTCGGAAACGGGACTGACTAACGGTAATTAAAATTATCAGAGCCACGATTTAGAGATGAAATTTAATTTCACACAGAAAATCGAAACTCTCTGCCGGAAATTGATGCAGTATAATTAAGGGCAGTCACGTAGTGAGATATGATAACAGCCTTTTTCTAAATAAAAAAACATGGCGACCGTCTGAAAGCATGAAATAGTAAAACGGGAAATTTTTTTTTTGTGTTAGCATTGGAACTTAAAGAAATCTTACACGCTTTCAATTTTTTCACTTTCATAATCTAGGATTTGGGAGTAAAAAGCCTTTTTCGATTGCGTAGAGTAAAAGGACCAACCTTTCACCGGAATAGCGGATTAACACGTCAATTTCGACTCGGAGTGATCGTGAAGCGAATCAAACAAAATCCTCGGTATCGGATGAAAAAAAAAATGGCGTCGTCTCGTGTCAAGACCCGTTTCAAATAATTAACTTTTTAGAGAGTGCTATAATGTGATGAATTCAATGAAACATGCACCGGATCATCTCACATTTTCACGGTGAAGGTTTTTTAATTTTTTAAACCTGTCACTTTCGCACAAGAGAAGGATAAAAAGTTTTCGAACTTAAATCCCGAGCGCTTCTCAACTCCACCGCCTTCTAAGTTCTTTGACTCCTGATGCGTTCACAGATCAAGAAGAAAAAAAATCAAATTCAAAACTAATTGTTTGCATTTCTACGACGGCCATATATTCTTGATGTTACATAAGCTCTAAAAACTCTTGGTTATTTTTATTTCATCTCTCAAATAAACTTAATAGCCTGACTTTTTTTTTCCTTTCAAAAAAGTTTTCATTTTGATTCCTTGAGTGAATCGTGAACCATGTTTAGCTTGTGATGTGAAGGTTTTTTCGCGTGCGGAAATTGTTTGCGCCAGAACATTACGGTTGAACAAGTTTTGATTTTTTTGTAAAACCGATGGTTAGCTAATGAGGAGGGTTAATTTTTTAAAAAGTATTTCGTCGAGTTTGAGTTTGTATGGTAAATAGATACTATAGTCTTGGTGTTCCTTCCTCGGTTGCCTCTTTTTTCCCAACCATGACGACCGCAAGGCAGAGCTCGGGATTCTCGCAGTCGTGTTCGACTTTGGAAAATTCATAACAATTTTTTTCTTTCTTAGGGAAATTATTTTCCCCCCAATTTTCCCAATTACTATTTTTCACCATTTCCCAAATTTATTTTCGGATATATTTATAATAATTAATTCCATCTAATTATATCGGTAAATTCATAAAATTTCAACGGGAATTTTCTAATTTGCGGATTTGAGCGTTTCAACTTCAATCAAAATTATCAAAATGTTGTTTAAAAATTTCCCAATTCCAAAATCCGGAAAATGGTGCCGGGAAAACGTTTAAAAAATTTAAAATCCTGCATTCCGCCTTGCCGGTTGGAATCCCGAGCTCTAACACTGATAGTCACTTGTTGCTATAATGTTTCAACTCTAAGACTTGCCAAGCAACCCATTCACGTTAAACCGTGCGAACGGTTTTCTTAAGTTGTGAGTTATTTACTCGTCAATTGTTAATTCCGCCCGTGTTTGTCTTATGAGTTGAGCGATGGACACGACCCCGAATGACTTTCGTAAGAAGACGGAGCACTGCCTTGTCGGCAAAGGACCTCCGGGTTTTCGTGAAATCAATCGAAAAGAGAAGGTTGCCTGTACTGTCTCTCAGTTTGCTAGTCTTTCAGTTTTATGGAGAGTTTGTCCGACGAACGAACAAAAGAGTTTTCCATCCACTTTTGGGATTTTCCTTTTGGATTAACAATTTGGATACCTGATTTTTGGATTAAGGGAATATCACGGTTGTGAGGGTGAATTGTTCGGTGTGTTATTACCGCGAGTTGTTCGAGTCCGTGGCTAAAACGTTTTTTTTTAATTTTTGAAGTTTTGTAGTGAAAAGAAAGAGAAAAAAAAAATTTTAGTTAAAAAGAAGAAAAAAAGTTATTGTGGTTTCGTTCAAGGTCAACCCGTTCACTGCACATACACGCATTTTCCCAAAGGTAGGTGATTCATTTAACCCATATATTCCCAGATTGTGTCTAATTTAAACAATTTCGAAACATTTACACGAGGAACCATTGACGAGATTCAATCTAGATTTGAAACAGCTTTGCTCAATTGACCTTGCGGGGATAAATTTTGGGAAATCAGGTTTCTATTTCGTCAGAATCTTACGTTTAAGTTTTCCCAGATCCATGTGCACACGGTAATTAATCATAAAAGTTTTTAAAAAAAAATGAATGCGAATTTTTCTCATGTTCGACAAATTAAAGACCTGATGCTTAGATTCTTTTTAAAGATGGCTGCGACCTGAAATAGGGTGGTAGGAAGTGATTTCAAGAGGTTACAAGGATTTTATTTAAAAAAAAACGGGCGGAGGAATACATAAAATAGAATACCGGGGGTGGAGGAAATTTAAGAAATTTGCGGAATGTAACGGGGAAAAACGTTTACGCTTCACGCGGCTTCAACATGGCGGAAGGAAGCGGGTCCTTATTTTCCGCGATTATTAATTCCAATTTCGTTGATTTACGCGCGTTTCATCTTGTTCGTTTTGGACAGGTTCCACGTTTTTTATTTTCGTCATCCCCTTTGTGTTTTATTTGATAACAATCCACCGTTGAAAACAAAGGCATTACGAAAGGGGAGGGGGGAAACGGAAAGAGGAAGGGAAAGGAAACGGAAACGGGAGGATTTCTCCTTTACCCCATCCCAGGCTATTGCTCTTTTATTCCGCTTCCTTTCTCGTTTTCCCCCATTTTTCCCCTTTGGATTCTTTTTCTTCTCCTCTGCTTTTCGGGTCTTAAGACCTTGAAAAATATTTCCTTAAGAGGATGAAAACATTTTCAATTAAGGAAACGACTGAGGTGAAATGTGAAAGGTAAATTTTCCCCTTGAAATCTCTCAAAAATGGAGGAATTCTTTCGGGTTGTCGAGTTTCCTTTTTTAAAACGGGGACTTCAAAGCGAAATCAGTGCGGGGACAAGCCCGAAGAAAGCTTTTTCCAAGAGCCTGTTCTCTCCCCCTTCGTTTCTGCTTCCACCCCTCCCACCGGCTTCCCGCTTCGATATCGTTTTTCATTCTCTCTTGTCTTCAAGATGGCGGTGGAATATTTCTTTGACGGATCGTAAAATATCGTTGGCCAATAACGTATGGGGGAAATATTCAAACTGGAATGTTTTTATTTTATTTTTATTTATTTATTTATTTTTACTTTTTACCTTTATCAGTATATATTTCAAAAGGTTTTATTGGTTTGGGTGGCGGAGGGAAGGTAGAAGGCAGGAGAGCGGAATAATAAAATTAATGTACGGTTCTGTAAGGAAATATTGCACAAGGTCGATTAAAAGTCATATGGGGCCCCGCTTGTAACGTACTATGAACAACGAACTAAGGAATCAATCAACTTTTTCCCCTGATCCCTGACTAACCGAAGTGTTTTCTTGGCTAGCGGCCATATTTGTCGGCCATCTCTCTCTCTCTCGTTCTTGGCTTCTCTCTTTGTCGTTTTTTTTTAATTTTAAATTTTGATTTCTTATCCAATTTGAATTGGCTTTCAAAGCTGTGAGGAAAGTTGCGTGTCGTGTGCACGCGCATTTCTCAACCCGAACGGAGGTGGACGGGGCCAATATTTTTCTTTGTGTTTGTTGTTTTCCAGTGTTTTGAAAAGAGTCCCAAATTACAAAACGATCTCGTTTGCAAGTGTATTAAGAAGGCGGCGGCGAGCTCCGAGGATTTGTTTTTTGTATTTTTATTTATTTATTGCTTGACCTCGTTATTTTATTTTATTTTTGTAAAACTGATAAAAGATAATTTTTTTTTCTTTGTGAAAGTTATTTTGTTAAGAAAAACTTTTTGAGAGAGATAATAGATTGATTTTTTTTTTCTTTTGAGTTTTGTTTATTACAACGACATTTGCTTCGGGTAGGGAAGGATATGTCAAATGAAACAACCCTCGTTCCCTTTTTTTTGTACCTGAATTCTAGGTAGCATGTGGCAGAACAAGTTATTTTATGCATGGTTTGAGGATGCCAAGAAATTTTTTGGTTGTCTGGATTTTTAAAGGTTTTTATGGAAGAAATGTGTTAATGCATTCGCCTCGTCGTCATTGTCGTAGTTGTTGTTGACGAGGAGAGAAATAAAAATAAAAAGACACTGGCTAGCCCCCATGTTTAATAAGTGGTTGCATAAATAAATAAATAAAAACCTAGTTGGACTAAATTTAGTCAAATCGACCTTGTCTGAGATAGTAGCAAGTATGACTTCCTGTGAAGTGAAAGTTTGATGATGTGGCAACGTAGGAAAGAAATTAAGTGCGGTTGGAAATAAGGCCTCGGATCAAATCGGATTTTTCTTTTTATTAGAGTTTTGTGTGAAATGTTTTTCTCTTTTTCTAGAAATCAGGGTGGTGGATATTTGATGTGCTATGACAGGTTAGTTGTGAAGTTGTTTGGGGTGTAAGAAGATTTTCTTGATGAAGATTATATAAATGAGTCGTTGGAAAATGTTGGATTTCTCTAGGAGCGTTGAGAGAGAGAGAGAGAGAGAAAGCATTTAGAGTCAATCAATAAACGTAACAACCCGGGGTATTATTGCCGAGTGGGAAACGCGAAGGGGTTTGTAGTAGGGACTTTGGCAAAGGGGTGGGAAAAATGGCAAATATGGCTGGTTTCGGTCTTTTCCTTTTCCTTTCCTATAAATTTCACCCCGGGACTGATGCGAACTTGAATTTATTACTGTTGGAAGATTTTACTACCGTTTGTATCAGAGAGGAAAGGGAGCCTGGGTTTTCCCCGAATTAGAATTCAGATGACGTCGAACGGATTCAACGCAGTCATTCCCTAAGGTTTATCCTTCTTCCGAATATCAGCAGGGTTTTGGGGGCATTCGAAGCCATTTACTCTTAAACATAGGAAGGAAGAAAAAACAGGGAGGTTGGCATAGGCTGATAGTAAGGTTGAATTAAAAATGGAAATTGTTATTGATGGTTAAAGAGAAAAGGGAATATAATTAAAATAAAATGTAAACAATAAAGTAAATAATGAAAAGAAGTAAGATGGATAGGTTTGAGGAGCAGATGTAATAGTCGTTTTCATTAATAGGATGGATGGAATTTCAAAGAGTGAAACGTGATCCAAAGGGAATTAGTGAGGTCCGGGAGATGAAGAGATGAGGATGGCGGTGGTGGTGGAGGAGAATGAAAGAACATACGAACAGGGGAAAGATGGTCCATTTCCTTTGGGCGTACGGATGAGGGTCGAGTTAAATCTGGTGACTTTTTAACTTCGCTTATGTTTAAACTTCGAACAAACCGAGTCGCATACTTTTGAAGGACACGGTGGTCGTAAAACCGGAGGAGAGAAAAAAGGGAGATGAGATCTTCCTGAACTGCGACCATATTGATTTTTGTTCGCTCGACAAATGTTGAAGTCAGGAATTCAACACTTACGTGCGTGAGTGTGTAATGGGCACCTGCTCCGCTTTTTTTTTCCTTTTTCGGGTGAACACAATTTCCAGACTGTTTCGATGGTAGATAGAAGTTAAAGTTGATGCTCTCTTCCTTTTGGAAGTGGTTGGATGAGGTTTGTGAAGGCTAAGAATTTTTGTTTTGCTTTGGTTGAGGATCATCGCTTACGGTGTTTCGATATCCGGTTTTTGAGGAAAAAGTCAGTCGAGATGGAGTATAAACAGAACAGCGTAATGGGGAAATCCGTGAATCGAGAAGGACGGCATTAACAGGGATATTTATCGGGGGATCTGGTATTGGCATAAGCTCAAATACTTTGCACTGGGAAATAAATCAAATGTGGTTTCCTTACATAAGGTGTCTGGATGACTACATCAGAGTTTCATAAAATTGTTTTTATCCTTCTAACCAAGAAATTAATTTAAATAAATGTTTTGTCTTGTAGATAATTTGTCCTTTCTTTCAGTTTGTGTTTCTGTGTTAAAATACAGAAGTGAAAGAAAGAGAGGCTTTTAAAAAAATTAATTTTTGATGTAGTGAGATGAATAATAAATTTGGTTACTGATTGATAGGCCATGTTTATATCTTTTAAATAGTTAAACCCTTGGTGTGGTGATGCAGTAGAGTCCATGGCAGCCTAAAAGGAAAGACGTGGATGGGGAGAAAGAGAAAGATTTTAGCGAAAGTGACAGGCGGTTTTGGATATGAATTTTAGAGAAACCTGTGTGGAAATTTAGTGTCACAGCCTCACTTGCTTCTTTTTTTTGAGAGAGATTTCACGAGTGTGAGCACGAATCGGAGGATGTGACTTTAACGCCTGGTTCTGGATTTTATTCTCTTGCGATTTGGTAATAGTAAACGGACTCGTTTCAAGGAGCATGTTTAAACATGTCTGATAAACGAAACGCTAATTCGATTGAGATAAAAAGTCCGGGTCTTCCCAGGAATGTAGTTTTTGTGGGAAATTTTTATTATATTTACGGGGAGCGGAGTCGTTAAAGCCAGGAACTTGTAAAACAGGGTGTTTCGGAAATTGTTTTCCAGTTTCTGATTTACCTTTTGCTCACGATAGATGCTGGGACAGATAAAATGGGTTTTGTAAGCGAAGAGATGAGAGCGTTTCATTAAGATGTGGGGAATATAGTCGGAACACCTTTCAGCAGATTTTTGAGTTGTCTAAAATGAATTGGCAATGTTTCTATCGACTTGAGTGAGTGGACAGCCCTAATGGTTATTAATTTTAACGTGACCAACTGCTTATTACGTTTCTTGGCAGACAGAGACAAGGAACTTTTGACAGAGGCAGGGAAGAGAGAGACATCGAACACAATAGAACGGATGGATTATATATGTAATTAATGTGAACTTGGCGTTAAGTCGTTTTGGAATTAATTAATGATTATAATGAAGATTAAGTTTGGAAACAGTGCTCGCGAAACACAAAACCTTTTTTCCGTATTTTAATGAACCTGAATTTTTAATTTTCTTTCTTTATTCAGAATTTCGAATTGAGCAAATGAGGTCACATTATTTTTGTGATTTTAATTTCTGAAAAAGCAAAAAAACCAATTACAATACAAAAAACCAAAAGAACAATAACAACAAAAAAATTGCTTAGGCTTTATTTAAACATTGTACGTTTTGCTTGGCAAAATAATTGACGAAGGTCAGGTAACCTAATATACGTACCTAAACACTGTGGGAGTTAACATTCTTTTTAATGTTAGCCCTTGCCTGGGAGTCTTGACGAAGAGAAAAATTTCCTTCTAAATTACCTTTTTTTGGGGGGCCCTAGAATCCGATGATACTGAAATCGGCTCGAAGTTGCACAACTGGGAGCAAGTGGTGAGAGCTACTTTACCTTTTGACGTAGGTTTCATTTACGTCAAAGACTGGATCGTTCTCGATCTCGATATTCTTGGTGTTTTTTGTTTTTACAACCATTTTATACGTTGAAAATCTGGTTGTTAGAATACCCAGTGACGAAGGTAGTGAATAATTCGATGACGTTGGATCGTCAAGGGAAACAATGTGAGACTTGCGGGATTTGATGCATCGTCGCCACTCCCACCATTAACTCGTTGCATGTTTTGTGTTCAGTCACCTTCCACTGTCTCCGTAAACAATGATTTCAATAAATAAATAAAAAATAATAATTAGTATTAGGAAGAAGTCAAGGAAGGGAGTGGGAAAGAGAGGAAAAAGATGAAGAAGAGAAGAGAGAGAGAAAAGTTGTTTGGATGGAATTAGTCTAGATAAAGAAACTGGAATATTACACTACCTTGAAATGCCTGAGGTGTCTTTAAAATTCATGGATATCAGGCTATGTAATAGGTGGTCAGGCAGGTTCAGGTAATACCGCGCTTTGCATTTTAAACGCTTGTTATTGAGATCTTTTGTTAATACTGTTATTATATTGCACGTCATCGGAGTGACTTCAACCTACAATTGACCTTATTTTCCCTTTGGATACTTGGAATAACTCCCATTAATTTGTTTGTTTAGAATTTTGTACAGTTAGCGAAATTAGATGAGACAGAAAGGGAAAATGGGACCGAGGGAGTTTATTTAGAAATTCCTCGAGATCCATCCGCATTGGCGGGAAACGGAAAGAAGAAGAAGAAGAAGAAAAGTTGTTGTATTGTTGTACGAGATTAATCAGAAAATAATTATAGATTGCTCCTTCGATTACCATTTGTGATGTTAATCAAGTTTGTATGTGAGTCACCTTGAAAATAATTTTTGTTTTCTTTCTTTTTTCAGGTACGTTTTGGCTCGTTAGTATTATTATCATCATGGTCTTCATCATCATGAAAAGCGGTTGGGAACGCAGTCCGTGGTAGAATGGAGTGGCTAAGTATTTAAAGGAAAAATGAAAGAAAAGTTTGTTTAATTGGTTTTTTATATGATATTTATGTATGAAGGAAAAATTCAAAATGGCGTGCGGGTCGTTAGTATAAAATAACGTCGGTTTTTTTTTCCTCTTCATAAATTCGGTTATAAAAAATATTTTCAGGTAGAATAGTTGTGTGTTACCTTGATTTCGTTCTCTGCTTTTTTCTTTAAAGCAAAGGTTTCATTTCATAAATAATGCACAGAGTTGAAGTGCTTTGGTGATTTAGACAAAAGTTTCAAGATTGACTGGGAGGAGGGTTGGTTTTTGGGCTGTGTTTAGTTTTTTTAGCCGAAAATGTAATGAGGGGGTTTAAGCAACCCACACTTATCGAGGATTATCATTTTTCATAAATAATGCACGGTTTTGGATATTTCCTTCCATAAATGTTGCACACCGTTTAGGAGGGTTTCATTTGCTAAATAGTTCACGCATTTATCAATAAAGTCGCTTTTATGAATAACATATTTCATAAATAATGCACAGAAGGGAGGGTTTGGACTTGTTCGGGGGCAGGTTTTAGGACATTTCACTGACCGCTCCCCGATTTTTTCGTGAACCTGAATCCAAATCCAAAGTTAGTTACCGTCGTTGACTTTCTTTTTCACGTGAAACACTTTAAAAAGTTTTATAGCCTCGTTGAAGCCTTGGGAGAAGTGTAACTCGTTTTGCTATTGCTCGGAGTGGGAGGTGGGTAGGTAGGTAGGTAGTCGTGGCGGAAAGGCGGCGGGGGGGGTCTATAGCCTCTGCGGATTTCGATCTATTTATATTGTCTTCGGTGAGGATATCGGCGGAGTTATTTCGAAGGAGAATGAAGGACGTGACGGGTGTAAGTCGTGAGGCGGACGTGAATCATTATGTTATTGTACAACACGACTTCTTTATGTTGATCAACCTTGAGCAATAATACAAAAGGCTTAAATTACAACTGTGAAAAATATCAGTGGAGTAGTTTGTATGGCGGAGGCGGTGGGGGTGGTGGTGGTGGTGGTGGGTAGGAGAGAAAATCAAATCACTTCTAACTCTAATTAGAAATTTTTTTTGTTATCTGTTTTTAAGAGTCGGTTCTCATAATCGAAAATGTGTTTCACTTGATCGGTTAAAAACATCCGCTTTCGCTTACGAAATTTGTCCTTTTGACTTTTCGAGGAAGTGTGTGTGTGTGTGGTGGGTGAAAAGAGAAAAAAGGAAAAATTAAAATTATTTTTAGAATTTAAGGTGGAAATGTAAAAATCTTTTTTCGGGTGTATAAAGCCTTGTGTCTAACATAAGTTTCGGTTTGGGAAGGAGGTAGGGAGGAAGGAATTTTTGTGTCACGCGAAAAGTGGCAAAGTTCTCTCTAAAATGGATGACGCAACGGAAACACTAAACGGCGAAACGAAATGTGAAGCCGCATTTATTTTGCACGTAACGCAGAAATTACTTTTTCTTGTGTTCGGTCTCTTTTTGTTTCTGTTTTATTTTCCTTTCTCTTGACCAGACGAACCCTTGATACTATTGGTCGTCGCTTTTTTAATTTTTGTTCGGTTCTGCTGGGTTTGGTGACTTTGTCTTGTCTCGTCCAATCCGTGGGAATGTAATAAATTTGTAAAAGGTTTTGTGGCTATGGCTTGGCCTATTCCCCGATTGGGAGATTTGGTATTTTCTGTTTAGAATTTATTTTTTGACAGAGATACTCTGAATAAATGATTTAAGGCAGCATAATTCCGGGAACTTTTGGGACAGGTCCTCTTCGAACTTCTATCCCAGACAGACCGGGCCAGATACCTCCACGACTAATAGTCTTGGTGTTTGACTCCAACGGAGGCTTCCACCTGGGTAGATACCAAAATACTGAATAGACAGAGATACTGTTTGTATGTCTGTATGTCTTTCTGGATCCGGAGTGTCTCACATCTGTAATTATGTTAATCCAAACCAAGCCTGTACTGATTTCATTGTGTCAACTTTGTATTTTTCATAAGTAATGCACACTTGGGAGGAGCTCATTTCATAAATAATGCACACTCATCGTTGCCCAAACTAATATTATCATCAGTACTTTTTATTGATTGGGTCTTAAACCTGTCGTTCTGTCGACTTTCATAAATATTGCACGCTGCAGGATGAATCCGTTTTGCAAAACTATTTTAGAAGGGGGGATGTGTTTTGACTCCAAATGAATTCTAAAATGCCTAATTCACTCTGTCTAGTATATAGCCTGAGTGAATCATGTTTTGTGTCTAATAGTAGGTAGTAGTATAAGCAAATTCCTTGGGATTTAGTTTCGAGGGTGAAATTAAGAAGACACGTGACTTCGTTTGAATAACATAGTTTAGTGTTTAATCACGAAGTAATTATTAATGGGACACACTCTAGACTCAGTCAGTAGTCATTCTGCGAAGGATAACAGACACGTGTGAGAAAAAAAAATTGACTAAATCATCTTATGAGCTATGCGGCTGCTTATAAACAAACACAAATGGTGTGTGTGTGTGTATAGATTATCTCGTACAGAATGTTTGCGTGGTGGATCGGAATCAGTGTGAAACGATTTCCCTTTTGGATGATGGTCGAGTAGTTTTGGAATTCGTATTTATCACACGAGAGGAGATACTTGGAAGATGAAAGAGTCTGCGGAAGAGAAGTTTATCGGAGATGAATTGACTCCTTGTTTCAGGTTATGGTTTGGAAGGTGCCGAAATTTTTGAGTTACTTTTCAGGATCATCAAAACCAGACTTGTAGTTGCCGGAGGTGATCAACTACTCCTTCCTTTCGGTTTTTATCTAAAACGTTTTAAACTTTAAACAGTAACTTTTTTTTTCCTTTTTAATTCCTCTCTGTCTGAAATGATAATCTCTTAGGTCAGAGTTCCTTTGACTCGAGGCGACTTGAAGCATGATTCTGTTGGATTAATATTTCAAGAAATTGAGATAAGCGCCGCTGGGTTTTTTATTTTCTTTTCGGTTTTTGCGTTTCGTCATAAAAAGATGAATCGTCGTCGAGCATCATTGAAAATTCAGAGGAAGGAACACATTTGTGGAAGCTTGTGATATCGATTTGTTCCCTTTCTCTCTTCCCCGCGTTCACCTCCTTCCTCCGCAAGAAAAATGCTGCCGTAATAATATAAATTGTTTTTGCATGAACATGTTTTCATTAATTTTCAATTTGTGTTTTTCTGTTTCCTCCTCTTTTTAATATATATTTATTTTATATTTTGCCCTTAGAGAAGAAATTTCCCCGAATGTCATTTTCACATGGTTGCTGAACGCCTGCCCCTGGGTTGTTTGTAATGATGGTCCGGAAGTGAAATGAGTTCGAAAACCGCCTGGCGTGTGTACTGTTTTTATTTTTATAAAAATTCTATTTGGAACGTGATTTTCTCAGCAGATAAATCATCCCGTGAAGCTCCATGCAGCTTCTTGGTGGGTATTTTCAACAATATGATGTAATTTTGTTTGTTGCTTCAAGGTCACACGTGGATGTAGATGTCGGAATTTTTGAAAAATTGCGATTGTTAACAGAAAAATTGAAACTATCTCAGAATCGTGATTTAGAACGGGTCAAGTCAGCAATTATGATGGGTTTTTGAAAAAGGGATTTTAAAAATGGCGGATAAGCGATAAAAGGTTAGGATGGGCATGGGGAGCCTTGTTTTTAGTATAAAGTTGTATGTTTTAATTAATTTTGTTTTTAACAATCACGTGGGCGTTCACCAACCTGTGACAGGAGTGAAAGAATTTTTTGTTGTTATCTGTTTGACGTCGAAAGTGAATTGGTTGTGGGTCAGTTCAGTAATAATTTAGTGTCAAGGCATCTTTTGTCTGAGTTCCTCGAACGAGATATGTTCGTGTTGGAAAAGGAAAGATATGTGGTGTTGTTGTTGTTTTTTTTTTCCTCTCCTCTCGTTTTAAAATGCAGTTAGAAATAAGTTGCTCCATTTTGACACTGTTACGAATAAAGGTTTCCAAGACTGGAAGTGGAGCCAGTTAAACGGGTTTTCAGTTAACTCAAATCCAAGCAACGTGTTTTTCTTGTTCAACAGGTTTTTAGGTATCTATGAAATTTCCACTTCATTTTTTTTTATTCTTTCCTTTTTTTTTATAATTCGTAAATTATTATATTCATGGTTACAAAACGTTTTGAGTCTATCATCCTTTGGCTACTGTCTGCACCTCTTTTTTTTGGGAGGGGGGTGTGTGTGGAAGAAGTCTTCTTGATTAGTGCACCCAAATTAGGTGTTTGGTTCCTCTGTCTCACTAAATTAAGTTGGTTTTGAAGATGGAAGTTTGATGTGAGGGCTTTGAAAGATATTTTTGGGGTTTTGGTTATGTTTGGCGTAAACACCTTGACCCATTTGATTTATTTGATTTTTCCTTTGAGTCGAGTGCTAAAAATATTTGGTGGTGGAGTTAGGGAAATAAATTAGTTCAACCCTGCCGAAATGTAATTTTGAGTTGAAACGCAACCGGTTTGATGGGCCCCCCGTCAGTGTCAAAGACCCTTTTTCGAAAAAGAAAAAAATTTTTGTTGAAGATTTTTATTCGCGTTTTCATTGATTTGTGTTTGAAGGGTCGTTTACCTCTCTCTCTCTCTGCAGTGTCGGAAAAGTCTTTTCTCTTGTCGAAACCCCATTTTTAATTCTATTAAATGCCAAATATCTTTATTTATTTAAGCGAACGAGGTTATCATTTTGAGATTTTGCTTATCAAAATTGGTTTTAATAAATTTAATTAATAGAATAGTTGGAGATGGGATTTTACAAAGTCTCGGGGTAAATGTTCTCGAAAGGAGAGGAGAGTGGATGGGTGGTGGTGAATGGCGGTTGTGGTGGTGGTGAAATTTCGTTTCTTCAAAGTTTGGGCGTGGATGTTGTAAACTTTTGTAGTGTTGTGTGTTTGGAGTTGAGCGGAGCCGTCCTCAATCCTCCCCGTTCTACTAGTGACAGATTGTGGGCAGTTCGAATATGAGTTGTGTGTGTGTGTGTCGCCGCTGCTCTCGAATCGATTTTGTCGTATCTGACCTTAATCGAATGTAAAATATTTATGTATCACATATCTGACTTGTAAATGGTTTTGATTTGGGTTTAATATTATTTTAAAGTAATGCGGTCGGATGTGTTCGAGTTTGTTTTGTGACATGTGTGAGCTGTAGTTTTGAGATATCGCATGATGGTTGTGGGGGGTGAGGAGAAGAAATCGGACATAAGATGAAAAGTCCGTTTTGTGTTGGTAACGGTAGTGATGAGATTATGTTGAGTCGTGATGTGGTTTGTCGCGGATTAGGTTTCGTGTGAACTGTACAGGGGAACGAATAGAGAAAATGAAGGAGAATCGTAATTAATAATTAATAACATGGCTAATGATGATGGGAATTTTTTCTAGGGCAAACGGTATAGTAATGTCTGGCCTGTGTGGAGTGCTGAAATGGGTGATGTTGCAAAATCGGTCGGAGCCAGTCGTTTAACATGTAACCGATACCGTCCGGTGTCTTATTTAACATGATCTATGCTTGTATTCGTTGCGATATTATCTACACGCGCAGGAATTATGAGGAAGTAAATTAAGAAAAATGTTTAGTAGGGATATCGGGTGAAATTGAAAAAGGCACGAACCGATTTGAGTTAGTTTTCAAACGTGATTTAATTAGGCTGGAAGTTCTGTCTGTCGGTCTGTTATCGATAGTGTTGTAGTGTTTTTATTAACCTTATAAGCGGACATGGCCTTGGTCGATTTCCCGTTTTTGTCGCTTTCTTGGTTGTTTATTGTAAAAGTTATGCACGCTTTGGTGAGATATTCATTCCATAAATATTGCACGATTGTGAGGGATTTGATTTATAAACGATGCGCTCGATTTTGGTTTCAAAATAGACGCCATTTTCTATCTGGTAGATAATTATTGATGGTTCACATCATACCTACAGTTCTGGTCTTATAAAATTATTTATGCTACCAATTGGTCAAAATTGGTTCAGTTATGCTGGTAGATAGAAGCAGGCAAACCGAATAGATATTTCCTTGTAGATAATTACTGGAATAAATTTTTCCTCGTTTCGTTCGGTCTCAGAAACAAATATAGCATCCTTTGAACTTTATCCGAGAGGAATAAATTTTCAATGTGTCGCTGATTTTGGGAGAGGATAGAAGAGGAGGTAAATGAGGAGTAAATTGGGCGGCGTTCATCTTTATCTATCATTACTATCCGTCCTCTAAAAGCGAATACAAGAAGAAAAAAAATATGTGGAAACCGTTCAGGGTGAATTAATAAGCAAGGCCATCAACTATTCATTCAAAAATTTTTAAAGTCTATCATAATCCGCTCTAATAAATTCAGCTGAAACAAATTTGTATTTACTAATAAGGTCGTTGACCAGGATTTAAGGATGTCAGGCCCAATCGATTTGTGAAAAGAAAAATTTGTGTGAATTCTTTCTTTTGAAATGAAAGAGAGAAAGAAACAAAAATTTTTGTCTTGTTTGTTTGAGTCATTGATGAACCGTTTACAATTCACACATTGACCAAAATATCACCTGTGTAATTAATTACAAGGCCAAATTAATAATTAGGGGAAAAAAATTTTTTTGTTTGTTTAACGAAAGGAAAGGCAAAAATGTTTGAGCAAATTTTGCT
The DNA here is from genome assembly GCA_016920875.1 of Columbicola columbae. Lineage (NCBI taxonomy): Eukaryota > Metazoa > Arthropoda > Insecta > Psocodea > Philopteridae > Columbicola > Columbicola columbae. The sequence goes on from JADMLL010000008.1 coordinate 9,423,529, forward strand.
GATACCTGAGAAAGAAATTAAAAATAGATTATTATTGTTATTATTTGAATGAATGTTTGAGGAAGATTTGATAAGATAATAATGTTTATCTAAGAAGATTGAATAGTTTTTATTGTAACGTGAGCCATCACTATTTTCGTGTCACGACCTCTGCAAGATAAGTTGAGGCGGTGGCGGCTTGGTGGGTAGCGAGGAGAAGAAGAGAAACCGTCGGCGGGTGAGTCAGGCCGTAAGGGAAACATGGGACGGGGTGTTCATTTGGGGATTTTTGGGGTTTTGCCAGAGTCTCTCGTTTTGGATTGACGCCAGTCGAGGAAAAAGTTGGAAACCGAACTGAATGGTGCTCGCCTTGATTACGCGATATCAATGCATCGGGTTTCTCGGTTTCGAATCCGAGCACAAAAATATAATTTCGTCGGGCAGCCAAGTCTCGGATGGTTTTTCAAAGTGGAGCCGTGGTCCCGAAAAATTGTTGTTGTTGTTGTTGTTGTCGGCTGGCGAATTTATCTGCGGGGTCGTTAATGACTTTCACCCATTTCGTGATAATGGATTGTCGTCGTTGGGTTTTTTATTTTAATTGGTCCTTATTTAATTAAATTAAGGAACTATTTTGAATAGTTCTTATTTGACCCTCGAGGGCAGGAAAAATTTTAATTTTTTGACTGACATTGGAAAACCCGTATTTCGGGCTTGTTGCCCGCTGGCCATACGAAACATGATTTGAAATGAGGGACTTGTTTGTTTGTGACAAAATTCGGTTAATAAGCTGATATGAAATAATACCGAATCAAGGAAATTTTTGTTTTTGACGAAAGGAAGAGAGGAGAGTGGGCGAGGTGCGGGGGTCCACTCATTTGGACTCTTGAGAATCTAAACTCTAATGAAAGTTTGAGAAGTCAATAAAAAATAATTTTTTTTTGGGTAGTAATTTACTCCTGATACTCGATCCCAAGTTCTAAGAATTTCGATGTGTTTGGTATTTAGCAATTAATTAACTGAATGAGTCAGTTTGACTCATAGAAAGTTCTTATCTATCCCAGGATAAAAGTTAAAATGTTAGTTTGTTATATACTTGGGTTGGTTTGGTTCACTTCCTAAATGGTGAGTCGGGGTCGGAAAAGATTTTTTTTTACATGTGTTATGACTGATGTTATTATCAGTAGGTTTCGAGTCGATTTGACTCGTTTTAAGGTTTTATCGACAATTGTACTGTACAAAGATTAAATATTATTCACTTTCCTTATATGGCTGTGTTAGTTTGTAGAGTGTAAATTTGATTGAGTTGAGTAAATATTTGGCTTGGGTTTTGTTTTGGGTCAAATTGACTCACTTGTGATGAACTGCAATGTGTTAACAGCCCTGAATTTGGTGTTGGTGTAGGTTGTTGTGAAAGGATTGTGCTTGAGGTTTATGCTTCTCTCTTTCTATGTTACTTTATACGTAGAAGAAATGTTTGGAGCTGAAAGTTTTTGAAAAAAAAATGGCGTAATGAGTGATTAAATAAAATCATAATTATCTAGGACATTGTGCAGATTTTTGAAAAATCACGGCAGTCATCCCGTGACTGGTTCTCTTCTCTTCCTGCCCAGTCACTTGAGTTTGACTAGGTTTCTTTCTCTACATCTAAAGACAGGCAAAAGTTGTTTGGGGATTTTTATCTACTAGATTTATTTTAATTAGTCTTGATGCGTTTTAATTTATGTAGCGGTGGTTTGGGAGGAAACTGGAGAAGAGTTTTGGGTTTTAAGGATGTTGATTTAGCTGGGGTAAAAAGGAGAAGATGATGATGGGGAGAAGGAGGAGGTGGAGGAGGAGAGAAAAACAAGTTGAAATTGATGAGTCAAGAAGAAGTTACAATTACGAAGGCTGAATGGTGAATAAAAGTAATTACATATTCCAGACTTCGCGGTTGACTGGAGAAAGTTACAGGCGTAATTTGCATTGTCTTGCACATAGACTTGTAACGTTTGTAGCATAAATAAATTTTACAATGAGTTAGCATAAAATTTGATGGGTACTCCGTTATGACATGTTTTGTTGCGGTCGTGACTTGGGCAACTCTTTGTCTCCAGTTTGTGTTCACAGTAGTCAGGCTCACGCTTGAATTCTTAGGCCGTTTTGTTTTTCTCTCTTTAGTGTTACGAGAACTTGCCCTGCTTTAAGTCCAGGTGTTAGATTTTGTCTTTGTGTTATTGACTCCACTTAAAAATTTTTGAATGACGCATTGAAAGAATCTGTGCAGAGTTCTTAAGGTGAAATAATTTTTTTTTTCCTCTGTCCTCTGGGAATAGGTGGTTAAGGTGTTCGCTGTGACCTTGGTAAATGAAACACCTTTTCACGTTCTTCTGGGTGGTGGGTTCAGGAGGAGGAGGAGGAAGAAAATAACTTTGATGAGGAATTGTGTGTTATCGGGTTTTATTTATCAGGAATTTTCATTCAAATTTATGGTTTTTTCGATTTGAGTTCGGGGAGTTCTAAATCCGTCGTTCTATTATCGGTAAGGTGGTTTCGATTCTGCCTCGAGTTGAATTTATAAAATGCGTAGTCAGCATAATTTTTTGTTTTCTTTGAGTTGGGGAATTTCCCTGGTCGAGAAGTGTATTATTATTACCAATTGTTTACATAAATCTATAATTACACCTCCATTAGTGGACGTGAAATATCATCATCCTTTTAATATGAAGTTGATAGCGTAGACGAAAAATAAGGGAAAAAGGAGAAGACAGAAGAAAAGTGTTATTCTTGCAGTGAATGGCGGAATATTGCTGAATTAATTTTGATGATGTGGGTAAAAAGTATTTCGCTGACTTGGTTCCGGTGTTGACCTTGCTTATCGCGTTACAAATATTGTATAAGTAATGCGACCACCGTTGTTGGGAAAATAAGGTAGACCGCTGACTGGGTTCTCTCTAAAGCGGATTCTCTAAATCGTAGCAGACGTTAAAATTTTTTGGGAGGCTCGAGGAACAGGGTGGGGTGGTTTGAATTTCTCGTTTTGTGTTTCTTGTCTTGTTCGAGTTACTCGAGGATGTTGTACATCTTTCGCATGATTTTTAATCAGTTGCGTGCCGTCTTATTCAATTCATTGTGTCGAGGATAGTGTAAATTTGTAGTCGTTTGCTTAAAATGGCCGCAATCACGTTTGATTAGCACTCATGAGGAGTTCTGGTCGTGATGGTCAAATTACCACGTTCCGTTAAAAAGATTAAACGCCACTGTTTATTGGTGAAGAATCATTCTATAGAGCAATTAATCAGGAATCAACTTCGCGGTTAATGGTTCTTAGGTGTATATATATACTGTATGAAGTGAGAAATGCAATTTGATTGATGCGCGTAACATAGTTTAGGAGTTTGACCTTTGGAAGGGATCGTGGTGGGCAGGGGAATGAATTCCCGTTCGTTTCGTAAGTAATGCACGCTTGCATTTAAGAATTCGTTCTATAATTACTGCACACTTTCAAGGAGAAATTATTTCATAAATAGTATCCATCATGAAGGAGGTATTTTATAAAAATCGTAGTTTTGTGGTGTTGGTTTCATAAATAATGCACAGTTTAGTGTTATGGTCAACGTTTGTAAAGAATACCGTGAGGCTTTCTCAACCTGAGCTTTTGAATAATTTCCCAATTGCCCTGTGATATCGGTATCATGGCCGGCTGTCCACCGGGTTCCTGACCCATGAAGTTGATAGTCATCCGTGACAAAAAAAAAGGTAAAAACCGTTGAATGAACCCAAGGAGCCGAGTTAAAAGAGGAAAAAAAAGCAATCCACGAGTTGTGAAATCGGTCTTTCTAATTCTCCAGCTTCTGGAACGTTGGTAAAAAAAGAAGGAGACAGATTATTCTTTATCTAATTAACTGAGTCCGGTCCGCGAGATCAGGTAGTAGTTATAAAAATTTTTCCAGTGAATTAACACATTTTGTCCTTTCAGTATAAATCATAATCATTTTACTTTTTAAGTTCTTGTGGTACGAATTAAAACAACTCGAAGGGAAAAAAGTAGTTCAAAAAAATCATCTTAAAACATCGCAGGTTAACTTTTACGTTTTACGAAATCATTATTAAAGAAAGGAAGAAAGAAAGAAAGAAAAACTCTTGTCACGTCATGCTCAAAAGTCATGTTCATTGGCAAAAAAAAGTTACGACTACGTGCTTCTTTCTCTCTCTCTCTAATACTTTCCCTCCTCGTCTGCATTGATGCATGGTCAAACTGGTAGCTAATCCAACCATCACATATTTGACCTTTAAATATTAAAAATTGCGCACCTTAGGGCCCTTTTTTTTATTAATCCACGTAACAGACTGCGCTAAAAAGTAATTACGCACCCATAGACCTCTAGGTTCGGAAAAGAAAGATGGTGGATGGCGGTTGGCTTTTTTTTTTGGTTGGTTGTAGTGGTTTGGTGGTGTTGGAGTTATCTGGGCCGGCAGTTGAATGGAAGGTGGGCGAGATTCTTTTGTGAGATTCGATTAATGTCATAATAATGCTGTGGAATGGAACCAATCTCTTCATCTACCTGGTAGCGAAAGAAGAAGAAGAAAGGAGCTCGTTAATAGGAAATAAGAGATAAATTTTCATGAAATAACTTTAATTAGATAAATTATGCACGTAATTTTTTTTTTCTCTAAGTTTTTAGAAGAAAAAATTTATTTTTTATGATTGCTTAGCTTTCGTTTGCCCTAATTTGTTGCATAACGGTTAAATTATTGACATCGTTATTGAGAGAGATGAGGAGGAGGGAGGGAGGGAGGATGAGGAGAGACGTGGAAAGAAAGTTTTCAGACTCATTAAAGGTGTGGCGGAGGAAGAGATGTGGATAGGAATGGAAATGATGACGTAGGAGGAAGAAATGACGGTTGTATTGGTTTTTGTTGGTGGTGGACGGAGAGTCGAAAACCAGAGAATGTTAATGAAACGTAAAATACCGGAGGAGAAGAAGGAAAATGTGGATCGGGGATTAGATTTAGGCGAATGGTTGTTGTTGTTGTTGTCGGATGTTTTCCTTTGTTCGCGGTTTTGACGCGGATCTCTCTCTCTCTCTACAAGCTGGTGCCACCGTTTTGAGATTCGGCAAGCAAACTCCGATAAACATTATGGAAGTATTTAGAACGAACGTGCGATAAATAATGATTAGAAGGAGGTGGTGGTGGTGGTGGAGTGGGCCCCGAGCACGAGGGCTTGATTGTGCTCGTGAAGAACATGTGAAGCCTTTCAACATGTGAAGGAGGAGGAAGAAGATGAGTTTCGAGGGAAAAATGTCGACTTGGGATCTCTCTCAGAATTTGAACATTGTGATCCATCTGGTAGATTTGTGCGACGAAGAGTAATTAATTAATTAATTAATTAAAATAGTTGTAATTGTTGTAGATAGTTTCAATGTCGGGGAATGGGAAACCTGGCCGTGAGGAGGCGGGTGAGGCGGAGGGATTATTGGAAAACTGCTTTCGATTCATTTATTCAAAGGATTGACAAGGGAATCGAAAACTTCATTTCGTGCTTTTTTATTGGAATTGGGTTTTTGTTTGAAGACACCGCCCTTCCTCCTCCTCATCCTCCTCGTCCCAGTCTCAAATGTAATATTAATACATCCGAGGCTTGGGTCAATAGCAATGTCGTCAGCCTAGCGATAACAGGAATAACACTAATGGGCTGACGATCTCTTATCAGTAAATCCCCTAATCATATAGACAGAGCTAAGCTTTCTTTTGTAAGCGGCAAAATGAAACTGAGGAGGCTGTGGAGGAGGAGAGACGAGAGATGAAACAGGAAAGAGGGAGAGTAAAACTGACTCGGTTATATTCATCGAATGATTTATAAAAATTATTGTTCAAAGTCAATCATGAGATATTATTTTTTTTTGTAGGGCACGAATCTCGACTATTGTTTAAGAATAAAAGGCGGTGGGTGGTGGGTTACGGGGACGGGGATAGGTAAACCGGTTTGTATTCTACACGAGATGATGAGAGGAAGGAGAGGAGAGAGAAATGATGGAAACGTCTCTTTTTAATTTCACCTGGCGAATCGTCTGCCATGTCTTATTTCTTTCATGTAATGGCGGTTCGTTACGTGGAAAAGATAAAAATTTTTATATCACCTTTGAGTGAGTTTGATTGTTGGTGCTATCAAAAAGCCAGTGTTTCTTTGTATTCAGGATTTGTTCGAACGCAATTTTTTTCTTTTGTACAAACTTTTTGTCTTGAGATAACGTTCGATAATCTTATCAGTGTTGGGAAGTTTTCCTGCGGGTTTTGGGAGTAATGAGTTCCTCATATTGAATGGATGCGATTTTTTTTAATGTTGAAGTGTGAGTGGTCTTTTTGTACTGACCTAAGTCTCACAAATTATAGTCTTACCGAGCGGAGAGGTAGGGAGTCAAAGGTCGGGCTATGAATGGTACGCGAAGAAATTTAAAAGTTTTTAATTCGATTAGGTTATTTAACGTAATTAATACTATGTTTATAAATTAGAAAGTCTGGGTTTCGTTTTACGCGGAGGACATCGAGAGGGGGTTGTGGGATTACGAAATCGAGTCGAAATGATGTAAAATTGGCTGATGGATAACGAAAATCAGACGTGGATTGAGACTGGATGTGATTAATTGATTGTGCGGGTTGGGATGTGTTGGTAAAGTGTGCGTTATTTATGAAGTGAGTTTTGGTCGGTTGAAGCGTGTGTTCAAATTTTTGGAAAGCTCAAGACGTATACAATACACCCATACCTCGCTTTACGCTGGTAATGGATGGGCCTGGCTTTAAAAAATTGTCCAACTTTGTTGGTCATAGCTACGTTCGACATCAGGATCGGCTTCAAGGAGGATGTTTAATGATAAACCTTCAAAGCCGAGATTATGTTCTGGATCCAAAATTTTTGCCTAATTTCGGGATTGCCTAACTTCTGTACCAGTACTTTGACACATTTTGGCCGTTATATCGAAACATTTTAGGCCGTATATCGAAAACGTGCCATAATTGAAGAAGGCCGTTATAGCGAAATGCCGTATAGCGAGGTATGAGTGTATTGTGTGGACCCTCAAATAACACTGTTAATTCTGAGGTTTGAAAAACTTATTTGTAGTCTTACAAAGGTGTTCTGTATATTAAAAATGGGTTTCCCTTAAAAGAGTGGGGTGTTTACGACATTTAAAGGTGTACAAGGATAGGGAATCATTTATAGAAAGTGTGCAGTATTTATGAAATGAATTTTAGTTGTGTTAAGCTTGTTTCGAAATTTTTATAACGTTCAAAGGAAGACTTATTAGAGCTCTGTTGCATTCCTTTTGTATTGATTTTTAGACGGGATATTTAAACGTGTGTGAACCCTCGAATAACACTGTTAACGCTCTGGGGTGTTAAAGATGTATATTTGTTGTGTTATGATAATGATACTAATAATAATAAAAAGACTTTTCGAGCGAGGTTTCCTTTCGTTTTCTCCCCGTTTTTGATGAGAGCGAGTTTGGTTTTGAGAAAGAAGTTTTGGGTCCTTGTAGGAACTTGAGTAGGAAGAAGGGTTCAATGAATCGTAAATGGTTTAATTGTTGACTTATTTGATATTTGATCCAGAATTTGAAACGGCCGTGTCTCATGGTTTTACACCATAAACTCGAGGATAAACATGGCTCGCGTGGAAAAGAAACCGGTGCTATCCGATTTTGGTGGTGTGTGGGTGTGTCGTTTGGTAAAAGTGCAAAGTGCTTGTGATCTTTGCGGAGTGCTTAATATGAATAAAAATTTTAGTCGGAAGTTGGTCGAAAGCGATCACAATCATCGGGGAGTAAACGAACATGATTCATTGGTAACTAGTCTTGTCTTTTTATTAAGAAAAGGAAAGAAAAATTTTTCAACCCGGCAATTACGACTTTCTCCGGTTGGAAACTTTTCCGCTGATTCATAGCTTATCAGAATGTTAAAACGTCGGGGGTGGGCAGGCGGGCGGGGAGAAAGACACGAAAAGTTGTTTTTCTTTCTTTTCTTTTTTTGTTCGGATATAACCGTTCTGCTTGGGTCGGGAAAACGGAAAGGAAGGTAGGAGGAGGAGGAGGAGAGAGCGTGCGAAATTACTTTGCGACTATTGCTCACGCCGATGATATCACACGCTAACTGGTTAGTGCTGACGGTATTTTGGGGCAATAAAAACGCCGCTCGAGAAATTAACTTGAACCAAGGTCGAAGTACTTGGAACGTATTATCTCTCGAATTTTTAATTGCACTCGAAGACATTTTTTGTTTGGGTCGTTCGGTTGGGTTCGTTTTGCTGACTAATTTCAACGAGATGAGGTGTTTTTTTCTGTGGGATTATAACATGAGTCGTGGGGGCCCTGTTTCCGTGTTTTCTGATCGTTGGATTGTGTTTTGTCATGATAGATGAAAGGAGAGGATTTTTGTGTGTTTTGGTTTCATGCCGATTTCTCCATCACGAATAAGAAATAAATAAAAATGTGAGATTTGCCTTAATTGTGGATAAGGTGACAGGTCGAGTGGAAATGGGTCGAGTTCCGTCAGAGTGACTTCAGTTGGTAGGTTTGTTTTGGTTTTTATCAGTCGTCTGACTAACAGGGTAACATTTTCCGAGTGGTATCCCAGGCGAATTCATCCGGTTTTTGGGTTTAATTTTCAGGTTAATTTAGTCCTTGGATTTTCGTTGTGAATGTTTCGTGAAAATTCTGAGTGAAGCTTCGAATAGGTCGGTGGTGGTGGTGAAGAGAAGAGTGTTAGGCGGGGCGTCATGGTCATGAAAAGCTGGGCTTTGACCTTTCTTAGAATCGCGAACCTTTGATCTCGTAAAAAGAAGCCGGAAGTTGTTTTTATATCCTCTTGGTCTAATTTTTGTTCTTTTTTTTATATTTAGGTTAATACTGGGTGAGAGGATTGGGAAATTGGACCGGGGGGGGGTAGAGGGGGTGGAAAGTTGGTATGTCACGAAAGTCCATAAATTAAAACCTGCACGCTTACTGCGTTACTTAACCATAACTTTTTTTTATTAATACGGTAACTTGAAAATATTATTTGAAAAAAAAAATCTTATCTGTCACGATTTATTATTTTTTTTTAGTATGTAAAATAGTCCGAGAAGTTATTTACTTAGAACTTTGCACTCGAGTAGATAAAGAATTGTTTTTATCTGGTCGAGTGCTCATCTGTATCATTTGCATGGCTGATTTTTCAATTAGGTTTTGATAACGATATTTTTTTTTTTCGACGACGGCCTTGAGGAAGTTGCCATCAAAAAGTTTTTTGTTAAATGTTTTTGGAACCAGGACCCTCTTCTACTTCTCTTTTGTCGGTTGTCTGATGTCGGGTTGGTGTGGTGGATGAAGGCTAGAAGTTAGTTTTGAGCCGGCACATGTTATTGAGAGGATTAAACGTGAAGTCTGGTTGGTAGTTGAGAGGGACTCGTGGCTGTGGTGAGCTTTTGTGTAATCATTTATGACCTGTCAGGGTCTTTTGTTAATGATCCAAATTTGAGATTTGGGGGAGTTTGTTCTTTGTTTTTGCGATTATGGGGAGCGTAAGGGAAGGAAGAAAAATTTTGTTTGAAAGCTTTTGATCTGTTAGCTGGGGTTCCTCAAAAAAGAAGACGATGAGTGAGAAGAATGGAGAGGAAAAAATATTTTAAAAATGTTGAACAAAAAGGGAATTATGATGAGGTGAACGTTTCGTTTTGAATTTGGAATGTGGGGTGCTGCATTCATAACAGCCATCTTTCAACCCGTTCAAAAGCCTAGGAGATTGGTTTTGGATAGGATTCTTGTTCTTTGATTGTTGTTCATCAGGTATCTTGTTCGTTTCAGGTTTCTTTGTTTCTTTTCCTTCTCTCTCTCTTCCTCTAGCGTTTGCATCTCACTTTATTTTACTTTTTATTCTTGCGTTAAGCTTCCCTGAGGGCAAATCTCAACCTGGTAGACAAAAAATGATTCAGGAATTGACATGAGCTAGCGTTGTCGGTTGAAGGTTAACTTCAAAGATCGATTGTTATTGAAGTCTTTTAGATAAACGACTCCTCTTAGACGAAAAGAATTGTGTGCATTATTTATGAAACGAGGTTATCGATGTTCTAAAATTTTTAGTTCGTCATCGGTTTGCGTATCTTAAAAATCGTGTTTTTGGTCAATTTAGTGCCGACTAAGTTGCTACAAGACACGAACCTTAATTTTTAAGGTGCGACCAGGATTCGTGGACTCAAATGCGCGTTGTGAGTGCTGATAATCCGGTCTTGCGTTGTTCCGTCATGAATCCCGGTTTCACAGAACCGTAAAATTAAGATAAATGATTCAACGAATGGTAATAATTATTTTTGGGGTTTGTTTTCTCAGTCAGTTCTCCTTTGTTTGTCAGCAGTTTGGTTGTTTTGATCGTATAAATATGTTGTACGTGAGTTAGGGCGAGAGTGCCGCGGCATTTTCGGACTGTTATTGTTAAGAATGTTTTTTCAAGAAACGCGGTCATGTTTTCGATTATGTGAATAGAATCAAAAGTTTATGAAACGAGAAGCAGCGGGAGGGGGAGATTTAATTCGATCAGCAGTTGAATGGAGAAGGAAAATATTTGCTGACGATAAGAGTTTGCTGATTGAAGTTTATAATTTGACGCCTCAGACTAACAGAATAAGCAGTCCGAACGCAGCAGTCGTTTACCTTTGTTCGAAATCGGATCGGCATTAATAATGATAATTGTTGTTTCTTATTTTCAGAATCATGCGATCAGAAAGGAGGAAGTACTCATAAAGCTCGCAGACGTAGGAATAGCGAACAAAACGAAGGGGTTACCACTCATCAGAAAGAGGATTTAGAGAACAAAGGAAATAAGAAGCGTACAAATAATCGGGGAACGAAGAAGAAAGTTTTGGAAGAAGCCAACAACAGTAAACTTCGAGATGTCGAGGTTCGGGTTGAGGATTGTCTACAAGTCAGTCACAGGTTTCCGATTCTAAGTGGGAAGGAAGAGAGCGAAACAACATCTCCCTCGTCTGAAGGAAACGATAGAAATGATTCGACAGTGAATGACTCCCAGAGCGTTTCTAACCAGGAAGAAGGAAAAAATCCGGATAGGGAAAAAAGCGCAGAGGATCATCCATTGAATAAGAGCAGCAGTTCGGAAGTGATTTCGACAGAGTTACTAAGCAGTGTAGTGAATGTGAAAGAGGTAGAAAGTGAAAAGGTTGTTGATTCAGTTGAAGGAAGAACGTCAGAAGGGGAGCCTAAGAAAGTTGTAGAAGTGGTGGAAAAGAGGACGCGAGAAAGTGAGGATAAAAACAGTGGCGAAATAAGTAGCAACAGCAAAGGTAGCGAAATCGTCAAAATACATAGCAGCAGTTTGAGTTCAGCCGTGCTTAGAACAAGTCATGACGAGGCCGGCCCGCCGGTGATCACGCCCGCCCCGGAGTGCAACAGCGTCGACGATGACGGTCCCTTGTCTAGATCCTCGCCGTTCAGGATGGATGACGCGGCGGGCACGGCGGTGTCGCGCTTTCCAGACGATCGATCTGACTCTGGAGTAAGTTCGTTCCGCTCCGGGAGCGGCGATGAGCGCTCCGGATCAAGGTCCAGCGCCTTGAGCATTTCCGACGAGCCACAGTCGCAGCTGCAGACAACAACACAACCTACAAACAGATCTCCTTTATTTATTCCGACGAGTTCTTCGCACAACAGCGAAAAGTCAAATTCGGAGCCGGTTCGCGTGTGGAGGGATCCAAGTTTAGCGGCAGAACCACGTGTGCGACACGTGCAAAGCGTCCAGCATCAGACGCTTCTCATGTCGCACCCACCGCCTGCTTCGGCGCCGCAGCCGCCCGCTAGCAACTCAGCTCCGAGCGTATCGCAAGCCCAACAAGCTCTCGCCCTGGCTCAAGCCCAGGCCGCGCATTATCCGCCGGTTCCGCCGCCGCCCCTCCTCAGTCATCCACTTCACGTACCCTTGCCTCCCCCTGGACTTTACTCGCAATTACCCGAAGTGTTGTGGAAACAGAGGTACCCACCCCTGCCGGTGGCTCCTCATCTTCTGGGGCCCCCTCATTCCGCGGCGGATGAGTTGCTGGAACGAGGACGTGTTTTCGTCGAAGATAGAGATCGCCTACTTAGGTAAGTTTTTTTGTTTTTTCCTCTTTTTTTTAATTATTTATTCTCCCCCGCTCCAGTTTCTTGTTTTTATCGCGACTCTCTCCTAAACCGTGAAAGAATTTTGTGTAGATTGTAATTACCAGTCCCGGGTTTCCATGACAACGCAGCCACAGCTCGCGGAGACGTAATTTTCCACCCCTTTCATTATTGATGTTGACATTTTACGCTCTTCCTATGGGCTCGGCTAAAGTGTCATGACCCCTCTTCCTTCGTTTTTGCGGGTTTACAAAACGCACGGGATTTTCGAGTCGGGGAAATAGCGGGAGATAGCGCCCTCGGGTCCGCGTTTCAAATTTTTCGTCAGATGATTAATATGTAGTTGGCGGCGGCGACGGCGACATACGACACAGCGCGCACACACAACACGTCGACAAAAGATATATCAGCCTTGAACTTTTGTTAAGCGGAAAAATTACCGGTCGAATGAAATTAAAAACCATCGACCGGCACATTCCGATCTTAGGTCACATCAAGGTCAGAACAGAAGTAATCGTTACAGTTTTTCTGCCATAAATGGTGGGACTTTGTCGGGAAAACCGGAAGTCGTATCTAAGTTTTGTTTTGTTTTTTTGTTTTAATGGCCTACATCAACGGAAGTTTTATAAATGGCTCCAAGTGCCGGTGACAAATGGACCATGACTTTGTTTTGCGGATTACAGTGCCCTTTCCCCTCTCTCTCGTTCTCATCTCTTTGTCTTATTATTTGGGCCTTAAATTTTGAATTTGGCTCATAATTGGAAGTATTATTTTGATGAACCGGAAGTCGGAAGCTATTAACGACCGTATTATGTGTTTAATGAAATCTTAATTAATTTTTTTAGTCTAATTAAAAAAAAAGGAATTTTGGAGCTCTGTGACCTTTCCAAGAGTTCTATGTACATTATTTAAAATTATGTGTTAGGGTATTAATTAGAAAATTATGCGAGTAACAAGTTTTTAATTGAAAATAATTTTTTTAAATAGTTTTGCGATGTTATCAGGTGTGTGGGAGCTTTGACTCGGGCCCTGTTTGTTGGAGAGAAAATCGGTTTCATTTCCGTTTCCGAGAGAGAGATATAGTTAGCCCCTCCGTGGTCCATAGTGAATGATCTGTGTTAGAAGGCTGTGCTGGGTTTGTAAAAATTTCGATTCGCAATTGGGTTTCCTGATACCTTGAAAGGTTTGGGCTGGGTTCCCTACCCTGGTGGGTGATGAGTGTGTCTTCTCTTCGTGTGTGTTGTGTGTATGACCTCCTGGGTTCTCAGAAGAGGTCGGAAAACGAGAAATTTCATTACACAAAATAAACATTTTGATTTTTTTGTTTGTTTCCATTAAAAAAAAATTTTTTTTGGCCGATTGCCGGAGGAATTTTGGTGTCGTGTTTACTTTTTTTTTTCCTCGTTTGAAATTCTTAAATTATTGTCGTGATTAAGAAACATGTCTCACTTAAGTATATATATATATATATACGCAGATGGGGGAAGATGAGGAATGAAAGATGGTGGTGGTGGTGATGTGGTTGACTATATATTCTCCAAAAAGTGAGAAAATTGGTTTTCCAGTTCCTCGAATTAGTGATTTGTTACGGATAATTCGAATTTTGTTTAGTTTTCAAGATGGCGTGGGTGTAGGAAGCGAGGAAGGTTGATAGTATAAAAGGGAATTTCGGGAATTGGGGTTGTCTTTGAAGTCGTTTGTTTCTTGTTGTTAAACGAAAGGAGAATGAAAATAGTTGGGGTTCGAAAGGCCCGGTTTTTCGAAAAAATTCTTCTCCCGGAGGTGGATTAGAAAGAGTCGGAAGACGACAGGGCTTTGTTGGAGAATGTATGCGCCTAAAAATTTAATTTTATCGAAAGGCAGCCCACGCTTCTCAAATTAACTGTTATTTCTTTTCTTCTTTGCTCGAGTTAATTTGGTTTTTACTTGTTTGTTTGTTTGTTTGCCTGTTTGTTTATTTATTTATTTATTTGGAGTTTACGACTCACCTCAATCTGAGGCAAAGTACTATTTGGAATGAGTAGCCTAATCAAATTAAAATTCAAGGTTGTTCGACACTTTGTCGTTGTTGTTGTTGGGTTAAATGAAAATGGCGCTTAAATGATGCTGTGGGGTGGGAGGGGGTCGTAGAACTCTGGAAGAGAGCCTGTGCCGAATTTGTTTTGTCCCCCAAAACTCTTCTTTTGTTTTAAGGAAGCGAAATAAAAGGCTTAAAAAGTTTTATCGTTATTGTTTCAAAACAACAAATTTAATTTACTCGGAAGCAGGCTGATTGGAAATTAGTTTTCCTCCATGGCTTCTTGTCCTCCTTTGTTTTGTGAGAGGAAGGAAAGTGTTTTTCGTTCACGCGAAACCGTCATTCATCGGAGTAAAGACTTGTTTGTTGGATTTTTTTTTTTTTTTGGGCACTGGAACCGGTTCCTCCGAGTCATAGTGGAACCTTCGAAGAGATGTGAAGGCGGTCCAGCCCATCGCTTCTTTCTCCGTTGTGTGTCAGGCCTCATTTGGTTTTAGGTCTACTACTAATGTTATTTACACTCGGGAGAAAATATTTATATAACCATTAGCCGGAGGGAAGGAGGTGGTGGTGGTGATGATGATGGGAGGCTGGGCGGGAGGGACCTCGAGGGGGCCCTGTCCTCATCAACGAAGATGCCTGAACTATAAATTTAAAGTTGCTGCATGCAATTACTATTCGCACGATTTTGTTTATTTAAGTAGTGAGTTCAGGAACCGGATTTGGATTTCTTTTTATTTAAGCCGTAACAGATGACTATGAGATTTTTGAACTTAACTTACGTAGCGAGTTCACATGTTCCCTCCCCGCCTCTCTCTACTCATTGCCTCCTCTCCTCCAGTCTTCTTTCGTTTCTTCTTAATTTTAAATTTAAACAAGTTTTCTTTGTTGAAAAGAAACGTCCTTGACCTGCCCACTCACAAAAAAAAGGAGGTGCACAGAAACAATAATAATAAAATAAAATAAAAACGTTTTTGAAAATGTTGAAGCTCTCTCTCTCTCTCTCTCTCTCCTTTTTCTTTCTTCTTTGTTGCTGGAGAGTTATTAAATGGTTTGTATGCGAAAGTCAGCGGTCACCTGGAGTTTAACCCCTCCGGGTTTCACAGAATGAAACGAAAGGGAGAAGAATGAGTGAGTTGAGTGAGTGAATAAGAGGAAGTGGATGGAGAGAGAGAGAGGGAGATGAGGATGCTGTGGAAGAGGAGAGGAGAGGAGGGAAACAAGGGTGAACATGAAAGAGGGTTTTATTTTCTGCGTAAAACACATTTCCCTGGCCATTGTTCAAAAGTTTTACTGTCGTGATATCGAGAGAGAGACTTCTGCTGCCTGACGCCATTTTGATTTCAGTTTTCTTTTTTTTTGTTTTGAAAATGTTTTTCCGCTGGAAAATTTTTGATTGCTTTTCATACGAGCGTGGGTTTGCTTACTTTTTGGAGGAGTTTTATTTATAGCTGGCGTTACCTCGTGGAAGGTTATGAATTTTTTATGTCTTCCTTGGGGTTGGGTTGCTGAACAGTATCCTAAGAATGAGTTGGGATGAACCTTGAAATGGATTGAGTTGTGGTTGTGGTGGTTTTGTTGCTTACTTACCGAATTCCGGGGTTATTAGACAAACAAAGGAGGAAGGTGCCCGGTTTGTTTACTTTTTGTCTTTGGAGTAACCATTTTTTTTCAGGTTTCAGGTTTTATTTTTTTGCTTATTTTGAATCCCATCCTTGTCAAACATTGGAAAGGGGGCTGAATGGAAGAGAATTTTTTTTGTGTGTGTGACACAATGGTTTTGAAAATGGTGGAGTGCTATCTTGTGCACCACCAATAAAGAAAGCAAAGATGTTCAGGTAGAAAGGTAGAAGATTAGCCGCGTTTTTTTATTAGAAAAGTTTTCGATTGGAATTTTCGAGAAGTGGATTGGTTTGGTTTGCTTTTTGTTTTGTTTGTTTGAGTTGCGTGGATTTGTTTCGAGAACGAAGAAGTGGAAGACTCATGGTTGCCTTGGAAAGGGACTCGGATGAAGAATAGGGTCGTTGTAGCCTTGCCTTTTACTCTTGAACCTGAATTCGTCATCTCTCTCTCTCTCTATTTCCTTTCTTTCTTTTGAAACGAGCGCGATAAAATCCAAGCCAGGTACCGTTACGTTACAGGATCAATCACGGAAAGTTGATTGATTATTCTCTGAGACGTTATCGATTAATTTGGTTTGAAAGGCAGGTTGCGTGAAGACAAGGTTTCCACGGGTTTTGTTGTTCGTGTGCTTTCTGATGGAGGTTTTTCAATGCTACTGCCTGCAGAGAGAAGGAGTAGACTATAATAGTTTGGTAGTAAGCACACGCTCTGTATCTGTTAGTGATTGTAATTAAATACGTGGGTGTGCATTATTTATGAAATGAGTTGGAGGGCGAATTTGAATAAACAAAATTTTTTTGATTATTTCGGAAGTAATATGTTTGGGGAAAGAGATTTAGGTTGGTACAAATAATTAATTAGTGGAGAGTGACAGCTGTGCATTACTTTTGAAATGAATATTTTATAAAATCTATCAAACAAAAATATATTTATATAAAAGTGTGCATTATTTTTGAAATTAGGGGTTTGTAGGTTTTGTTCTAATTAGGAAATGATGTTTTTGTTTTCATAAAAATTTATCAGAGGTGTGCAGTACTTATGAAAGGACCTATACGTGATTGTATGAATATTTCAGTGAAAATATAATACAGGAATATTACAAATTCTTAAATAAATTATAAATAATATATTCCTTAATATATAATAATTCTCAATAAAATTATATAAATTATTAATATGGTGGAGAATGCACAGCTGTGCATTATTTATGAAATTAAGTGTTTGTAGGTTTTGTATTTAGGAAATGAATTTGGGTTGGGTTAGGAAATGATGTTTTTGTTTTATAAAAATTTCCCAGAAGTGTGCAGTACTTTTGAAAAGACCTATACGTGAGTGAATGAATAATTTATGGAGAATATTGACATATTACAAATTCCTAAATAAATTATATAAATGATAAATTATTAATATGGAAATATTATAAGTTATAAATAGGAATATTATAAAAATTATTGGAATATATAAATATAATAATATAGGAGCTTGATACAATTTCTAATAGCGCTTAAAAACCGTGCTGTGTGGGGTGTTTTACGACTAGCTACTAATAATTTGAGGTTTTGTGGATTTTTTAAGCCTCGAATCCACTGGTCCATTTTATCAACAAGATGGCAGACCCCTATCACCGATCTGATTCAGTTTTGAGGAAATAATTAGTCGGGATTGGGTCGAAAATTGTTTTCAGGTTTTATAAATTCAAAAGAATTTGGTTGGGATTCCGTACCTGGACTAGGTTTTCGTGGTGGGAGAGGATCGGGGATGGTGTGTTGTTCGGTGGAGAAATAGTTTTGTCGTGTTTTGAAGGAGAGTGAATGGCAGGAGAGGAGAAGAAGGCGGTGGAGAGGATCGGGTGAGCCTTTCCCATTGAATTCGAGAGAACAGGGGGAAAAGAACGACGTCGTCGTCGTCACTCGCATAACGTTTGCATCGGTCTTAGTCTCGTTGTTATTGTGTCAGACCAACGTGTTCGTACGTGTCGTGCCCAGTTTCGGTTACACGTATTTATTTATTTTATGTATTTACTTTGAGCGGAGGTTTTGTATGTGAGTATGAGTTTTATTTTTTATTATCCACCACTCGGTATTGCCATTATTATTATTATTATTGTGGGTCACGCTTATGGTTGTTTTTTTTGTCTTATTAAGTTTAATTAAAAATTCCCCATTGTATTCGAACGGCCTGAGACATGCGAGATAAAATCTGGTCTTAACCAAACGAGAAAAGATTAAGTTTGGTCACATGATCGAATTTTTCCAAGTAGGCGTTAGCGACAACGCGTTAATGCATTCGGGTTCCTTCTTTTTTTTTGTCGTGACCTTGACAACCGTGGCTGCCGAATATATATATTAGATCCAGCCTGTTTAATTTTGTTTTGGGTGAGAGAGGAAAGCTGTTTCCCTGTTAGAAGCCTGTGTTATTTGACGAGGTCAGAGAAAGAAGAAGGCAATGAAAGGAAATCTGTGGAAAGTGTGCAGTATTTATGAGAAAAATACAGAATTCGAGGGAGAGGAATTTATAGTTTGCTTGGTTTTGGAATTATGTCATAAATAGTGCACACTTTTGCCATGATTTTGATTCATAACTGATGCACACTCTTTCCCAGGAATTGTTATTCATGATATCCATGATTGCCGTACCCTGGTCAGTCTGTATATGTAGTTATACTAATTGTAATGGATGAGTTGAGAGAACTCAGATTCTTAGCGGGCCATTAAAATGACGTCATGAACCATTCTTAGCCGGTTTAACGATGTAATAGGAGCTTCGATTTTTTTTCCTTCTTCTAGAAGTGCACAGCCATAAAGGGGTTAATTATTGTTTTATGTGTAGTTTTGGGGGTATAACGCACCCTTCGTAAATGCGTTGAATGCTCACGACGGTTGCCCAGAAGTTTTAGTGTTTAGAGAACGCCCTTCCGAGCTCGGATTGTCTCGACAAGGTCCCTTACACACAAAGGACTTTATTTGTCCTCATTTCATCGTTGCACCTTGTGTGTCGAATCTGTGTCTTTCAATTGTCTGTGTGTTGTGTGTGAGTATGAATGTATGTGTTCATCCTTGATCTTCTTGGTACCTTTTTAACATCTTCTAGCATTGACACTGTCATTCGAATATGATTAATTTATGTAAACGTGTCTTGATTTTAGACGTTTTGGGAAATTTCTCGTGTAGAGGGGGCGGATTAAAGGGAGTAGTTTGGGTTTGAATATTTTGAACCATTGGCCTAGCCTGGGCATTCCTTCTTTGCTTTCTTTTTAGCCCAATACTCTGTCATTCTGTTACTATGCTCTTTCCTCTCTGGTTCTGTCTTGTTCTCCAGATCTCGTTTTCCCTGTTTGTTTTCTAACTCTTAAAACCAATCTTATTCTATTCGAAATACCAGAACATCTGGTTGTTGGATTAGTAGGCGATTTGTTTTCTCCTCATATCTGTCACCTTTTGTTCAACTGGTATACAGCTCGTAACTGTGACGCCTTTGTTTTATATCTCTAGGCCTAGGGCTTTTTGGAGTATCCTTTCTTTGGCTTCTAATCCCTCAAAAAGCTCAACAGATTTTTCATTATTTATATTATTATTATTATTTTTTATACAAAAACGGAAGTTGTTTTCATTCAGTGTAATCCGGTGACTCCTGATAACACCAGGCTGAAATAGAATGTATTTGTTGTGATAAGGAGATAAGAATCGGTGTAATAAATTAATCGTGAGACGGGGCGGGAGGTAGGGTGGGGCGGTGCGGGCGACGTGTCTAAAGATCGGATTTGGCTGTTGTTGTCGGGGAATAAAAGGAAAAAAAAACAACAGAAAGTTTAAAAGACTTTTGGTTTTCGTTTTGTCTTTATCGGCAAAAATTCCATTTACCTTTTGATCTGTGCACACGTTATGAGGTCACAGAGAGTTTACGTCAGGCGTAAACTTGAAAAAGATTTTTGTTTGAAAAAAGCGTGCAAACTTTTCCAAATAAGCCGAATGGAAAGTAGGTTTTGCCAAAAATGCCGAAAGTTGTTGACCTTTAAAAAATTGGAATTGCTTTTTGGAAGATGGGTTCCTCGAGAGAACTTAAAAGAAGAAGAAGAAGAAAAACTCATAAATTGTAAACAAAGTTTTTTTTTTAATGGAATTATGGAGAAGGCGGGTGGGATTTGGGTGGTGGTGGTGGTGGTGTTGGTTGGTTTGTTTGTTGGTTAAGGCAGACTGGGAAGTTTTTTGGGTTTTCGAAACAAAAAACGAAATTCCACGTTTGGCAAGACTCGAGGTCAAGTCGAACGTTCGAATTCGAGATCAGGGCCGTTAAGGATCTTAATGTCTTTTCGACGTGGATTTTGAAGTTGCTCGAGTTTGGTTTTTTTGTTGTTGTTGTTTTGTTGTGCCTCTCTCGTTTACACGACTAGCCTTGGGTTAGAAACAATAGGAAGAGGATCGCGTACAGTTTTTGGTGGGTTGGGTTGGGGGAGGTTGTGAATGTGTATGAGGATTATCGCGTAAAAAAAATCTTTAATATTGCGATCGGCTAACAGAACTTCCTTATACGGTGGCTAATTTCCAATCGTGCCAAGTCAGACACTTACAACTCCGTGAAGGAATACATTAAAAAATTATTACGAAATGAAGGCTTATCTTATCATGAAGCGACAAGCCTATGTTGAACGTGTAAACAATTCAAAAGCTGTATCAACAGTTGTTAATAGCACGAATGCAATGCATATTTTCACTTGAGTCAAGATTTGGATTCACTTTAATTTTAGAACATTTTTTCATGTTCATCAAAATGATCGTGTGGGGTAGATGAATTGGTTTTACATCTGGATCAACCTTCCTTCTGCCACATTTCTTTCTTTCGGCAGCCATGTTACTTTCTTAATTTGTTCTTCCTCGTGTTTTGGATGATTCGTGGTCGTACCGAGTTCTAGTTTATTGAGAAAGGTGTCGACTTAACCTAGTTGTAGTGTTTTTATTTATTTATTGGGTAATTTGAGTTTGTGACTTTTTATTTTTTTCCTTGGGGAGGACGAATATTGTTTGTTGATCTGTCTGTGTCTCTGTGATCTGTTGTGTTTGGTTTTTAGAGATTGGTAGTTGTGGTGTTAGCTCTGGGTCGTAGTGTGCACGTGGTATTTATTTTAATGTTTGTTTGGAGGTGTACAGTGGAACCTCTCATAACGAGCAATTTTTTGTACATGGGGAATCCCCCGACAGTTTTTGATTGACCTGGAACGCATTATCCTATTTTATATTAATTTATATGGAAAAAATCGTTTCGCATAACGAGTAAAACTCTGAAACGAATTAAACTCGTTATGAGAGGTTCCGCTGTATGTGTTTTATACGTATATAACGGTCCTCTTGTTTATTTCATAATTATTGCACAGTCAATTAAATTATTCTTTATTTACAGGGTTTGTGTTAAATATTAAGACACGTGTTTTGTGTTGTGTGAGGGAATGACTCCTTAAACTCAAACACGGAGTTACTGTGTTTCTTTAACTAATTGTAGTGGCTGTGTCAGGTTTTGGGGTGGAATGGGTTAAACCGATTTTGAGTTATTCCGTGACATACATACAAAAGCGCATTGTACATCGAATTCCCACTCTTACAGATATTCTGTGTGTCAGTTGTTTGGACTTCAAAGATATGCGGAGACGGGAAGTCGATGAATATGATTCGATTTGAATAATGTGACCCCGTAGAAGAGTTTTTGGAGTTTTGAATTTCCATTTTCATTCTCTTTAGTAACCCATCCCGTGAAATACCCCCGGGGATAACTGGTCCGGTAGCAGTTGTTTAAGAAATCTTAATCATATTAAAAAGTTAGCGTTTATCGTTAGCCAGTTACCGGAAAAAGTTTCCCAAAAAAAGGGTTCCAGACTGTTGTGTGGAAAATTTTTAACGTTTGCCCTTCGATCCCAGGTGGATGGGATTGGGTGGGTGGGGGTGTGGGGGGGGTTTAGAAAAGTTTAAATTTGATTTAGTTAAGCCGGATGTTATTGGAAGTCTGCGGGGATTCCCGTCGAAAGGATTCTAGCTCGAACACCACACCAATTTTGATTCGTTATGTCGGACACATACCCTCTCCGCCTCTGTATCTCTGCTGTCTCCCATCATTCAGGATAGAGTGATAATTTGCAAAATAATTTTTAACCTAAAAAGGTAAAAATCCGATGATTGGATGGAGGTAGACTGGGAATAAATTTAAATAAATTTGATTCTGCAACCGAAATCCCAGTCCCTCATCTCTCTCTCTCTCGGTTTTCCGGGGTCGTTTTGCACTTGGGAAAACGAACCGAGACCGACCGTCATCTTTGTTTCGATTCGGCCTCTTCATTTTTATTTTTTTGTCTCCTACAGGAAAGGGATTTTGTAGGAGGGATCGGATTTCACCTCCTTAAATGAGTCAATTTGACTCCGCTTTCTCAAATTTAGGTTTCTCTGTAAATGAAAAACGGTCGAAATCATATTTTGTAACCTTTGACATCAGATTCAGCTGCAGTTTCATTTTATAACTAATGCTGGAGGAGTCAACCACCTTTAAATGTCACGTGAGTCGAGTGTCAATCTGACACGTACAACTAGTTGGAAGTAGAAAATAGTTCTAAAAAGGTTAGAAATGGATTCTTCATTCCGAGTGTGCATTATTTATGAAATAGATAAAAAGGAATCATTGGTGCGGTGATGATTCTTAATTACACGATGGTTAAATGGATGAGGTGAGTCGAATTGACTCACAGAACCACTGAAGAGACACTGTTTAAGGTTGAAATTTGCATTGTGGGAAATTTTTAAAAATTTTGGCCGGGCGATTTGTTAAGTGGTGTCATAATTCTGTTGGGGGCAAAGTCTCGGTTGCGCAAAACATTATCGAAATCATGTAAATCGATAGATTCGATAGATCGATAAGTCTTAATAGGTCGTCAACTTTTGAGAGAGAGAGATGGATGAAAAGGTCTTTTCTTTGCTTTCCGTCTTTCTCTTATCACGTTTTGTTGTTTGTCGAATCGTCATTTCGCGTATGGGCGGTAGGTTTTGTAGTTCGGATTTCTTTGACCTTGACTAGGAAAAAGGCTTCTCGATTATTAATTAGTTTTTTGTTGTGTTTGATTCATTAGCGAGTCATGAATAGGTGGCGAGGAGGAGACTTTACTGGGTTTCCCCGGTGTCGTGTCGTCGTCGTCGTTGCTGCTGTTGTTTTCTCTGTGGATTTTTGTTGGTTTTTCTAAAATGACTGGGTCCGTTTAGCTGAATGAAACGAGGAGAAAGGTCATTGAACAGACTGATTTAATGCGGGGCGTGTTGTAGTTGGCGGCGACGACGACGAGGACGACGGTTGTGGTGGTGGTGGTAGTGGTGGTGTGGCGTGATTTAGTTGGAGTTCTGGTGAACGGTCTTCTGGGTTAGGGGAAAGGATTTTGAATGTCTCTCGAAGTGTTTGTTTTTGCTTTCATTAGCAGTAATTAGATTTTTAGCATCCTTGTGCAATGTTTGACGTGTTTGATTGAAACGCGACTTTTATAGTTTACTCTCCCGACGTGACGTTGAATACAAACGATGCGTTAGCGATTTTTTTTTAATGTCCTTATTTATTTATTTATTTAATTCTTTAACCAGAACCGAGTGCCGAGGGTTTTTAAATACCTGTTTCGTGTGGAATGGAGAGGGTAGACAAGGACTTTAAAAGAAGTTTCACGTTTTACGAAATCCAAAAGGACATCTGTCACTCGATTTATTTATCAAAGGAAATAATACGGAGTAATAAATAATTTGAGAAACGTAAGGAGACGGATCGTCTCGTACCGCCTACTATAGTAAACGGTGTCATCTTGTGAGAATCATCTTTGCTTCTTTTTACCTGTCTGAAATGTATTATTTATCGAACGTTGGTGTTGTTGGTCGGTCGGAGGGTTATTTCGTAAATAATGCACGCTGGGTTTTATTTGTCGACCGTTAGGATCTACGTTTTATTTTGGACGTGTTACTTTCGTTCAAATTTGGTGTAATAACGGAATAGGACTGTTAATGGTAAGGACTCTGTGTATTGTGTATTGACTAAAGCATAGACAAAGATTGGTCGGAATCAGCTGGTGTCTTGTGAGGTTATCGAAACATATACATAGAAGTTGACTTTAACCCATTAACGCCTAGGTATAGAAATTGTGAAAATTTGTTTTCGAAATTTTTGCACGGTTTTCCGGGAAATTGCTGTCCTCATTTGAGGACACCGGAGGGATCTAATGACTCCGAAATTGTGACTGTGGGTCGTTTTCTTTTGGTTGAAATTTCAGTGATGAGTTTTTTATGGCTTTGTTCTACATCTTGAGTACCTGCTAATTTTTTTTCCGCAGCGATACCTCCAACAGGATGTGAGAAAAATAATTTTTTAGGACCTGGATCAAGAGCTGTTCTACAACTCCTGATTACGAAAAGAGTGAAAAAATTGTCGGTACTTGATGGCTGTTGATGTTTTAAGAAAATCCTTAAGTTAGTGTCCTCATTTGAGGACGCTGGGCTTTAATCGGTTAAGTACTCGGGAAAGAAGACCGGTGGGTGGGGGGAGAGTTTTGGATTTGCAATAATTTTGAAGTTATTTCCTGTATTAAATTAGAGTCGGTGCGAGAGAAAAATTTGAATTAAAATGATTAATTAATAATTGAAGAAAAAGAAATTCTTCTTCGGGTGAATGAGAGTGAAAAAAAAAATGAAAATTATGTAAAATGATTTGAAATTAAAATTTGTTTTCGTTGGGCCATCGTTTGTGTTTTGCGCGGGCGCGGGCGCTCATTGTTTTTTAATTGTTCCTTTTTGAAATGGTTATAATTTATTTTTTGGTGGGTCTTTATTAATAATTGTTTCGTTTTTTGTCTTTGCAGAGAGCAAGAAATCGAGAAGCACAAGGAGCGAGAAAGGCAAGAAAGAGAGAAATTAGAGCGAGAAAGAGAGCGTCAAGAACGGGAGAAGAAGGAAAGGGAGGAAAGGGAAAGGAAGGAACAGCAGAGGAGAACGGAACAAGCGGTTCACAAACACTTTGAGGAAAGTCTAAGACTCGCAGCTCAAACAAAGGTACGAAAGGATATTTGACTGAGAGTGTAAAAAGAATTTCGGAGTGGTCGGAGGAAGGCCTTGTTGGGGGCGGTGGGGGATCATTCAACGTGGAGCCACGGTAATTATGGTGGAAACGAAATAACGTGACCGGTTTCGTCGATCGTTAACCGAGACCGGCCAAAAAGACTTTTCTTCGCCATTGTTCCCGTCCTCCTTTGGCTTTTCATTCATTCAAAAGGGAAAAGTAAAAAATCTCAGGTTTTGTGTTCGTCAGCAATGTGTCAGTTATTAATTATTGGTTCTTGAAGTGTTGTTTGGACTGGTTAGGAGATATAGGGAAAGGTGGGGTAATTTGGGGGAGGCGGGAGAATGAGGCCAATAAATAACGATTGATTTAGCATGAGTCATTTCGAGACGGAATTCGTTAACATGTTAGTGTTATTTATCACGCGAGGAGCGTGCCAGGGACCTGGGAAGTTCTCATACCGTCAACTAAACTCCTGCGGGAGAGGTGGGAGGCTCAGGAGGAACGAGAAATTAATAAATAAAGGAAGCAGGAATCGTGTTTTCCTTCTGGCGAAATTAAAAAAAAATTGTCGTTCAAGGTCGTTTTTGCGCCCCCGCCGCCATCTTTGGTGTGTGAATGCATTGAAAGTCAGTTCATTTGAATTTGTTGTTTTCATTTTTTACCTTTAATATTCACGAGGAATAGTTTCCTTCCGCGAGGAGGATTCGGAGAAGGACCTTGAGACCGGAAGTCGGGTGTGAGAATGGGAAATTGATTGATTGATTGATTGTGAAAGGAAAAACTCGGAGGAATGGCATGTGTGTAAAAATTAAGGCAGGTGCGGCCCTGACTAATTCAAACAAGTTGCATCTGGCTCTCCTCCAATCTGGCAACAGTTTTAAGCCTAATATTTAACAATATGGTGGCGTTGGGAATCGGTGATGACTTTGACCGGAAGGATTAGGAATGTCGACGGTCTTGAGCCAAAATCACGCACACACAGATATTTATTAATAATTTCTGTTGTTTCGTATTCCGTCGTCGCTGAATTAATTCAAAGCCAATTATTTTGATTAAATGATTTTCTCTCTTTGATTTGAAATTCTTGTTTGTGTTAATGGTAGCGTTTGTCATCGGCGGTCCTTTTTCTGATGCCGTTTATCATTTTAGAAAAATTTTTTTGCGCAGTTGGAAATTGTGTTGTTTAGAATTATTTTGTGTCACGGGGAATGGGGACTTCCCAGCAGACGTGTTTTAATTTTATTTATTTATTGAGGAGGAATTTATTTTTAGGAGTTGGTTGGTATACCTTTAAGAAAGGAGATGAGTGTAATTTTGGATGCATTCGATTGCTGTCTCACTTGATTTGATTCGAGTTGCGACATCTCGAGAATGCAAAATAAATGGAATTTGTTTATTCCGGTTAATTTCGAATGAATGCGGAGTTAATTTCAGACAAATTCTCACAGAGATTATCGGAAATGGTTTTGTTTTACATTATTTGAGAGAGTTTTTCGTGAGGCTTAATCTCGATTCGGTCTTTTGTTTCAGAAATGGAATATGAACATAATTAACAGTCTCCCGCCTCCCACGCGGGAAGAGGAAAGGAAACGCGTGGATGAGCATCAGGCGCTACAACAGCAGAGGATTTTGGCGGAGCGTCAAAGACACGAACGTGAAAGGTTTTACACCGCGCCTACCAGACCTCCGAGCAATCCGCCCAAGTTGGAATACCCGCCTCCTGCTCACAGTCGTCCGGGAAGTGCCAAACCCGCTGAGAAACCGGTGGCTCATGCTCATACCGCCCTGCCCAAGGCCGAGCCGAATTTCAGTCTTTTCGGCTATCCAAATTATCCGCCGGTTGGATTGACGCATGACAAAGGACGACCCGAGATAAAGGCGCACAGGCCTACGGATAGAGATTTGCCGAACCCGCCACCGCTTACGGCCGATCTTAAAAGTTCTGTGATTGTTAAAAACGATGGGAAAAACGCTCACATTAGTGATGTTAAAAATCAAACACATTCCCCCAAGATACCGTCTCCTTATTTAACACCGACTACGAATGCGCATAAGCCAGCCGGAAGTTATGACTACAGGAGTTCCACGCCTACGTCCCATCAAATCCCGCATCATCATATGGAGCAAAAGCATCATCGACCGATTGCCCATAATTTACATCATCAGCGCCAATCACCTCATCTTCCAACGAGTGAACAACGTTTTATTCCTGGAAGTTATTCGTCGAAACCTGCCACCGTTGGTTCCTATCCGTACCCAGCTCCTCCAGTTACCGCCCATTATTCAATGCCTGCCAGTGTAAGTAGTTCGTCAAAGCCAAAAGTGAGCAGTCCCGCTCCACCTCACATTTATGGGAAACCGACTGCTGGCATAACGACGGGTATACCGGTGTGCCGAACGCAGGACATTACCACGGCTCCTTTGCCGTTAACGTCAAAAGCGTCTCCGTCCCCATATCAGCAAGTTCCGCTGCACCAACCTCCAGCGAGTTCCCCCGTCGCAAGCGGTCCTCCGCCGCCACCTGCCCATAGCAGTAGAACGAGCACCGTTCTCGACTCGAGACTCTATCCTGCTCCACCACCTGGCATCGTTTCCGGTTTGGCAGTTAAACCACCACCTCAACATTTGGGCACGTCGCCTCCGACTGCTAGCGCTGCACCTCATACGTCATCTAGGTCTTCACCTCTCCATGTGTCTCCTATTCTTCACAGCGGCCCGAATTTCCAAACACAGCCTTTGGATCTGGGAGTGTCGGAAAGGAGTAGTTCGCCCAAACGGAAAGGAACTCCGATGCCGATGACGGCGGTCGACGCTGCCAAGAAACGTCGCAACGAATCACCTCAGCACATGTCTCTGCAAGTTCCTCCTGCTTCTCACGGGCAGCCTTTGCTCTCAAGAGTTAGCGAACCCAGTCCATTAGTAGCTGGAGCAGCAACGACCATTACCACTGTAGTGAATACGGCTGCTTATATTACTCCAGCCAACTTAGTTTTCACACCAAATACGGAGGCAGCAACCGCCACGTCTTCAGTCACCATAACCCCAGTTCAAGCACCTGCCAGATCTAATTCTGCGGATTCGACGAGGCCTAGCAGCACAGGAAGTTCAGGGGTACCCTCAGCCTTTACCCCTCAGGCGCGAGCTAGTCCTGCATGCAGCAGTCCAGGACTCTCGACAGGGACTCCACTTAAAGCAGCACCCGCGAGCGCAGACTCGGATAAGTCTAATAGTCCCGGGCCAACTAAGGCGCCAGCCTACCCCGTGCACAAGTTGAAGAAGGCTTGGTTAGAAAGACATTCGGGGGAGGACGGAACTGAAGACAACGAAGGTGTAGTGGGAAGCGGAAGCTGCGTAACACTTCCGATAACCCTTGACAGAGGCAGAACAACACCTACGATTTCGAATACTTCGAAAGAGAGTGTGAGTTGTGGGTTACCGAATGCAGTTAATAGTATAAGCAAGTCAAAATCGTCCAGTACTGGTAAAACGAACCGGAAACCTAATAAAGAAAGTGGTTTGTTAAACGGACACGTTGAAGTATCAAAATCATCCCACGCGGACGATTCATCTAGTTCGGATCAAGAAACGAGGAAATCCCCCCTGCCAAGAGAAAAGCGAAAGTCAAGAAAAAAAAGAAAGGGGGCAAAAGAAACGCAGTCGAAGAGACAAAGAAGAAAAAAAGTCCCGGCGACGCCCGTTCAAAGTGAAAGCAGTGACAGTGACAAAGATACGGGGAGTGAGAAAGACTCGGACAGCGGCGCGAGCGCGAACATGAGCGGCGGTAAGAGAGGAGGAACCGCGAACAATTCGACAAGTAGCAGCGCGAGCAAAGAGCCGAAGAAACGTGGTCGTCGTCCTAAGAGTTCAAAAAACGAGCGAGATGAGGAACCGCGGAGCAAAAAGTCTCGGGACGATCCGCCGGTTCCGTCACGTGATCCGTTCCGTAAGCCGCCGATCGCACAGTTGAAGAAAACCGGAGAAAGCTTCCTTCAAGATGGACCGTGTTTCGAAGTGGCGCCGAAATTAGGCAAGTGCCGGGAATGTCGTTGGACGCCTAATCAGCGATCGAAAAAACATGCCCAATATATTCTGTAGATTTTATGCTTTTAGAAAACTCCGCTACACTAAGAACGGACAGCTGGCAATAGCTGGGTTTTCGGATCCGCACACGGACCCCTCCGAGGTGAGTCAGTGTAGTGTTGGTGTTGGGAGTGTAGTGGGAGATGAGAATTTGGGCGGGAAAGGAGTAAGGAACTGGGACTAATCCTCTCTTTGTGCGTTCCATTTTAGGAAGATTTGAAATTGTGGCTTCCATCACCCGACAAACCTCCAGCAGATTTGGATCTCGTTATGTCCAGGTTTTTACTTCAACAGGTCGGAGACCAGTTCTGTGATCTGCTCAAGCAGGAAAAAGAGGCTGTTTCTGTTCATATGTCTGAAGGTGAGTTGAAGTGACTCATACTCAACAGCAGCCGGAAGGAACCACGACATCAACATAAAACTGATTTTCTGTTTTCTCATTTCAGATAAGACAATAGCGTGGAAGAGGGTAGTGCAAGGAGTGCGTGAGATGTGTGATGTATGTGAAACAACACTTTTCAATTTTCACTGGGCATGTGGAAAATGCGGTTTCGTCGTCTGCTTAGATTGCTATAAGGTATGGTGACTCGTGAAGACGTGGGAAAGGTTCCACGGATCCATCCGCATTTTGATTACACCCATGTTTGACTTGTTTCAGGGTCGAAAGAATGGAACCGTTAAGGTTTGGGGAGAACCGGGGAGAGATCGGGATGATTTTTCGTGGCTTCAGTGCACGAATCGACAGCCGCACGAGCAGGAAAAGTTGATGCTGACTCAGATCATAGCCGGAGATTCATTGATGACGCTGGGCAGGAAACTTCACGAAGTTCGCAGTCTCTATAACATTGCTCAATACTGCGATTGTCCGCAAAGTAAAGAGTTGAAGTCGAATGGAATTTCAAAGGTGAGAGGAAAGAAAGAAGAAAAATGGCGTTGGTGACGATGGTCCTTTTTTGGAATCGGAGTGATAAGTGTTGGTTTCTTATGTTTGACAGGACTTGTTGAAAAACATAATTAAGACTGAATCGTTGAACGGGATCAGGTCGGATAAAAAGGAGTCCGAAAAGGAAAGCAAAAGCAAAGGAAATGGGACAGCAGCAACAAATGGCTCGACTGTTAAGACTGAAGGAAACAAAACGTCTCCGCTCAACTGGTTGGCGGATTCCTGCCTGGATGAGAAGAAGAAGAGTGATGTAAGTGTCTCTGACGTGTCGAAGGTCACATTCTGCCCTCCCCCTACTCCTAAAATAGTGGCTCGCATGATGATTAATATCACAGATCCAATGCTGACTCCTCTATGGAGATGTCAACCCTCTGATACAGCCTCTTGCTTTCCATTTCCATGCGTGTGCCCCCCTCTCTCTCTCTCGCATTATTTATGAGAATTGGTTGTGTGCTGTTGCAGGATCTAAGTAGCATGAGTGATTCAGATTCGGATAAGGAAGAAAATTATTCCACACTACGAGAGCTTCTTATAAGGCCTTCAAATAAGCCGAATGGAGGAGGAACGGGAAGTCCGCCGCAGTCTCCTCCTCAGTCTGAGAAGAAGAAACAGAAGAACGAGAACATAGACGAAGTAAGTTTTAAGATTCTCGGGTTTGAGGGAGGGAAGGAGGAGGAAGGAAGGATTCGTGTCACGTTAACACTGTTGACTGTTTCAGTTAATATCGAGCGCCATCGAGAAGAGCATGATTGAGATGAACGAAGAACGTGATCCTCTGTTGTCGTCACCCGAGAAAGGACCTGAGCTCAAACATTTCGTCAGACTGAACATTCACAAGTGGACTGAGAGAGGAGATTCCATGACGCTGCCTCGTCGTGTCATGACACTAGCGGAAAGCGAGCAGCTTTATCCAGGGGTTCCTCATTCGTGGCTGTGCGACGGAAAGTTGCTTAGACTTAACGATCCCAACTGTCCCAACAATTATAAGATCTTCCAGGTATGGAAAGTGTCTGTATACGTCGTGTCTTAGCTGTAATCAAGGAACTGGCTTTGAATGATGGTCGTTTGATTTTCAGGATCAGTGGAAAAGAGGTCAACCAGTCATCGTTCGTGACGTCTCGAAGAACCTGGATATGTCTCTGTGGCATCCAGATTCGTTCGCGGATGATTTCGGGGATGACAAAAACGATCTTATCAATTGCATGACGGGGAAAATAGTTCCTAACCAACCGATGAGGAAATTCTGGGAAGGATTCGAACATTTCTCGAAAAGGTTGAAAGACGAAAGAGGAAATCCGATGTTACTTAAACTGAAAGACTGGCCTCCTGGTGAAGACTTCGCGGAAATGTTACCATCGAGGTTCAATGACCTTATGAAGGTATTACCCCTGTCGGAGTACACGCACCGAAACGGTCGTTTGAATCTGGCGAGCCGACTTCCGGATTGCTTCGTCCGCCCTGATCTCGGACCTAAAATGTACAACGCTTACGGGTCTGCCCTTCATCCGGACAAGGGAACCACCAATCTTCACTTGGATATCTCCGACGCAGTCAACGTCATGGTTTACGTGGGAATACCCAAAGACGGCGACAATGAGGAACACATAAAAGGTGAGCGACGGGGGTTTGGGGGTACTAGTTGATTGTCCTTGAGAGGAGTAGATTGACTAAAATCGGGTTCGTAATGTCATTTTGCAGGAGCTTTCCGAGCCATCGACGAAGCCGGATGTGACATATTGACGAGGAGAAGGGTTCGCGAAAAGGGTGAATTCCCAGGTGCCCTGTGGCACATATACAACGCGAGAGACGCGGACAAGATCAGAGATCTACTGAACAAAGTGGCGATCGAAAGGGGAGCTAGACTGGAGCCACATCACGATCCGATTCACGATCAAGACTGGTATCTGGACGGTCCTCTAAGGGTGCGGCTGTACGAGGAATACGGCATCGAAGGGTATGCCATAGTTCAGTGCCTGGGTGATGCCGTGTTCATTCCTGCCGGAGCTCCTCATCAGGTAATGTAACAAACCAACAGCGATTAGACTCCCGTTTCCTAAATATTCCCTCGCCAGACATCTAACCGTTGCGTATAATCACATCAGGTTCGAAATCTTCACAACTGCATGAAAGTGGCTGAGGACTTCGTGTCACCAGAAAACGTTTCCCACTGTTTTCACATGACTCAAGAATTCCGAGATCTCTCCGACAAACACCTGAACCACGAGGACAAACTTCAAATCAAGAACATAATCTACCACGCGGTCAAGGATTCGCTGTCGGTCTTGATCGGAGCCAAGGATTCGATAAAAGAGGAAAAGCGTTCGGGGGTGAAGGAGGAGGGGAAGGATTCGGCGGCGGCGGCGGCGGAGGAAGAGGACAAGGAGGAGACTAAAGTGAACGTGGACAAGATAAAAAAGGAACCGGGGAACACGTGAGAGATTTCCGGAAGGAAGAAACGGAGAAAATGGAAGCGATGCTATGACTGAATCGGGGAGTCAGTGTGCGTGTCGGTTGTCATGGAAACGTTGCAAACGATTTTTGATAATTGGTGTGTGTACAGAAGATATACTCTTGTATATAATTAATAAAAGGAAAAAAAGGAAAAAAGTTTATATTTGAGGCTTTAAAGCACAATTTTTTTTGTCTTTGTTTTATTGAAGTGTCCATTAAATCGCGGTAAACGAGTATATATATTATATAAATATATATATAAAATCAAACAAAAAAAAACATAAAATGAATAAAATAGTTGGCCATGAACATTCTTCAACTTGGTAACTTTTATTCTCTCGGAGTATAAAAGGAAAAAT
The DNA here is from genome assembly GCA_016920875.1 of Columbicola columbae. Lineage (NCBI taxonomy): Eukaryota > Metazoa > Arthropoda > Insecta > Psocodea > Philopteridae > Columbicola > Columbicola columbae. The sequence continues at coordinate 9,456,157 of JADMLL010000008.1, forward strand.
TTTTATATATATATATAATTAGTTAGTGTGATTTTAGAGTATAAATGTTTTACGTGTTCATCATGCGAGTATATAAAAAAACACGTGTTTTCAACGTGACACGGTTTCAACTTCCTTCCGGCGAGTTCTGGACTGGGCGGACACCACCACCCACCCCCATTTCCCCACCACCACCCATCACACACTCGATGGATTTCCTGATTTCGCGAATTGGGATTTGTTTTTTGGTAGGAACCACAACAGAGAAAATGATCTCAATTTATTTTTTATTAATTAATTAATTAATTAATTTGTAATTATATCGTTTATCATGAATGAAATTTTTTTTTTTGATGCTTGATTCGGTTCACGAACTTTGATGAAGTGTGGATCCCTTAGCCAACGAGTATTTGAGTGCAATTATTTCACTGGATTGATTGATTGATTGATTGGTTTGGGAGTTTTTTTTTTGTCTTAAGTAATTAGTGGCTGTGGCCAGTTTTTAGTTTTCCTGTATTTTTCAAACAGCGGAAGTGCCCAAAATGAAAGCTGATTGGTAAATTGTCTTTAGAGCCGATTATTTTAGGTGTGGTTTGGTTTTATTAATTTTTCAATCCGGGCGATTGGCAGCCCTGAGTCTGTTTCCCCTCTCTCTTCTTCCCTTGGTGGTTGGCACTTTTGATTTATTAGTCAGTTACCCTTTACTAGATAAATAAATGTCTACTTGGTTCTGAGGAAGAAGCTTTCGTCCCTCATTGTCTGTGTCGTGTTCATTCCTCTTATCTGTGTGTGGTGGGAACCTTGTGTGAGTTTGCCTGTTGGCTTTGGGAACAACAAAAAATTTTTTTTTCTCTTTGTTTTGCTTATTATCTAGTGTTCAAGATTTTTTTTTTAATTGTCTGGATAATAGATAAAAAGTTTGAAATGATTTTGGGTTTTGTTTTCTTTTTGTTCTTAACTTTGAATTGACTCCGATGCGTTCGTAATCGTTTTGGGCTCTTGTTTCGTCTATGAATAAGCTTAACAACACTAGATTTATGGATGTTGATTGTATGTATTATCTGTGCTGTAGTGAAGTGAGCCGATTTGACTCGTTTGAAGTGTTTTGTAATTAAAGTTTATTTGATAATTGATTTTGAGTCAAGTTTTTTATTTCTCTCTCTCTCTCTTTAAATTCTGTAGTCGTGTCACCGTTTACCAGAGTTTGAGTTAATCAAGCAAACGAAAGTGAGCCAATTTGACTCATACAAAAGAGTCGATTCGGATTTGTTTTGATTCGATTTGTTGCTTAAAACTGACGGATTTTGGTGGATAATACTTGAAACGAGACAATTCAACTTTAAAACAGGGTTTGGGTGAGCCATTTTGACTCATATTTGATAACTGAAGTGGTTTTCTATGGTTTCATCAAAAAGGGGAGATGAGAAACGAAATGGAGCCAAATGAGCTGTTTTGACTCCAACAACAAAATTTGAGTTCAGTACATGAAGTCTGTTTTTGGGAAAGTTGCATCGAGTCAAATAGACTCAGGTAAAGGGAGAAACTGAAGTGGAATAAATATTTTCGATGAGGCTAGTCAATCTAGTGTTAATTAGCCTTTGATGATTGGGGGGTTGTAGCAGTTACGAAGTCTTAATAGACTTAGTTGATGTACGTGAGTCAATTTGACTCACAGGTGGAGAGAAAAATTTTTAAATGATTTGTGATTTAAGATTTTTGTTTAATACCAAACCTCAGTTATTAGTGACAATTCAACCAAAATTCTGAATGAGTCAAATTGACTCAAATTTAGTACATTGTAGGTTGAAGATTTGGGGAAACCGGATGAGATGTCTTCGAAATGGATGATGATAATCATTCCTCTACACCACATTCCAATCGATGAGTTTTCTGGCGAAAGGTGTGAACGAGTCAAATTGGCTCAGTACAGAAGAATTTTCATTTCAAATTGTCGTGACTTGAACGTCAACTCGTAAGTCACCTTCCACCCTCTCCGACTTTAATCATTGAACGGATGAGCGACGAAGAGGAAAACGTTACGAACGCATCTTGTGTAACAGTTGTAACAGTTTGTAACTTGTGTCTGCGTCACGTAAGGTTCCCCCGAACGGAGTTCTAATCGTTAGCCGTTCTGAACGTATTTCTAAAAATTTTTCTTTTAGTTTGTCTTTTAGATAACATGATGTGAAAGAAACAAAAAATAAATTTTTATTTTTTAATAAATAAATAAATAAATATTTAATCAAAGAGGTTCTGCTGACATTTTTTTTTGTCTTTTTGGATTTCTGTTGTGTTTGTCATCGGCTGTACTACTTGTTCTTGTGCGGTCTTTTATCACTATCATCATCATTATTATTATTATTGTCTTTGTGTCTGTCGTTCGTAATGGAGTCAAATTTTTGTCTTTTGGAAAACTTAGAGAACAGTGTTAAGGTTATGATAAGAAGTAAAAATGTCTAAAAATTAAAAATCCCAAGGGACACATTAAAAAAAAGAAATTTTATTTTTGCTGTTGCTGTTGCTGTTTTTCTTTTCTTTCTTTTATCTGATCTCTTCACTATGATTCGATCGCTTTGATTTTCCTTCTTTGTTACCCTATCAACCTCTCTTCGTTCCATTTTCCTTTCTTTTGCCCATTTTTACTGCTTTTTTTTGTTTCTGTTGGATTCTCGTTGTTTCTTTGACCCCCACTCTTTTTATCTATCAGTTAACTACCTATCTGTCATAAGAATAAGTAGTTGGAATGATTTAGTGGAGAGGTTTTGTCTGAGATAGAGAGCTTTAGCTTCAGGAGTTGGCGACTGGAAGAAGACGAACCATTACGTGTTGCAACTTTAAAACGCAAAAACGAAACGCCGAAAATCTCATCGGATCTCGAAAAACCGGAAACAGTTGGCTTCAAAAGAAATATCGAAAAATGCAATCGGATCTCGAAATACCGGATATGGCTCTTTTTCAGAAAAAAAGACGAAAAAACATCCATATCCGGTTTTTCGAGATCCGATTGCATTTTTCGATATTTTTGAAGTCAACTGTTTCCGGTTTTTCGAGATCCGATGATATTCTATATTCTGACATTGTGTCCAATTATAAAACAAATAATGATGTTGAACATCTAACCACGGGGGTGGCTATACCAATATAGAATCTAGATTACAGAGTGCCATGGGAACTCGTAAAACCGGAAATGGCCAAATTCAAGAGAAAAGTCGGAAAAATGCAATCGGATCTCGAAAAACCGGAAACAGTTGACTTCAAAAATCGAAAAATGTCATCGGATCTCGAAAAACCGGATATGGACGTTTTTCCACTTTTTTTCTGAAAAACATCCATATCCGGTTTTTCGAGATTCGACGAGATTTTTTAGATATTTTTAAAAAATTTGAGTTAAAAAAAGTTTGAAAAGTGCAATCGGATCTCGAAAAACCGGATATGGCTGTTTTTCAGGAAAATATCGAAAAATGTCATCGGATCTCGAAATACCGGATATGGCTCTTTTTCAGAAAAAAGACGAAAAAACATCCATATCCGGTTTTTCGAGATCCGATGACATTTTCGATATTTTTGAATTCAACTGTTTCCGGTTTTTCGAGATCCGATTGCATTTTTTCGACTTTTCTCTTGAATTTAGCCATTTCGGTTTTCGAGTACCAATCCGTCCAGCAATATTGTAAAAAGGTTTTCGGGCTTGTTTTGAAGGATTCGCAGGAAGAAAGGAACCTTCCAACTAACCTGTAGGTTGTCAGGAACGATGGGAAGATGGAGGAAAAAGATGAAAAACGCAAACAAATTAAATTTATAATAATTATTATTCATACTCGTTAAGTGTTAATTAATGAATTAATTATTAATTAATAATTAAACGTCTAAATTACAATAACAAGAAAAGCGTGTCACAAGATCGTTGCTGAATTACATTCTAGAATTCCTTTCGAGTCCGCTGCTCGAGAATAGGTCCTCTGTTATGTCTATGTTCTTTCGATTCGACAAGTAATCTGTGTCTTCTATCTGTGGGATTTCCAGTGATGATGTTGGCGACATTGCCTCGTTGAATTTTTCCCCTGCGTACACCGAAATGTACCCAGTTAGCCTCTCCAACCTCATCCTTTGAGCAAAATCCAGAAGTTGTACCTGGAAACAGTCATCCTCGTGATTAATTACTGTCAGCAGCACTCACACCGGTAACAAACAAGTGATAGTCGCTGACCGCTTACCAATTTGTCCTTATTCGTTATCCCGTGACATTCGACCACAACCAGGTACATGAACAAATTTAGATCATCCGGGAGTTGTCTGTGGTAGAAACTGATTCTTCTCAGGCCAAGGTCATCCGGAAGGTACATATAAATATACCTCGCTCCCGTCCAGTCTTTCCACGTGTCTAACATAACCTAAAACACAACAACCAAACCCTCGTAGTTTCCGTCATAATCAAAACAAACCCACCACCCAACCGGAAGTAACAGCTCATACCTGACTGAAGTTCCTGTCCATACTCTTGAACCCGAGTAAGATATACCCGATCTTATCCTGCATCTGAGGGACTGGCGCCACTTGGGGTAATTCCGTTTCCGGTACGATCTTACGAACTTCCTGGTATATAGCTAAAACGAAAGATGACCACCATTAAAAAAAAGGCGGGAAAACTCCTCAAACCCATTTCCGGTGTCTCCTCCTCTCACTCACCTTGGTGTATTGTGATGTTGTCTCCGAGAGAAATCTCTCCGAGGTTTCCATTTTGAAGTCTGCTGCTGAGGAATTCGCTGTTGTCGGACATGTGAACGACCGGGAAGAGAACTGTAAATTCCAGAAAAGAAAGGTTTTTGAGTGAATTTGAAGCGGAAGGGCGGGGGTTGGAAAAGAGAGAACGTTTTTGAAAATTTGAAAAAAAATTTTTTGGCGGCGCGCAAGGACATTTTGTTTGCTTTCTGCTTTGAAACAATCAACTTTTTGTTTAGGGGAATCCACGACGTAAATAAGTTTGTTTTGGTTTGTTTTTGTAATATGACTTAAAAGAGCCACAAGCCTCGTGATAAATTACCAAGTATTTGATGAATTATTGCTGACAGAGATAATTGAAAATGGAAAATGGTGGCTAACTCCTGCGGTCACAGGTGAGTGAGTGTTGATTCATTTCCACGCGGCACAACCGACGACTACAAATCCAACCCATCACATCGTACCACATGTTGTTTTCAATAACTGCTGACTCTCTTGTTAATTAATTATCGATCGGATTGATTGATTAAATTCATTGCTGACTTCTCAAAGAGTTTTATGTCATGATCCATCGTGGGTTTCAACGAAATCCTTTCCTGATTTCAGGTACCCTGTCCTTCACACCTGAAAAGCCTTTTTTCTTAGAAACAACCGTATCCTGTGGGAAATTCGCTAATTTCAGGCAAGGCAACCCAGTTCTAACGCGTAAAAATGATTCACTCAGATCATGATAGTTCGGCTAAATCCAACTTCGACCACTTCGAAAGTCTGGCGGAAAGGAGAAAGCTCCGACCTGTGATGAAGAGCAAAAACCTCTGTTTCAAGAGAAGCCGGGGCCAAATCCACATCAACAATCCTTCCAGTTCCATGACCACTGACTTGTCCAGATCGGGTGCCTATTACAACGATCTTTCGGAAGATTCAGAACTCAAGTTGACGCTGATGAACCTGATACCTAGAAACACGGCTCAGGAAACGTCGGAAGGTGTTCAAGAGCTTATAAAACACGTTTCTGAGTTTATCGGGAAGAAGAATCCGTTTAAAGATGGGCCATTGAGCGGGATAAAAGAGAAAAATGAGACAGTGCGGCCTTCTTCTAGACATTCGATAAGGTCACGTGCCAGCAAAGACACAATACATTCAAGTCGGAAATCGAAGACGACGAGTGGAGACGGGAAAGTTAATAAAACCGCACAAAGCTCCGAGGGTAAATGTTTAAGAGACACAGAAGACGGTCCTAAATCAGAATCAAAATCGAAATCTTTGAGTTATGCGAATCGTAGATGTGTACAGCTCCGAAAACGTTTTCTTCAACCTGAATCAAAATATGAATCGATTGAAGAGAATGAAGTGGGAGTGAAGTCTGTTTTTAAAAGCAGTCAAAACTCATCACCAAAAGAAGACACTGAGAAGAACAATCCTCCCACCGAAAGAAGAACAACCAAAGTGGGCCATAGAACCGAGTCTGGGAAAAGTCCAACAACCAAGAAACTAAAACCTTCGGAAATTCCATTAAGAAAAAACCGAACAGGCGTTGTCAGCAAAGTGAAACAGATACCAAACGTGACGATGAAAACAGTTAAAGAAGCTAACATCACGACTCCGGCTCATGCCAACAGGAACCGAAAGCTGGGAGCCAATACCCCCCGGGAAATTCCACATTTTCCCAGAGATATCGATAAAGAGAATCTAGAATCATCATCAAACCCTCCAAAATATAAATATAAAACAACAGATAAAGATTTAGCTGACAACAGCATGGATATTCACCTGAGCAGGAACTCAAACATTCCCGAGCTTTCGAATCATCCACCCAAAGTAAGGATGCTGGATCTGGAACAAGTACGAAGCTCAACATTCACAGTTCTGACAACGCTAACTAACACCCTTCACAGGCTGGAGTCTATACACCAGCAAAATGTCGGTCTTAAAGAAAACGGAAGTGACAAAATGCTCGGTTCGAAATCATCAAAGCTCAAACTCCTAACCCCGAAATCTTCTTTCAATTTACTAAAAGCGAAAGGTTCTAAAAAGAACCTTTCGTCACGTCTGAGTAGTAAAGGAAACAAACCAAGTTTAAAGAACAAAAGGAAGAAGAGCAAAACGGAAGTAGGAACCAACAGGACATCAGCCTTTCAAGAAAACATTAAAACAGGAGCCCGAGAAAGCTCCGCGGTGTTCAAAATGTTGCCAAACCGATTCCTCCAAGTAGTACCTTGCCTACTTCAAAGAAACAAAGCCCTGAGAGAGAAAAGCAAAACCAGAAGATAACACCAGTGATGAAGATAGATGGTACTAGTCGTGGTACTAGTTTTATCAGACCAAAAGCGATCACCCCAAAAGTGGCAACTCCTAAGAACCAGGCTGGAACGCCGACTGGTTTCAACCAGAAACTTTTAGTCAGTTTGTGTCAAGCTACTTCAGAGAAACCGGAAGACAATCTCAAGTCACTTCACAAAGGTTCTTCCGTCAAGAACAAAAGCAAAAGCTCAAAACGCATTTCATCAAGCTCAGAAGGTTTGCGTGCTGTTCTAACCCCCATCGATAGGAGAAAGAGTGATGCGGGTATTATAGAAGGACCGACGAAGACAAAAACTACCCTTCCGGCAGTGATCGAAGGACAAGATAAAAACAAAAAAGGAGACACGTTCAAGAGTGAATCGAAAGCAAACCAGGAGACGAAACAAAGGTGAAGAAACCGAGAGAAAGCTCTAAAGTTCCAATCAAAGAGTTAAAAGTGGTTGGAACTGCAGTGAAGCTTCCTGAAGTTAGGACACCAAAAAAACCGGAAGACTCAGAGTCGGATAAAGTTCAGTTAAGAATCACAATTGATGTTAATTCACAAGAAGATTGTTCTTTCTCAGGGAAGAATGTAACAGAAGACGGAAAGAATGTCTGTTCGTTTAACTGGCTGTTCATGAATCACAAGAAATACGGTCAAGAGTGTGAACAGCAGTTGAACGAACCGAAAAAGCCAGAGCTGCTGGAAGTCGCGACGAAGAAGCAGATGATCCAGGAACCAGCATCTCCACCGCCACCGCTAGACGATACCGTTGCTGATAGTGTTAAAGATGAGTTAGCCGTATCGAAAGAACTTGAGAAACACTACAGAGGTTCTCAAATGATGAAGAGAAGACCAAGGCCCAAGTACAAGACCCCGGTAATAAATGTCAAAACAGTTGGCAAGAAAACGAGATCCGATACCGGAAATCGTTACCACTTTTCATCCAAAAACCATTTTAACTCTCCAATTCATTTCCAGAACAAGATGAACAAAGCCAAAGCGGACACCAAGCTCCGGAGCGGATTGACGAGGTCCTTTAACAGAGACGTAAACATCGGCTCGGAGACGCGTGATCACTTCGACGACATCAACAGTGAGAAACTGAAAAGACGCAACAGCGAACCTTTCTCCTTCAGAGGCTTCATTTGGAGACACCAGGACACGGTTCGTACAAGGGGTAACAAAGCCTCCGCGTCGTCGTTAGGCTCCAGCTTGAAGCATCTAAACACGGACGACTTGGAAGACTTCATTTTCTGGGAGTCAGTTCCACCGAGAGTGACATCCTGTTGGGAGACATCTTTATACCATTTCAAGAGACCTTGGTCTGTGTTGAGCTGCTCTGTCTTTAAAGACAACAGGTTGTCCAACACTCCAGGTTTAATTTTGGAGAACATAAGAAACGGAAATTCTACAACCAGGAGGTGAGGATATAAGATGATGTCTTCTCTTAAAACATCTTCCGTGTCCTCTCACGATGATGACTGTTTTTAGGTGGCCTGCGTTACGAGAAACCGAGAGGGTTAGCAACTCCTTTGACGTGGAACCTTCGATAACTCAAAAGAACATCGACGTCAGAAACTGGTTGGCAGCTTTGAATTTCCAAAGTCCTCCTTCCACATCGTCTGACGTTATAAGAGAAGGCAGCGTCTCCCCACAAACTATACCCCTCAGCCAAGAGTTTAAGACTCCGGTACGTTTAACACCTAGTCTCCTACCACCAAAGACAGATTGGGTTTCATCATCATCGAGAAAGACATCCCGTGACGTCATTTCATAATTATATTGTCAGGTCTTATTTTATGCGAAAGACAGAAGATTACTCGCATAAAATGAGAACAAGGAACCTACAAGCAAACGTATCTCACAAAATTATGTGGCACAAATTTTTATGAAAGGAGAACCTCACAAAAGTGTGCAATATTTATGAAAGAAATCTTTCCAAAAGTTTCCATACTAGTAGAAGTTCTTTCGATAACGTTTCCGATTCTCCAGACGCGTAAAACAAGACCTGACTGTACCTGCTCTTAGCTCTTATTAATTCTTACTGACTTATGTTTGTTGGTCTGAGAAAATTTAAATTCAGAATTTGGTGGGCCGCATCGTAAAGGTTGTTGACCGCTATCTGAGAAGAAAATGGAAGCGGAAACCGAATAAAACGACTCTTAGAAGACCTTAAATTGAGCGATGAGAATCAAAAGGTAAAATTTATTTTTCCAGGTTGTCCAGAAGCGTAGAAAAGTATTTCCAGGTCTTAAACTCTCCGAAAGCGACGAGAACAAAATTTCCAAAGATTCGGACAAGTATAACTCGGAGGGATCAGACGTCGGTCTCATGGAGTTGATAAGAAGGAAATCCGGAGGTTTTGTCACCGCCGAGCAGTATTTCAACTCGACTCGGTCCCAGAGTTATGCGAGTCACAAGAAATCGAGTCCCCGTCACAAGCCCAGGCCCAACTTTCAAGTTTTAGAAGATTTGGAAGATTCGGACGTGGAAAAGTTCACCGAATCCGAACCACACATACCCAAAGAAGAGAAAATGGTTCAGGTAGCCTTCGGTGATTTCGTTTCGCCGCCGAGTCCCCCGCCTGTCGAGCCCTTGAAAAATCCTTCCTCGAAACAGGACGAAGAAGCCACACCTTCTCAAGGCTCACCGTCCCTGACCTTGAAGAAATTCCTCCTGGGTGACACAGAAGTTGTCACATCGAATATTTGGAAATATCTGTTCATGTTCACCCTGTTCGTCCTAGTCACGTATTATGTTTCTCGAAGCAGACATTCCTGTCGCGTGTAAGTCGATCGAGGGTCTTCGGCACACCCACAAAGAAGGTTGCTGGGTCAGCAATCCCCAAACAAAGTCTACCACCCCCATCCCTTCCTCACCCCGAACACACACTCACCTCCTTTCTCTCTGGTCACCATCAGAAGTCCATCCTGAAATTGCGGATTGTCCTCGATGGCGGATTTAAGGTTTTGCTTCTGTTCTGCGTAAGAGATTTTCTCGTATTTGGCCGGGACGACGAAGGAGAAGACGGTCAGAGGTCCGCATACCCTCAGGGGCACTGGGGAGTCTGTTAAGGAGCTGTTTGGACTGAGAGTGTCCCTCGAGCTACCTGAAAAGAAACCAGACAAACTTGTATTTAAGTATGTTTACCCTGGGAGTCTGATGACGCTGAGCCAGCGAATTAGCGCCGGCTCGTTTTCTGTTTTCATTTTGCTTGTTTGCCAATTAACATAAATTATTAATTAAGTCACACGGCTCCTTTCACCTTGCTCGCGCTTGCTTATGTTAATCCTCTCTCTCTCTCAATTATATTTTTTATAAGTAAGCATATAAATGATATACATAAAAATGTTAATATTTTAACTATTTACAGATTATGTTTTTATACAATTCTTCGCTTCTTATTTATTTATCTATTACTCTCCACTCTTCAACAGAAAGTTCTCTGACTATCAGAGACAGTGTCTACCGCTTCAACAGCCATAAAATCCCGAGGACGATAATTAATCAAAGAATACCAGGAGATTCTGATAGTAACTAATTAACAAAACAAATTAATCAAGTCTTTTTTTACGCGTATTTGAAGTTACGCTGTTTCTAAATCCACCAGCTAATTTATTTATATCGAAATTTAAGAAGACCTCATTACTATTGTTTAATCCTAATTTTCAAGCCGGGAATATTTTTAAGCGTTTTTAGGTTTTCATTTACGCGATATTATTAATATTAGTATCACAGATATTATATCTGTTACTACAATTCGCTATAAGTCTAGAAATCCGTCTGGTTGGTTGTTTCCTAGCTAGTCTACACCTTAACAAGGGTGTATTACAGATCACAGCTAGTTTACACGAAAGTGTGCATTACTTTTGAAATGGGATCCTCAACAAAGTGTGCATTACTTTTGAAATAAGCTCTTCTTAAGAGTTTATATAAACGTTGATATTGTTGAGGTCTTATTGTATCTTCACTTCAACATGTTACTAATAGGTGATTTGGAGGTAACCCAGGCAGTGTGGGAAGCAAGCAATTTTCGCACTTCAACGGCTTATTTCATAAGTAATGCACACTTAATTGGGGATCTCATTTCAAAAGTAATGCACACTTTTGTGAAGATTACATTTCAAAGTTATCCTCAACAAGTTATTGGTAGATGAATTGAATAGAACTTGTAAGCTAGTGTTAGTCACAATTCAAATTGGTAACATGCGCAAATTATTCTGGAAATTTCGATGGTAGATGTTGAGCAGTAGACAGGCCTTCGGTTGGAAGATCAAAACAATGCCAAAAAAAATGGGAGCGATGTGTGTGTGTGTGTTCAGACTCGTGAAAACCTCAACACAGTCAGTGATGAGTACAGAATAGATTTGTGTGTTCATCCAAGGAAGAATTGTTGAAGAGGTTAACATTCGGATGGTTGGAAGTGTTGTTTACATAATAATAAATTCCTGACCAGAATAATTAATTAAATAGATTCAAAGGTTAACATATTTATATGTGTTTCTCGTGGCAACAAGTCCTCCAAGTCGTGGACAAATGGAAATTCGTGAGTCATTATTGTTTCGCCGAACAGAGTTTAACAAAACCCAAATGAGGATCAGAGGATCAGAGTTCCCTTATAACAATGGCTGACACTATTCAGTGATGAAGCATTTCTCACCGAAAACTTTGAACCACGACCTATAAAAAGGTTCAGGAAAGAATAAAATGTCGGGTTGTTGGGAGAATCATGGAACTTCCTCTTTTTGAAGTGAGTCAATTTGACTCATTTACAGTTTTGTGTTTTTGTTTTTCGTCTGAGGGAGAGGTCGTTTATGGGGTCTGTGATACTCTGGTCGCATCTTTTTGGGACCTATGGACACGTAACAGTGCTTTTTACCAAGTCAAGTAGTCAGCGATACGTGTGGCGTTTATTGGAATGGGTCCTTGACGCTGTTAAGTTTCGGAAGACGACTAACAGAACAAGTGTCGAGAGCTCGTCATAGACTCAGACTTCAAGGTCAAACTGGTCGTCCTAATTATTTGATGTCTGGAGAGCATGACAGGTGTCCAGACTCCAATCTCTAATCGAAACCCAACAAAACAGAAGACGTGATGTTACGAGATGATTGCCTTTGGTCACTCGCTCCCTGTCCTTGCTGAAATGAGTTCCCGCCTGTCTGGTGTACAAACACAATCAAGGACGTTGGAGCCCGGGCATGAGGTTGAGCAAAGACACTTCCCAAATGTAACAGCAGTAAGGAGAAGCAGTGGGTAGGGTGTGGCGGGGGTTCAAAGAAGTAAACACCTCCGCCCATTTTCTTGTAGTAGATAGATAGATAAAAGTTTGGCTTCTTCAATCACTAAACCCAAACATAAATTTGTCAAATTTTTAATTTATTCTCGAACAAATTGAATTTCGATCCCGCAGACCCCGAAATCGCCTACTTTCATTACTTAACACCCGATAAATGTTTTGTAGGTCAGAAAACCAGAGGATTCAAAGTGCGAACACACACATCGAACACATTTCTCGAGTTTTTATCTAAGACCTTTGGAAATTCTGAGAAAAGCCAAAATCATTTCGTACCACGGTTGTACGTCCATGAAAATCAATTTAGCCAACTTAACGAATGAGAGGTGACTCTCACCCATGTTTGATTTTTTAATTTGCTACAGACCCAAAATCCTCGTTGGAAATTATTAGATAATTCCGGGTTAATTGACTTCAACAAAGGTGTGTTCGTCTATGACGTCACGCGCAAGAGAATGTTGAAATAGGACCAAGCCCGCTAATTTTTTTGTTTTCCCAGGGCTGGCAACTTATTACGGTTGTCGCCCTGATTCCTACTTTCCGCGTTTCTTACAGCCTGGAACAGTTAAACGGTTTCTTTTCTTCGAATCTATTAAAATTTTTTATTTAAAAACTCCCAAGTCATGATGAAAATGACCGATAGTCGACTAGAGAGAGACTATTCGCAAGTCGAAGGAGGTTCGATTTATTTATTTATTTATTTTACGCGAGTATCGGTTTTGGAATTTCCCGGATTTTTATGATTTGAAGGAATTTCCAAAGAGTCTAACCCGTTTTGCGGTTTAATACTTGACTGAGTTTTTCTTTCTCCGTGCGAATTTCGTAATATCGCTACGACTCCATTTTTATTTTCGTTACGAACTGCGGTCAGGACGAACTACACGAGGACTAGAAAGTTTCGAGTGAAATAATATTTACGTTCAAAGAAACTTCACTTTGAGCTCAAGACATGGTCCTGTGTTGGCTGTTTTCATTTAAATCGCATAATTTTCTCCAAAAAACAAAATTAAAATCGCGTAAAAAAAGTTCTACACCTCAACAAGACCCTAAAATGGACTTTTAACGAATCGCGATTCACTTTAGTTTTTTATTATCCATCAGGCCATCTTCGGATGATGTTAGTTTCAACTTTTTTCTGGTGTCTCCTTCTTCTTCACTTTTCTTCTGCCAATGTTCTGGTTATGTTCTGTCCTCCTCTCATTTTGCTTGAGTTTGTCCTGAAAATTCGTGCTTTCAACTTTCGTCTTCAGGGTGTCTTGTCTATGTGTGATATAAGAAACTAGAACACAGTCAGATCTGGTTTTAGTCACATTTCAAAATTCCTGAATATGTTCGTTTCCTAGATAATCCGCAGATTAACTGATGGAATCAAAAGACTGTCGCACCTCATCTAGACAATATGCACATTAAGCCCTCCGAAGTCCAAAAGTTTGTTTCTCTCATTCCCAATACCTACTCCCCTCCCTCTCCTCTCTTCTATTAATATTACTACTCAGATATCATAATATATAATATATATACATAATCATGTCGATTGTTTCAAAAATAAAATATTTCAAAAGTAACGCACACTTCATGAAGAATTCCTTTTACAAATGTCACTTACATCGACTAGAACGTTTATAAATGAAGTAAATAATTCAATTATATCTTTTGCTATACTAAAAAGACTAATTATATATACTATTAAAGTTGTATTTCTATAAGTATTTGTAAATATATATTTTTTATACTTATAAAGGTACTTTCTGTTGAGTATTCGTCATTTATTTGCTTTTGTATTGATTTATCTGTTTGATATTGATCATATTATTTGCGATTTATAATATCTGCTATATTTACTCGTAATAATAATATATTTGTAGTCTTTCGGTGTTAAAATTGTTTCCAATTTTTGTAAAAAATTTTGTCAGTGATGCACTGTCTTCCTTCTACTTTTTCTTCATCTGATGGGATCTTCGCATTTTTGTGCAGCTTCTTCTCTCTGGCGTTTTATCTTCTCATCAACTGATATGGAGACCATAGGTTTCTGTCCTTTTGACTTCTGATGGGTCTTTCTATTTTCACTAGGTTGTTCTGCCTCGTGTTATCTCTGTCCTTCGTCACCAGTTGTTTTATAAACATTTCGCCATTTTTCATTTTATACCGACTATTGACCTCTCCTACACCATTTCCTTCGAAGTACTTATCTTTCCTTGTATGGTTATTTATTTATTTGTTTAATATCAATTATAGAAAGACTGTTTTAGAAAAAAAAACGGAAATAGGAGTCACCGGAAACGCCTTCTAGAAATTTATATTTTCCTCCACTTGGACGGCCCGTCCAAACTACAAAACAACTTCGCCTGGTAAAGAATGGTAACGCGCCTAACAGGATGCTCGCCAACAATCTCTCAAGTACTTATCATCAGGCATTATTAATTGGCCATTTCCTAAAAGCGACTTGCTTTTCCATTTTTAATAAAATTCACGGATTCTCTCTCTTTACTTACTGTATGAATTCGGTCGAGCATTGGAGGTCGGTGAATAATATCGGATTCCGTACATCCTACTCAAATCGCAGCTCATCCTCTCTCCTGTTCTGTCCAATTACACGCGACCACCACCTCGGATTAAATGTCACTGATAACTCTCATTTCACTACCCCCGACTATCGTGACTAAGGAACTCACTTCATTTTTCATAAATATTGCACGCTGTAAAGGTAGAGTTTGAGGAGTGTTAGCACGAAACCAAATCTCGAACACCTTGTGTCGTTGGTACTCAACCTCTACTAAGTGGCTGATTGGCTCTATGGAAACCGTGTGGTTGGATTGCCTGGGTTCTGGAACATAGTGCCTGACCAGTACGAAAATGTTCGGGCCTGTGCCCAGAAACTGCTAAAATTGTTTGCCTCAACCCACTCAACATATCTTTGTGAGGCAATATACAGGAAATACATACAGAAAGAGACTGTACATACAGATGATGGCCTGTACGAGCCGAAAGCCGGTTTTTTGTTATAAGTCGTGTGACCCAGTGGAAGGAAAAAGCTTGAGTGCCAAGAGCTATGAGTGCTCAATCGAGGGCTCAAAACCGAAGGAGAGAATAAAGGGAAACCTGGCAGTTGGTCTCGAAAATGTCAAAATAATTCACCTTTGACCTCTCGAAACGGCGAGAATGGTGACTTGCGAGGAGTTAAACCGAGGATCCTTATTTTGGTGTGTTAAAAAGCCGCCAAATGTCTTCGGCAACATTCTTTCGCGAGTTATTTTATTTATTTATTTATTGAGATTGTTAATAACTGACTACAACGCGTCTCCGGGCCTTTTAAGGTTGGCTAAACTTTTTGCAAAATCGAGTTTTTTGAAAGGCCCTCGCATGTGTTAAACCTGAACGATTAATTATTTGAAAGAGTTGTGTTGCCAATTCGAAAGTATGCCGAACCTGAATGTAACTTTTCAAAAGCCACAAAAACAAAATTCTCGTCTAATTCGGGGTAACCTCTTCTTTCTTTTCTTTCCCTAAAATTATCTAAAATAAAGTGATAAGCGTTCGTCATTCTGATTAATTAACTAATTTAATTAAGTTTATTGTTTGCTTGTACAAAACTTGTATGCTAACTTTCACAGGATTTATCAGTGACCAACTGTTATTTGGCTAAAAACTTGTTGGTGTTTATTTTTTGCAACGAAAATTTAAATTTCCTTTTCCTCTCTCTTGGGACGGATAAGATGTTATCGGATGTGAAATATTGCCTGAGGAGACATGCACCCGGGTGTCTCACAGTCTCAATCGGCTTTCCCCGGATTTCCGTTTAGTAGCTTAGGACAAACGGTGATTCATGAAACCTATTCGACTGTTTGTACGGTTCTTTAGTGCCCCTCTAAAACCAAATTCAAATTTTTTATGTATAGTAATTGATATCGGGAAGGAAACACCGGTCTATTTCATAATTATTGCACAGTTTGGTTGTGAAGTCTTTTCTTAAATAACCCACACTATCAGAAGTTATTAAATTAATCCCAGCAAACTCCCGTGTATTTCATAAATAATGCACACTTGTGTGAGTGACTAGTTTCATAAATAATGCACACTGGTATGAGTGAATAGTTTCATAAATAATGCACACTGGTATGAGTGACTAGTTTCATAAATAATGCACACTGGTGTGAGTGTCTAGTTTCATAAATAATGCACACTGTATGGGTGACTAGTTTCATAATTAATGCACACTGTATGGTGTTTTCATAATTAATGCACAAAGAGATTTCAAAATGTCGGATACCCATCAAATTACGTGTCTTCTAATGTTTCATACGAAATTTGAAAAACTAAAACTGAAATCCGATCCGTTGTTCTGTTAGCTGATGAGTTAGTCAACCGATTAAGTGGTCAAATAACAATCGCACAATATAAGGTAACAATATCCAAATGAAAAACTCAAGTAACTATGTCGTTCATAACATCCTCGACTTCTGGAAATCCTTGGAATGACCCAACAACAAGGAACAAACCAAAACACTTGGGTGGTAAGAGAAGACAAGAATGATGGCTGCTATCGGTACTAATCGCTGCTCCTATAATTCACTGACACTTTATAGTCAATATATTAAGATAATATTATCTTCTTACTGGAAGACAGTTCCAGTTTCTTCCAAAAGATTAATCGAGTCCACCAAATGGAAAAGCTGAGGGAATCTTAATGGAGTCCCCAGTCTTTCTCTCCTCCTCCTTGTCAAGTCTCGTCGTTCGAGCATCCTTGAAATTGTTTTGTTTCTTTAACTAACACCCATAATCACCAATATACTAATTACGCGTCATTATTATATCGAGAATAAAAAATAAATAAATAAAATATGTCGGCTAGTTAATATAAGAGCCAATTACATCATAGCCCAAAGTTCCATTCGACGTTGACAGAAATACTTGTTACGTCACGTGTTACAGCCTCGATGGTATGTCACCCAGCCGACTTTTGTTTGTAAATGAATCGTTTTACGAGACAAACAACCAACGACTATATAACTTGACTAATTGGAAAATCTCCGCAGATTGTTAAACTGGTCCATTATAATCCGCGATATCTTCAAGTTCATCTGTGAATAGTTTAAGAACAAAAATTCTTCGGACGTTTTATCATTGTTGAGGAAGAATTGGTCGGTATTCGAACGAAGGTTAAAACCAAATTCACGGACTCAGGAAGAAAATCGTTTTGGCGATCTTCGGATTTACTGTAAAACCTGTCTCGTGTCTTATACCACCTGCAATCGGGAAAGGATGGTTCGTGACGTAACTTTAAATGCCCGCGATTTGAAATCTCCGATTCTTCCACCTCCAATTTGATTTTATACCAACACTAACTTAGATTTGGCTATACGCGAAGAACGCACATCACGAATGAGCTAAGAACCGCATAAAAACCCTCTCGTGTACTGATCGTATTACAATAAAATGGATGCTATCAGGTGATAAACATAACCCATAAACCTGTGTGCATTATTTATGAAATGACCTCTTACCAAAATTACATATTAATAATTAACATGAACAGAAGTCCTCATCAAAACTCTGCTCTCATTAAATGGGTTCTTCTTAAAATCAGTGTGCAATACTTCTCCAATTCTTCCACCGCCATTTTGATTTGTACACCAACACTAACTCAAGTTTGGTTATACGCGAAGAACGCACATCACAAATGAGCTAAGAACCGCATAAAAAAAGCCCTCACTTTGTAAAATCTTATTACAATAAAATAACGATGAGGGTGCTATCAGGTGATAAACATAACCCATAAACAAGGGTTGCTTACTTATAAAGTGTGCATTATTTATGAAACGACCTCTTACCAAAAGTACATATTAATAATTAAGATGACCAGTAGTCTTCATCAAACCTCTGCTCTCATTAAATGAGTTCTTCTTCTTAAAATCAGTGAGCAATACTTCTCCAATTCTTCCACCGCCATTTTGATTTCTATACCAACACTAACTCAGATTTGGTTATACGCGAACGCACACCACAAATCAGCTAAGAACCGCGTAAAACCAACCCTCATTTTCTAAAACCTTATTACAATAAAATAATTATCAGGTGATACGCATAACCCATAAACAAGTTTTTAGTACTTATAAAGTGTGCATTATTTATGAAATGACTTCTTGCTAAAATTACAACTCATTCAACATGAGTCTTCCATCAAAACTCTGCTCTCGTTAAATGGGTTCTTTGTAAAACAAGTGTGCAATACTTATGAAATAAATTCTCCTTAAAAGTGTACACTATTCATAAAATGATTTCGTCATGATAGTGTGCAATACTTTTGAGATATAAACCCTCGTGAAAGTGTCATAATTTATATAGCAGTGTGCGATATTTTTAAAGAACTGGTTCAAGAAAATTTTTAATATCAAATTCCAGGGGCGGAAACTATAAATTTTAAACATTCGAAAAACTAAAATTTTTGATTCACTAATACTTCCGCTTCTTACAAATTCATTTGGATTTTTTTTACGCGGTTGTTTCTGACTGTTTAGAAAATCAGAGAGAGGATTTGAACAGACTCCTACTTCTTAAAAATAATCCAGACTTCTGTGAACTAAATCCTTCCATAAGTTATAACAATTTCGGGGGGGGGTTATTTTCAAAAGTATTGCACACTATTAAACAGATACCAATCGATAAATATCAAACGTCCGTCAAACAGGTGTGGTGATCTCATCTCATTCAGCTAACATTTTCGAATAGTCTCTATACTTTCAGGATTTTTAAAAGATTTTTCATAATTATTGCACAGTTTTATTCTGTTGAGTAACTAATACTCCACACTAATGGTCAAACCAACTCTCCACCC